>JAVGWX010000018.1:10176819-10424319 GCA_036924085.1 Ariolimax columbianus | reverse complement strand
CTGCCTGCCTGCCTGCCTGCCTGCCTGGCTGCCTACCTGATTGCCTGCTTGCCTGCCTGCCTGCATGCATACATACATACATACAAACATACATACATACATACATACATTCATACATTAGGTATTAGGTATTAGGTATAAGGTATTAGGTATTAGGTATTAGGTATTAGGTATTATGTATTAGGTATTAGGTATTAGTTATTAGGTATTAGGTATTAGGTATTAGGTATTAGGTATTAGGTATTATATATTAGATATAAGGTATTAGGTATAGGGTATTAGGTATTAGGTATTAGGTATTAGGTATCAGGTATTAGGTATTAGGTATTAGGTATTAGGTATTAGATATTAGGTATTAGGTGTTAGGTATTAGGTATTAGGTATTAAGTATTATGTATTAGGTATTAGGTATTAGGTATTGGATATTAGGTATTAGATAAGATAAGATAAGATAAGATAAGATAAGATAAGATAAGATGTGGATGGATGGATGGATGGATATATATATATATATATATATAATCGTTGAGCGGTGTAGTGCAGTGGTTAGCGCGCTGGATTCGCATCTGAGTGGTCCTCGGTTCATTCCCCAGTTGAGGCGGTAATGTTTTTTTTTCCGACCGCTATGGCTTCCGGGTCGACCCAGCCTTAAATGGGTACCGGTTCAGTCTGGGAAGTAAAAGCGGCAAGGGAGAGGTGATGGCTACCACCCTCTTATAGCCGAGCCTTTGAAATGTGAGATCGCTAACACCTCACACACCTACGGCTGTAATGCTATGGGATACTTCACATTACTTTTACTTTTATATAATAACACACATACATATACAGAATAAGAGGAAATACATACATACATACATACATACATATATACCTACCTACCTACCTACCTATCTACCTACCTACCTACCTACCTGCCTGCCTGCCTGCCTGCCTGGCTGCCTACCTGATTGCCTGCTTGCCTGCCTGCCTGCATGCATACATACATACATACAAACATACATACATACATACATACATACATTCATACATTAGGTATTAGGTATTAGGTATAAGGTATTAGGTATTAGGTATTAGGTATTATGTATTAGGTATTAGGTATTAGATATTAGGTATTAGGTATTAGGTAATAGGTATTAGGTATTAGGTATTAGGTATTAGGTATTAGGTATTAGGTATTAGGTATTAGGTATCAGGTATTAGGTATTAGGTATTAGATATTAGGTAACAAAAGCCTAACAAAACAGTGCAACGTAAATCACAGTATGATGGCAGTACAACCTATTCGAAAAACGTATGGCGCTCATCCTGAGGAGTCCCGCCAGGCAGCGATAGTGCCGGGCCCCACGCCTCGAAGGGGCCCACCCTTGACTACTGGTGGTCACCCACCCATGTGTCGTGGAGTCAAGGCACATGGCTATGGGGCAACGTCTATTGGCCAAAACCTCAAGACCCTCAAAATACTACAGTGGAATGCGGAGGGAGTCATTAACAAAAAACTTTCCCTAACACACCACCTGCATGAAGGTAAGATTGACGTGGCATGTATCCAGGAAACGCAACTCAACAATAACCATGAATTCTCAATCAGAGGATATCAGACCTTCCGTCTAGATAGAGAAGGCCACAAAGGAGGGGTCCTGATACTGACCAGAAACAGCATACCGAGTAGCGCGGTACCTGTCAATCACACCGGACAAGCAGAAATTGTAGGAGTTGACATAATGGCTCAAGAGACGAAGCTCCGCATTTTCAATCTGTACGGACCACCAAACAGAGAACTATCGCTCTCGAGTATGGAGGTCAGAGACTCCAACTGCATAGTAGTTGGAGATTTCAACAGCCACTCGGAGAGATGGGGATACTCTGACACAGACAGCAGAGGTGACGAAGTGGAAAATTGGGAGATAGATGCAAATTTCTCCCTAATCAATAGGCCGGAGGATAGCCCTAGCTTCTATTCAAGAACATGGCATACCACCTCGACTCCAGATTTGGCCTTCTCCACACAGGACATACACTATAAAATAGACCGCCAGGTGCTAAACCAACTGGCAGGTAGCGACCACAGGCCGATCAGGCTAACCATTGACATGGAAGTAGGCCCACAGGAAACAAAACCGCTCCCACGTTGGAATTACAAACGAGCCGACTGGGACAGATTTGCAATCCTGACAGATGGGCTGTGTGAAACCATCAACACACGAAACACCAAAATGAAGCCCATGGTAGAGAGCCTAAGAAAGGCAATAATGCAAGCCGCCACTGAAACCATCCCAAGAGGAGCTAGGAAAAACTATAAGCCCTACTGGAATGATGAGTTACAGAAAGTGGAAGATGCAGTAACAAATGCTAGGAACATGGCAGAACGAGAAAAATCCATGGAGGCAAACATCGCCCTCAAAGCCGCCGCGGCGAAGTACAAACACACTCTCAAGCAAACAGCAAGAGAAAGCTGGAAAAATAAAACGGAAAGTCTAAACCTGGACAAAGAAGGGAACAAGCTATGGAAGCTAGTCAGAGCCATGAATGACGAAACCCCGTCAAATAAACAAATTACTATCAAGCAGGGCGAGAACTTGATCATAGGTAAGAAAGCCGCAAACGCCTTTGTCGATCACTATGCCAGAGCAAACCACATTGAGGTCCCTGCAGATAAGCATACAGACATTAGCGAAGAGCTAAAGGGACACGAAAACATAAATACGGCTCCTGAAGAGCACATGATGGCCAAACTAACAATGCGCGAAATGGAAGAGGCTATGAGAACACTAAAGAAAAGGAAATCTCCCGGAAAAGACGGGATAACAAACGAAATGCTGATGGGGCTGGGCCAAACAGCGAAGAAGAAACTACTATCAGTCCTGAACCAAAGCTGGAAAAGGGGTATTGTACCCCAGGCATGGAAAGATGCAATACTGGTACCAGTACCAAAAACAGGAAAGGACAAAACAGATCCAAATGGATACAGGCCCATAAGCCTACTGAGCTGTGTCGGCAAGATGATGGAACGGATGATAAACACCAGACTGATGTGGCATCTGGAAGAAAAACGAATACTAATTCCACAGCAAGCCGGCTTTAGACAGCACAGATCCACTGAGGACCAGGTCATCCTAATAGCCCAGGAGATAGAAGATGCCTACCAGGCACAGAAACACACAGTAGCTGTTTGGGTGGATCTGGAAAAGGCATTTGACAAAGTCTGGAAGGATGGACTTAGAGTCAAGCTAAGAAGAAGTGATGTCTGTGGGAAGATATACAAGTGGATCAACCACTACCTCAAACAAAGAACGGCCAGAGTCCAAGTACAAGGGCAGATGAGCAAAAAGGTGACACTCGAGCAGGGAGTACCCCAAGGGGGAGTATTGTCACCCACACTCTTCCTGGTATATATAAACGATATTACAGAGAATATACCAAGAAGAGTCCATAGCTCAATGTTTGCAGACGATCTGGCTATGTGGACCTCTGAAAAGAATCTCACCATAGCAAGAAATCGGATGCAAACGGCCCTAACATCGCTGGAAGAGTGGGCGAACTCATGGCTGGTCAAAATAAACGAGGAGAAAACCACGTGCACAATATTCTCGCTCTCATTAAAGCCCAAAAGTACCAAATTAAGCCTAAATGGCAAAATCCTGCAGCCAAACGACAACCCAACCTATCTGGGAGTCACATTTGATCGGCGCATGACATGGAAAAGTCAGATTGAGAGAAACCGAATGAAAGCCAGAGAAAGAATGGCGATCATGAGGAAACTTGCTGGCACAAGCTGGGGAGCAGACGAAGGCATACTAAAGAAACTGTACACTGGAACAGTGAGACCAGTTCTCGAGTATGGCATTGCGGCATGGACAACAGCAGCGAAGGCGAACTTCGATAAAGTTAACAAACTTCAAAACCAAGCCATGAGAATTATAACAGGTGGCATGAAGTCAACGCCAATTGTAGAACTTGAAAAGATTACAAAACTGCAATCCATGACCGATAGAAGAGACTGCAGAGCCCAGCTGCAGTCAGAGAAACTCCGAAGACTGACGGACCATCCAATGTACCAGAGACTAAACAATTTGGGAAATGGGAAACTAAAGCGGAGAAACTTTGCAGAAATAGCCAAAGCAAAGATGCACGAAGATCCCATAAACGCACTAACAACACCAAAACCCATCACTACTGTACGAAAATCGACTTGGAGGCAGGATATATTTCCAGAGGTGGTAGAAAATATACCAGGTATTGCAAACAAAAACTGCCAGAGTGAAAAAGAAAGGAGAGACACTACCCTAAGCTTCATAACGAAAAGCTACCCAAACATGGACTGGACCCATGCATACACCGACGGTGCTGTAACAAACACTACACAGAACGGAGGGGCAGGAGCATTCCTGAACCTACCAAATGGCATAAAAATAACACTGTCATTCGCTACTGGTAAGTACACAAGCAATTTCAGAGCAGAGGCAGAGGCACTGAGGGCGGCAGTGGAAGAAATGGTAACACACAGGGAAATTGAGAGCCATATAGTCTTGCTGACAGATGCTCTCGAAGTAGTCACAGCGCTAAAAAGCCAGAAGAACACTGAGCTTATGGACTTAAGAGCAGCACTCTGCAAACTGTGCCAGCAGTCCGCACCAAAAAGGGTGGTGGTACAGTGGGTTCCGTCACACTGCAACATCCAAGGCAACGAGGAGGCAGACAGACTGGCAAAAGAAGGTGCAAGACTACCACAAACAGATACCAGTATGACGTACGAAGAGTCAAAACGGCTTATCAAAGCCAGGTACATGTCCAAATGGGAAACCGAACATACTGGTTACACCAAAAACGATGCCTATTACCAGTTGAACCGAAGAGAGCAGGTCGTTGTCTTCAGACTTCGCACTGGCCACAACAGACTGAGGTACCACCTATTCAACAAACTGAAGATAGGGTGTACCGACGAATGCCCGTGCGGTACTGGTAAAATGACCACTGAACATCTGCTGCAGAACTGCCCGACATACGAGGATCAGAGAGAGCAGATGTGGCCATTGCCAGTGGAACTGCAAGACAAGCTGTATGGTAGTGGCGAGAGTCTCAGGATGACCGCTGCTTTTTTCGAAAAAATAATGGTTACTGTCTGACTGTGCACGCAGAAGAAGAAGAAGAAGATATTAGGTATTAGGTATTAGGTATTAGATATTAGGTATTAGGTACAAGGTATTAGGTATTAGGTTTTAGGTATTAGATATTAGGTATTAGGTGTTAGGTATTAGGTATTAGGTATTAGGTATTAGATAAGATAAGATAAGATAAGATAAGATAAGATAAGATAAGATAAGATGTGGATGGATGGATGGATGGATATATATATTTATATATATATAATCGTGGAGCCGTGTAGTGCAGTGGTTAGCGCGCTGGCTTCGCATCTGAGTGGTCTTCGGTTCATTCCCCAGTTGAGGCGGCAATGTTTTTTTTTCAGACCGCTATGGCTTCCGGGTCGACCCAGCCTTAAATGGGTACCGGTTCAGTCCGGGAAGTAAAAGCGGCAAGGGAGAGGTGATGGCTACCACCCTCATATAGCCGAGCCTTTGAAATGTGAGATCGTTAACACTTCACACACCTACGGCTGTAATGCTATGGGATACTTCACTTTACTTTTACTTTTATATAATAAGACACATACATATACAGAATAGGAGGAAATACATACATACATACATACATACATATATACCTACCTACCTACCTACCTACCTACCTACCTACCTACCTACCTGCCTGCCTGCCTGGCTGCCTACCTGATTGCCTGCTTGCCTGCCTGCCTGCATGCATACATACATACATACAAACATACATACAAACATACATACATACATTCATACATTAGGTATTAGGTATTAGGTATAAGGTATTAGGTATTAGGTATTAGGTATTAGGTATCAGATATTAGGTATTAGGTATTAGGTATTAGGTTTTAGGTATTAGGTATTAGGTATTAGGTATCAGGTATTAGGTATTAGGTATTAGGTATTAGGTATTAGGTATTAGGTATTAGATATTAGGTATTAGGTATTAGGTATTAGGTATTAGGTATTAGGTATTAGGTTTTAGGTATTAGGTATTAGGTATTAGGTATCAGGTATTAGGTATTAGGTATTAGGTATTAGATATTAGGTATTAGGTGTTAGGTATTAGGTATTAGGTATTAGGTATTAGGTATAAGGTATTAGGTATTAGGTATTAGGTATTAGGTATTAGGTATTAGGTATTAGGTTTTAGGTATTAGGTATTACGTACTAGGTATTAGGTATTAGGTATTAGGTGGTAGATATTAGGTATTAGGTGTTAGGTATTAGGTATTAGGTATTAGATAAGATAAGATAAGATAAGATAAGATAAGATAAGATGTGGATGGATGGATATATATATATATATATATATATATATAATCGTGGAGCCGTGTAGTGCAGTGGTTAGCGCGCTGGCTTCGCATCTGAGTGGTCCTCGGTTCATTCCCCAGTTGAGGTGGTAATGTTTTTTTTTCAGACCGCTATGTCTTCCGGGTCGACCCAGCCTTAAATGGGTACCGGTTCAGTCCGGGAAGTAAAAGCGGCAAGGGAGAGGTGATGGCTACCACCCTCATATAGCCGAGCCTTTGAAATGTGAGATCGCTAACACTTCACACACCTACGGCTGTAATGCTATGGGATACTTCACTTTACTTTTACTTTTATATAATAACACACATACATAAACAGAATAGGAGGAAATACATACATACATACATATATACCTACCTACCTACCTACCTACCTACCTACCTACCTGCCTGCCTGGCTGCCTACCTGATTGCCTGCTTGCCTGCCTGCCTGCATGCATACATACATACATACATACAAACATACATACATACATACATACATTCATACATTAGGTATTAGGTATTAGGTATAAGGTATTAGGTATTAGGTATTAGGTATTAGGTATCAGATATTAGGTATTAGGTATTAGGTATCAGGTTTTAGGTATTAGGTATTAGGTATTAGGTATCAGATATTAGGTATTAGGTATTAGTTATTAGGTATTAGATATTAGGTATTAGGTGTTAGGTATTAGGTATTAGGTATTAGGTATTAGGTATTAGGTATTAGGTATTAGATATTAGGTATTAGGTATTAGGTATTAGATATTAGGTATTAGGTACTAGGTATTAGGTATTAGGTATTAGGTATTAGATATTAGGTATTAGGTGTTAGGTATTAGGTATTATGTATTAGGTATTAGGTATTAGATAAGATAAGATAAGATAAGATAAGATAAGATAAGATAAGATAAGATGTGGATGGATGGATGGATGGATATATATATATATATATATATATATATATATATATATATATATATATAATCGTGGAGCGGTGTAGTGCAGTTGTTAGCGCGCTGGCTTCGCATCTGAGTGGTCCTCAGTTCATTCCCCAGTTGAGGCGGTAATGTTTTTTTTTCAGACCGCTGTGGCTTCCGGGTCGACCCAGCCTTAAATGGGTACCGGTTCAGTCCGGGAAGTAAAAGCGGCAAGGGAGAGGTGATGGCTACCACCCTCATATAGCCGAGCCTTTGAAATGTGAGATCGCTAACACCTCACACACCTACGGCTGTAATGCTATGGGGTACTTCACTTTACTTTTACTTTTATATAATAATACACATACATATACAGAATAGGAGGAAATACATACATACAAACATACATACATATATACCTACCTACCTACCTACCTATCTACCTACCTACCTACCTACCTGCCTGCCTGCCTGGCTGCCTACCTGATCGCCTGCTTGCCTGCCTGCCTGCATGCATACATACATACATACAAACATACATACATACATACATACATACATACATACATACATACATACATTCATACATTAGGTATTAGGTATTAGGTATAAGGTATTAGGTATTAGGTATTAGGTATTATGTATTAGGTATTAGATATTAGGTATTAGGTATTAGGTATTAGGTAATAGGTATTAGGTATTAGGTATTAGGTATTAGGTATTAGGTATTAGGTATTAGATATTAGGTATAAGAAGAGTCCATAGCTCAATGTTTGCAGACGATCTGGCTATGTGGACCTCTGAAAAGAATCTCACCATAGCAAGAAATCGGATGCAGATGGCCCTAACATCGCTGGAAGAGTGGGCGAACTCATGGCTGGTCAAAATAAACGAGGAGAAAACCACGTGCACAATATTCTCGCTCTCATTAAAACCCCAAAGTACCAAATTAAGTCTAAATGGCAAAATCCTGCAGCCAAACGACAACCCAACCTATCTGGGAGTCACATTTGATCGGCGCATGACATGGAAAAGTCAGATTGAGAGAAACCGAATGAAAGCCAGAGAAAGAATGGCGATCATGAGGAAACTTGCTGGCACAAGCTGGGGAGCAGACGAAGGCATACTAAAGAAACTGTACACTGGAAGAGTGAGACCAGTTCTCGAGTATGGCATTGCGGCATGGACAACAGCAGCGAAGGCGAACTTCGATAAAGTTAACAAACTTCAAAACCAACCCATGAGAATTATAACAGGGGGCATGAAGTCAACGCCAATTGTAGAACTTGAAAAGATTACAAAACTGCAATCCATGACCGATAGAAGAGACTGCAGAGCCCAGCTGCAGTCAGAGAAACTCCGAAGACTGACGGACCATCCAATGTACCAGAGACTAAACAATTTGGGAAATGGGAAACTAAAGCGGAGAAACTTTGCAGAAATAGCCAAAGCAAAGATGCACGAAGATCCCATAAACGCACTAACAACACCAAAACCCATCACTACTGTACGAAAACCTACTTGGAGGCAGGATATATTTCCAGAGGTGGTAGAAAATATACCAGGTATTGCAAACAAAAACTGCCAGAGTGAAAAAGAAAGGAGAGACACTACCCTAAGCTTCATAACGAAAAGCTACCCAAGCATGGACTGGACCCATGCATACACCGACGGTTCTGTAACAAACACTACACAGAACGGAGGGGCAGGAGCATTCCTGAACCTACCAAATGGCAGAAAAATAACACTGTGATTCGCTACTGGTAAGTACACAAGCAATTTCAGAGCGGAGGCAGAGGCACTGAGGGCGGCAGTGGAAGAAATGGTAACACGCAGTGAGAATGAGAGCCATATAGTCCTGCTGACAGATGCTCTCGCCGTAGTCACAGCGCTAAAAAGCCAGAAAAACACTGAGCTTAATGACTTAAGAGCAGCACTCTGCAAACTGTGCCAGCAGTCCGCACCAAAAAGGGTGGTGGTACAGTGGGTTCCGTCACACTGCAACATCCAAGGCAACGAGGAGGCAGACAGACTGGCAAAAGAAGGTGCAAGGCTACCACAAACAGATACCAGTATGACGTACGAAGAGTCAAAACGGCTTATCAAAGCCAGATACATGACCAAATGGGAAACCGAACATACTGGTTACACCAAAAACGATGCCTATTACCAGTTGAACCGAAGAGAGCAGGTCGTTGTCTTCAGACTCCGCACTGGCCACAACAGACTGAGGTACGACCTATTCAACAAATTGAAGATAGGGTGTACCGACGAATGCCCGTGCGGTACTGGTAAAATGACCACTGAACATCTGCTGCAGAACAGCCCGACATACTTCTTCTTCTTCTTCTGCGTACACAGTCAGACAGTAATCATTATTTTTTCGAAAAAAGCAGCGGTCATCCTGAGACTCTCGCCACTACCATACAGCTTGTCTTGCAGTTCCACTGGCAATGGCCACATCTGCTCTCTCTGATCCTCGTATGTCGGGCAGTTCTGCAGCAGATGTTCAGTGGTCATTTTACCAGTACCGCACGGGCATTCGTCGGTACACCCTATCTTCAGTTTGTTGAATAGGTGGTACCTCAGTCTGTTGTGGCCAGTGCGAAGTCTGAAGACAATGACCTGCTCTCTTCGGTTCAACTGGTAATAGGCATCGTTTTTGGTGTAACCAGTATGTTCGGTTTCCCATTTGGACATGTATCTGGCTTTGATAAGCCGTTTTGACTCTTCGTACGTCATACTGGTATCTGTTTGTGGTAGTCTTGCACCTTCTTTTGCCAGTCTATCGGCCTCCTCGTTTCCTTGGATGTTACAGTGTGACGGAACCCACTGTATCACCACCCTTTTTGGTGCGGACTGCTGGCACAGTTTGCAGAGTGCTGCTCTTAAGTCATTAAGCTCAGTGTTCTTCTGGCTTTTTAGCGCTGTGACTACTTCGAGAGCATCTGTCAGCAAGACTATATGGCTCTCATTTTCACTGTGTGTTGCCATTTCTTCCACTGCCGCCCTCAGTGCCTCTGCCTCTGCTCTGAAATTGCTTGTGTACTTACCAGTAGCGAATGACAGTGTTATATTTGTGCCATTTGGTAGGTTCAGGAATGCTCCTGCCCCTCCGTTCTGTGTAGTGTTTGTTACAGAACCGTCGGTGTATGCATGGGTCCAGTCCATGCTTGGGTAGCTTTTCGTTATGAAGCTTAGGGTAGTGTCTCTCCTTTCTTTCTCACTCTGGCAGTTTTTGTTTGCAATACCTGGTATATTTTCTACCACCTCTGGAAATATATCCTGCCTCCAAGTAGGTTTTCGTACAGTAGTGATGGGTTTTGGTGTTGTTAGTGCGTTTGTGGGATCTTCGTGCATCTTTGCTTTGGCTATTTCTGCAAAGTTTCTCCGCTTCAGTTTCCCATTTCCCAGATTGTTTAGTCTCTGGTACATTGGATGGTCCGTCAGTCTTCGGAGTTTCTCTGACTGCAGCTGGGCTCTGCAGTCTCTTCTATCGGTCATGGATTGCAGTCTTGTAATCTTTTCAAGTTCTACAATTGGCGTTGACTTCATGCCACCTGTTATGATTCTCATGGCTTGGTTTTGAAGTTTGTTAACTTTATCGAAGTTCGCCTTCGCTGCTGTTGTCCATGCCGCAATGCCATACTCGAGAACTGGTCTCACTCTTCCAGTGTACAGTTTCTTTAGTATGCTTTCGTCTGCTCCCCAGCTTGTGCCAGCAAGTTTCCTCATGATCGCCATTCTTTCTCTGGCTTTCATTCGGTTTCTCTCAATCTGACTTTTCCATGTCATGCGCCGATCAAATGTGACTCCCAGATAGGTTGGGTTGTCGTTTGGCTGCAGGATTTTGCCGTTTAGGCTTAATTTGGTACTTTGGGGTTTTAATGAGAGCGAGAATATTGTGCACGTGGTTTTCTCCTCGTTTATTTTTACCAGCCATGAGTTCGCCCACTCTTCCAGCGATGTTAGGGCCGTTTGCATCCGGTTTCTTGCTATGGTGAGATTCTTTTCAGAGGTCCACATAGCCAGATCGTCTGCAAACATTGAGCTATGGACTCTTCTTGGTATATTCTCTGTAATATCGTTTATATATACCAGAAAGAGTGTGGGTGACAGTACTCCCCCTTGGGGTACTCCCTGCTCGAGTGTCACCTTTTTGCTCATCTGCCCTTGTACTTGGACTCTGGCCGTTCTTTGTTTGAGGTAGTGGTTGATCCACTTGTACATCTTCCCACAGACATCACTTCTTCTCATTGCCCAGTTGAGGCGGTAATGTTTTTTTTTTTTTTCAGACCGCTATGGCTTCCGGGTCGACCCAGCCTTAAATGGGTACCGGTTCAGTCCGGGAAGTAAAAGCGGCGAGAAAGAGGTGATAGCTACGACCCTCATATGGCCGAGCCTTTGAAATGTGAGATCGCTAAGACCTCACACACCTACGGCTGTAATGCTATGGGATACTTCACTTTACTTTTATATAATAACACACATACATATACAGAATAAGAGGAAAAACATACATAAATACATACATACATACCTATATACTTACCTACCTACCTACCTACCTACCTACCTACCTACCTGCCTGCCTGCCTGCCTGCCTGCCTGCCTGCCTGCTTGCCTGCCTGCCTGCCTGCCTGCCTGCCAGCCTGTCTGTCTGCATGCATGCATTCATACATACATACATACATACATACATTAGGTATTAGGTATTAGGTATTAGGTATTAGTTATTAGGAATTAGGTATTAGCTTTTAGGTATTAGGTATTAGGTATTAGATATTAGGTATTAGGTGTTAGGTATTAGGTATTAGGTATTAGATAAGATAAGATAAGATAAGATAAGATAAGATAAGATAAGATAAGATAAGATAAGATAAGATGTGGATGGATGGATGGATGGATATATATATATATATATATATATATATAATCGTGGAGCCATGTAGTGCAGTGGTTAGCGCTGGCTTTGATTCTAAGTGGTCCTCGGTTCATTCCCCAGTTGAGGCGGTAATGTTTTTTTTTCAGACCGCTATGGCTCCCGGGTCGACCCAGCCTTAAATGGGTACCGGTTCAGTCCAGGAAGTAAAAGCGGCGAGAAATAGGTGATAGCTACCACCCTCATATGGCCGAGCCTTTGAAATATGAGATCGCTAACACCTCACACACCTACGGCTGTAATGCTATGGGATACTTCACTTTACTTTTACTTTTATATAATAACACACATACATTTACAGAATAGGAGGAAATACATACATAAATACATACATACATACCTACATACTTACCTACCTACCTACCTACCTACCTGCCTGCATGCCTGCCTGCCTGCCTGCCTGCTTGCCTGCCTGCCTGCCTGCATGCATGCATGCATTCATACATACATACATACATACATACATTAGGTATTAGGTATTAGGTATTAGGTATTAGATATTAGGTATTAGGTATTAGGTATTAGATATTAGGTATTAGGTGTTAGGTATTAGGTATTAGGTATTAGGTATTAGGTATTAGGTATTAGATAAGATAAGATAAGATAAGATAAGATAAGATAAGATAAGATGTGGATGGATGGATGGATAGATGGATATATATATATATATATATATAATCGTGGAGCCATGTAGTGCAGTGGTTAGCGCTGGCTTTGCATCTTAGTGGTCCTCGGTTCATTCCCCAGTTGAGGCGGTAATGTTTTTTTTTCACACCGCAATGGCTCCCGGGTCGACCCATACTGGGTCCCTTCCCATCCTTAATGTCTATGGCCTGCTTTAAGAGCGTAAGGGCGAGATTCTCTAGGCAAAGTAGGTCACATATCCAAATATGGACAAACGGGCACAATTTATCGCGGTAAATATGCTCTCGAGGCCTGTCAGTTTAGTAACTTCATCGTTAAAGACCCGTTTCTACCAATGGATCGTAAAAAATCGTCTCTGACTGCGCAAATGGAAGGCTTCAAGTCGTTTCTGATCGTCCTGCAGACTATCGCATGTTTCAAAACCGTTCAGACGGATGGGATTAAGTCATTTCGTTTTCAGTGAAAGCTTCCTCTGGCTCCAGATTGGACGCAGGGCGTTCATCGAGGCATAAGTCAGATCGGCTGCTACTGGAAAATACACAAGCAATTTCAGAGCGGAGGCAGAGGCACTGAGGGCGGCAGTGGAAGAAATGGTGACTGGTAAAAGAAATGAAAGCCAGATAGTCCTGCTTACAGATGCTCTGGACGTAGTCACAGCACTAAAAAGCCAGAAAAATACTGAACTTAATGATTTAAGAGCAGTACTCTGTCAAATATGCCAGCAGACCGCACTAAAAAGGGTAGTGGTGCAGTGGGTTCCATCTCACTGCAACATCCAAGGCAACGAGGAGGCAGACAGACTGGCAAAAGAAGGTGCAAAACTACCACAACAAGTTACTAGTATGACATACGAAAAGTAAACACGGCTTATTAGAGCTAGATACATGACCAAATGGGAAACCGAACATACTGGCTACTCCAAAAACGATGCCTATTACCAGTTGAACAGAAGAGAGCAGGTCGTGGTCTTCAGACTTCGCACAGGCCACAATAGACTGAGGTGCCACCTATTCAAGAAATTGAAGATAGGTGGCACCGACGAATGCCCGTGTGGTACCGGGAAAATGATCGATGAGCATTTGCTGCAAAACTGCCCGACATACGAGGACCTGAGAGAGCAGATGTGGCCATCACCAGTGGCAACACTAGACAATCTATATGGCAGTGTCGACAGCCTCACGATGACGGTTGCTTTTTTCGAAAAAAAATAAATGTTACTGTCTGACTGCGTACGATGAAGAAGAAGAAGAAGATCGGCTGCAATAAACATCGAATATCCTCTGCCTCTTGTCTTGAGGGTACACTCTGCCAGATTGATATTAGTCAATCTTTTGATGATACTCTCCCACTTATATCGATGCCCGTCTTTTATCCTCCTACCTTTAACCTTCCTGTCCAGTATCTTCAATAAAGTATCGTGTCTTTTCATATCAAACAATTTTACTTGCCTAATTTAAATGTCTATCAACAATTATCTACACAGGTCTGCTCTCGCTAGGACATCCGCTATTTATTTGTTTATTTTTCCCCGAAATGTGACACATTCTTCAGTATAACTTCGTTTCATGGCCTTTATTTTCTGTCTTTTTCAACTGTGTGTTCATAGTCCTTGTTTCTGCACCAACGTTATAATATATATATATGTATATATAACATCCTATGAGTCTCACTTCTAATGTATTGATTATTTTCCTGGGTGTCAATATATTCCTCATCATATGAAATACACTGTTGGTCATGTCTATTTTCTTGGTCACTTCCCACTCATTATTTCAAACTCACATGATATGCAAAATTTCCCGCAGCTTTCACAGTTTCTCTACTTTTCATTGTTCCTTTTCAGAAAGATAAACAACACTTTTAATGTCTTGAAAGTTATCGTCCAACCTACGCACGAATAAAGCCCTCTGAGCTGCATCAGTTAAATCCTTGCTTCCATTCATAGACAATGATTAGAACCTACATGCTAACAATGTCGGATTCAATATTTCCTCAACATTAACAATTAGGTCTCTTAGTCTCCGAGTAACAATCATTCGAGACAATCCTACCGCTTTGATGGCATCAGTTTGGTTTGGCCAGGGACGTTAAGCTGCTGCAAATCATTCCTTTACAAATTTACTATGCGAAAATGGTTTCGAATTTTAAACAAATTCTAAAAAATGATATAAGAATGATTGAAATACATTGCCACAGGAAATGGTGACAGTGAATGAATTCAAGAATAGATTGTATGCGTATCTGTATTTTTAGATCAAGTGAATGTAAACATTCAAGAATAGATTGTATGCGTATCTGTATTTTTAGATCAAGTGAATGTAAAAATTCAAGAATAGATTGTATGCGTATCTGTATTTTTAGATCAAGTGAATGTAAAAAAAAAACTCTAATGTTTGTATACCGACTCTGCAGAGTCTTACACATCAGTATCAAGATGTTAAGTTAATAAGCTGTGACATAACTTTCATCATCTCATGATACTTTCAGAAAGACTGACTGTAGCGATTCCATTGGTTGAGTTTGTTTGTGCGGAGACCTGTGAATCTGATTATATGGCTTGTTTCACGGTACCTTATCAAATTGTATTTCTTGACTGCAGACACTCATTCCCGACAAACTAAACTGACTTTCATATTTTCAGTCAGAGGCCTTTTAAATGAATTCACTGGCAAACAATTTCACCGCAAACACATTAGCAGATAACATTCTACATTTTGAATGTACTTGTTTGTCTAAACAATTGAACATCACTTTATTTTGGCAAAACTCGAACAACACAATTCTGCATTTCTGTCGTTAATGGGTTTGAAGCACAATTACCCCACCAGCTGGGGAGGAAGACTAACGTCTGTTCAGGCACAATATACTGATCAGACATGTTAGTCAGTGTCAGACAAAACATACTGGTCCTGACCCTCACATCGGCTTCCTAGTAGCCGTCCCTGGAAAAGGGCTGTTTTCATGGCAGCGTGTCTAACGGGGTGAAGGATCGACGTGATCCCCGTAGTAGTGAGTGGCACGCAGATGAAGCCAAGCATAGCACAACCGCCTGGAGGACCCCGGTATACCTTCATCAGCAGGTTCGGGATGTGAGGAAAAATACTGTAACCTGTCACGTAACTTCCTTTTCAGGGCGCCCAAAAGAGTAACCTACTCATTGTGGGCATTCGCAAACAACAACAACCATATCAGCTGGCATATTTTAATGCATACCTGTTTCTAATCATTTAACACCTGTTTATTCCAATGTAGAGAATATGATTTTACAGCAGCTGGCCTACACACAGGAAGCCTGTATCCGAGCGGTTGCAGTAGCTGTTTTCATCAACATTATGTCTCATGCGTATATTGGGGATTGGGTGGCAAGAGATAGTATCACATAATACGGTCTTACAGAGAGCAAACACTCTCACAGCATGTACTCCATGTTAAGCCAGCGATGTCTACGTAGGTTGGGACATGTTTATCGCTTGGAAGACGAGAGGCTGCCAAAGGATATCATTTATGGACAGCTAGCCATTAGAGTTAGAAGAATCGGCAGTCCCACACTACGATTAAAGGACATATCCAAGAGACACATGAAGTCATACGACATCCCATCTGAGAGCTGGGAAGAAATTGCTCAGGATCGAGCTATTTAAAGACAGTCAGTTGGAGGGGGCATAGTGGCTGCTGGCGCTCGTAGAGGTCTTCTGGCTGCAGAGAAAAGAGAAGGACTGAAGAGATCAAGGAACAGCTAGGCAAGCCAGCCTCCTCAGTATGGTTGTACTCTCTGTAGCAGGGATTGCCACTCGCGGATCGGTCTCAACAGTAATAGCAAACAGTGTCGAAATACAGGAGACAGACCTGAACAAAACTTGCAGGGCGCCACACGCACTATCTGTAGAGACTGAGACGCCTATGATAAACATTACACATTGATAATCAAGTATGTGATTACAGACTGCATTCCACGCATCCACAAGTGTGTATGTGTGAGTGTACGTTTGACTGTGTGTGTGTGTATGCGTCTGCAGGTGGGATACCTCTATGTGTTCACTCACGTCCACCGTATGCGTTCTTTTTTGTCACGTCCCATTACAGGATGTTACCCCAGGCGTGATTAGAGAAGGGAGTGGCACTAGATAGGTTGTAGCTTGAGTGTGTACAGTCTGTGAGCTCCAGGGATCATCAGCACTCGTGCCCTTCGATATTTGCTGAAAGATAGAGCGTGTGTGCAAAAGAGTTATTAAGGGAGTGTGAGTGAATGAGTGAGTGAGTGAATAAATAAGTGAGAGAGTGAGTCAGGGATTGAGAGTGAGAGAGAGAGAGAGAGAGATTGCGTAAGAGAGTGCTTGTGAGAGGAAGTGAGAGTGAATAAGTAAGTAGGAGTGTGTGATAAGTTGAATGTCTGTGTGAAAGAGAAAGAGTTAGTGAGTGAGAGTAGCTGATTGCAGGAAAAGAAATGAAGCAGAAACTAACTGAGAATTAGTAAATGCATGCACACGAGCGAGAGAGAGAGAGAGAGAGAGAGAGAGAGAGAGAGGGAGGGAGAGAAATAGAGTGGGTTAGTGAATGAGTGATAGAAAGAGAATGACACAGAGAGAGAGAGAGAGAGAGAGAGATTAAGAGAGACTGAGTGTGGCAGAGTGAGTGCGTAAGAAAGAGAAAGTGAGTGTATGAGTGAGAGTGAGTGAGAAAGTGAGTTAGTGAGAGAATGAATGAGTGAGTGACAAAGAAAGTGAGTGGGAGTGATTCGGTTAGAGAAAGATCGTGAGTGAGAAATTGAGTGACTGACACGGTGGAAGAGTGAAAAAGAGTGATTGAATGATTCGGTGAGTGAATGAGTGAAAGAGTGTTGAAGTGGGTAAACGTTATGCAGAAAGCTTGTATCAAATCATCATCGCGTGCTCTTGCAGTGGTGGTTTCTGTAGCAACTCTCTTTAGTTGCAGTTTATGACATTCTTTGGGGAGTCACTCCATTTCTGATCTACTGTAGTCTTGTTCTTGTTGTTGTTCTTCTTCTTCTTCTTCTTCCTCTTCTTCTTCATCTTCTTTTTTTCTTCTTCTTCTTCTTCTTCTTCTTCTTCTTCTTCCGTTTCTTCTTCTTCCTCCTCTTCGTCAATTTCCAGGTCGAAGTTCCAGTTTCTCTTTTAAAAGACATCTTGAAAATAAAGTCTAAGAGAAATAACCCATGAAATTATTTTTAACTCTTGGTAATCCGCAATTAATGGTACTTGATACAATTAGTTCTTAGTTCTTAGTTCTTAGTCGACCTGTACTTCTACAAGGACAGATGCGCGTATGCAGCTCCCAGCTCTCGTATCAGAATAGATGTATGTATCCAGGAGAAGGGTTTCCTGCTTCATGCGCTAGGTGCGAGCATCTTAATAGTCCGCTGGGACAAGCGCTTACGGAGGGTGGTTAACCGATGTGCGATTCCATCTTAATAGACTAATAAAAACATTAGAGCAAAGTAGACCCGCAGGATGTTAGGCGCCATCTATGTCACTCTAAACAAACCACAAAACATGGCCGATGTTATGCCATGTCACACAGTTAGTCGCCTCTTACGACATGCTCTCTGTGAGACAATGGTACTATTATTGTCCTCATCATGTTCAAAGAAGAGACGAAGAGATGACTTTGCCAAATGAGACAAAGGAGGATTCGACAATGGCATTGCTAGCTCAAACATAATACATTATAAATCATATGAAAAAGGAAAGAGCTCGACAACTGCAAGGTAGACCAGAAGCGACAAAGAAATCATTATCATTATCCCCCCCCCCCCCCCCCACCCCCCCCCCTACTCCGGGGGTTACATAATTCAAGGTACATAATTCAGACCACTGCAATATTCACGAATTTAATGATTTGCGTCCCTTTACATTTAGCATGCGTGGACTAATATACCAGAAGAAACTGAACACGGGCATACCAATCTAAAAATGGAAGAGTTGCTGGCAAAACAAGAATTACAGATGATGCAAGGATCTCTTCTAAAGAATGGTTAACATTAAACTAGAATGGAACTTAGAATAAAAAGATCCTTTTAAATTCCACAGCAAGCTGGATTCAGGCAACAACGGTATATTTGTCGATGACTTGTAGTTTAAAAATGAAGCAGTGATTTGAGTGGAGACAACCTTTTACTTCTTAATCTTCTGCGTTCTTGTTTCCCGATCATGTTAGATCTTCAGTTCTATCGCCAAGTCCAGCACCAAGTACGAGAAGTGAGTCCAGCACCAAGTATGAAAAGTAAGTCCAGCACCAAGTATGAGAAGTAAACTGAGTCCAGTATGAAGTATGAGAATTGAGTCCAGCACCAAGTATGAGAAGTAAGTCTAGCACCAAGTATGAGAAGTAAGCTGAATGCAGCACCAAGTTTGAGAAGTAAACTGAGTCGAGCACCAAGTATGAGAAGTAAGCTGTGTCCAGCATTAAGTATGAGAAGTAAGTCCAGCATCAAGTATGAGAAATAAAGTTAATTCAGCACCAAGTATGAGAGTGAACTGTCCAGCACCAAGTATGAGAAGTAAACTGAGTCCAGCACCAAGTATGAGAAGTGAGTCCAGCATCGAGTATGAGAAGTAAACTTCATCTCCAAGTATGAGAAGAACTCCCACCCCAAGTATGAGAAGTAAACTCGAGCACCAAGTATGAGAAGTAAACTCCAGACCCACGTATGAGAAGTGACTCTAGCACCAAGTATGAGAAGTAAACTCCAGCCCCAAGCATGAGCATCACAACATGTGACATATGGACATAAACCCATTAGTGAACTAATAAAACGGATTATCAACCTGCATCGAACGAAGAACAACAGGAACATCAGTCAAATAGCAACGCGAATAATTGTAAAGGTTGATAGACCACCATTCATGAGGTAATAAATAGGATTGGAAGAGAAAGACACAAGCCGAGGAACGTTTTATCAGTAAAATCAAAGCTGAGAGGTAAGAGCTTATCTTTCAACAAACAAACAACCAAACAAAAGAAAACGCGAAACGTCGCATGTTCAAATTCCTTAAGACCCTACTTCTTTAAGATGTACGATTTATTCGGAGATCCTGTGTGCAGGTTGTAAACGTGAACGAATAATTGCAAGCTAGAAATCGAGAAAAAAAACATGCTGCTATCCCGTACCCGTTGAAAAATAATAACAGCAAGGAAATCCTTACCCAATAGTTGTCCGTTTGAAGATTGAAAAAAAAGCGGCTTTTTCATAATAAAAATACACAATGATAACCGTTGTGTCGTCACATTTGATTACATGTATATAGAAAACAAGGATAATAACACATTCAGTGTTAGAAGAAGATCGACTATGAAAGAAAATAAATACAAATGTGAAGAACAGACCCTGTAAATGTCACAACGTAAATAAAACACATACACATGGTATCTAAATTGAAAAAAAAAAAAACAGTGCAACCACGCACTGATAGACACCATTCCTGGCACTGAGATATACATTAACTTAACTTAACGTTTTTTTTAAATAATGGTTTAGAATACTCAGCAGAGTCTGTAGACGACCAGTTACATTTGCATTATCCTGCTCTAAAAGATATGCGTATTCAATGTATTCTTAAATGCATTAACTGTCTCTGCCTCCACTACCTCCTAGGGCAATGCGTTCCAAGCATTCACCACTCTCTGACTAAAAAATATTTCCTTATATTCAATCTAGATCTTTCTTTAGCAAATTTGTATCTGTGCCCTCTTGTTCTCGTTGGTTGTTGCATTTTGAAAAAAACAACTTGTTATAGTCTAATTTAACCAGTCCTGTAACATCTTAAAAACCAATATTAAGTCACCTCGAATTCTTCTCTTTTCAATGCACTGTAGATCGGTTTTTCTGAGTCTTTTCTCATAACTATAATTCTGGAATCCCACTATCAGCTTTGTCGCTCTTCTTTGTAGCCTTTCCAGCATGTTTATCTCCCCTCTACGATAAGGACTCCACAACTGTACACAGTACTCCAATCTAGGTCTAACTAATGCTTTATACAGTTTGACTATCACCTCCTTACTTCTATGTTTAATATTTCTTTTTATCATACCTAACATTGCATTTGCCTTATTCACTGCTACCTGGACTTGCTTAATCACTTTACATGCATGCTCTATTATAACCCCTAGGTCCCTTCCTTATCTATCGTTCTAATATTGTTCTCGCCCATTCTGTAATTATGTTCCATATCGTATCTACCCATGTAGAGGACTGTACATTTATCTATATTAAACTCCATTTATCATTTCGCAGACCAGTCTCAAATATTATCTAAATGCGATATCAATATATCTACCTCTGCTATAGATGAGACTCTCCTACATAGTTTCGTGTCGTCCGCTAATTTTTCAATCAAGGATCCTATATCAATGTCCAAATCGTTTATATTTATATATATAAAGAACAATATCGGTCCCAAACCTGAGGCCTGTGACACTTCACTTTTTACTTCACACCACTCAGAGTACTCCATATTTATGCCCACTCTCTGCTTTCTTCCCGTTAACCAATTTTCAATCCTTTCAGCAACCTCCCCACCTATTCCATGGGATTTTAACTTTTAAAATGATCTTCCGTGAGTAACTCTATTAAAAGCCTTTGCAAAACCAAGTTAAATAACATCCACTGGTTCCCCCTTATCTATCATTTCAGTAACCTCCTCCATGAACTCCAATAGATTTGTTAAGCACAATCTAAACACATGCTGACTATTTCTGATTTAGTTAAACCTGTCTAGACGCATTACAATATTTTCTATTGATTTTTTATTGTAACATTTAACAGACTATACACATTAAACTCATCTGTCTATAATTTCCTAGTTCTGATTTTGTGTCTTTTTTTAATAAAGGTCTCACTCCTGCATTTTTCAAATCTCTTGTAACAATCCCTTTTGCAAGTGAATGAGAACATAATATAGCTAATGGTTTTGCTAGTTGGTCTCTGATTTCAAATAGCATTTTTGGATGGATATCATCTTGACCTAGACAGTTATCCATTTTTAATTGCTCCGATTTTTAAAAAAACATTTTCTCCAATACACATTGATTTTAATCCAACTATATCCATTTAACATTTGAAAATATCTATAGGCTCTGCGATCTTGGAGCAGTCTTCTTTTGTGTAGACTGTGTCAAAGTATTGATTTAGTAGATTGACTGTCTCCCTATTTTCTCTTCTTATTTTATCTGTGCTATCCATGAGAGGGCCTATCTTGTCTTTCGTTCTTTGTTTATTTCTAACATAAGAAAATAATCTTTTACTATCAGTCTTGATCCTATTAGCAAGTTTTTTTTCGAAGTCTATTTTTCCTGCTTTATTCACTTTCCGAGCTATGTTTTGCTTGTCCAAATATTTTAAATGTGTTTCTTTCGATTTACCTGCCTTTACATATTTTTTCTATGCTTTTTTTTTTTTTTTTAGCTGTTCTACATTTAACTACAAATCTAGTTATCCACTTTTTACGCTTTGAGACTTCTATAACAGAGGCAGTCATCGTGACAGACGCGCAAGCCGTATTTCAGCTTAGGTACGAGTTGATAGCTGCTGTTGAGGCCTCAAACCTCCAGGCGCTGACCTGGATCTACTGTCCTGCTCATGCCTGGGTTCAGGGCAATGAAAGAGCTGACATCTTGGCTTCACGGGCTCCCATCGTGGGCACATTGGTGATGGACAGAAGTGACATTTTGAAATCAATCAATGACCGCCTGCTGGATGAGTACACCGCAATAGATGAAACATCAATCCACAGACTGCAAAGGTTCGACATTAAACGGGGTTCGAGCGGAGTGGGGTGCATGAGAGGACGGCGCAGGAGAGTGTACAACCAGCGAGCTACAGGGACCATCAACATCCATACCTTACGTTATTTGATGAAAGAGATTCAGCACCTATGGGTATGCCCGGAGTGCAGTGACGTCGATTCTTAGAAACAGAAACGCTTTGGGTTTACCTCAATCAGAAAACAGAGAAGGAAGAGCCTACAACTGTAACACATATGGGGAAACATTGTTCAAGAAACATCTAGAACCACATATTCACAAATTATTCAGCAACAAGAGCAACAAATAATGGCGATGGAGGAATCTTTCTGAACTTTAAAAACAGTATTCAACGAAAACATAAAAACCAGAAGTACTCGCCACAGACACACTGTCAGTGATTGTTGAGTTATAAAACTCAAAGTAATACTGACAGAAATAAAGTAATTGTAAGGCTCTATAAACTGTATCATCAGTTAAAGACAGGACATGACCGATTCAATCTGATTGTAACATGCAGAGATTTCTCAAGCGTTTGCTGAGACAGTTCATAAGCAAATCTGAACGTGTCAGTTTCAGTTCTATCTAATTTCAGTTTAAAACGTTAACACTTTCTCGCACATTTCTACACAGCTTTGCAGGTTTTTTTAAGACATCATACATATACGTGTAAAACTTTCAAACTTACTATTTCACTCTCTAACTCAGACCCTCCAACCTCCCTCCCTCCCTCCTCTCTCTCTCTCTCTCTCTCTCTGACACACATGCACACTTCAAACATTTGCTTATACATGTATGCACAAACCACACTCTCTCATACACTTCTACATAATTACACACTCTCTCATACACTTCTACATAATTACACACTCTCTCATACACTTCTACATAATTACATACTCTCTCATACACTTCTACATAATTACATACTCTCTCATACACTTCTACATAAATAATACTCTCTGATACACTTCTACATAAATACATACTCTCTCATACACTTCTACATAAATACATACTCTCACATACACTTCTACATAATTACATACTCTCTCATACACTTCTACATAATTACATACTCTCTCCATTATCATACATTTTCTCATACATCTTACTTTTAGAAACTTCCACACAAACTCGCTCCCCCCCCCCCCCCCCCCCACCCTATCTCTCTCTCTCACTCTCTCTCTCTCTCGTTCACACACACGCACATCAATCATTCTATCCCACACGATACACAATAACTACGCTACTACTTCCCACACACACATTCACACAAACCATAAACTTATTTTGTCGCTTTCACACACACACTGACACACACATATACACGCATGTAAATCGTTTTATCACACACGCAGACACACTCACACACACGTATGCACACACACACACACACACGTACATACACACACGTACACACACACGCGCACACACACACACGCACACGCACACACACACAAGCACACACACACGCACACACACGCACACGCACACACAAGCACACACACAAGCACACACACACAAACACACGCACACATACATGGGAATCGTTCTATCACACACGTTAGCTAAACTTCATTCTCTCCCACACACACAGTCGCACAATCCATGCACGTTTTTGGTCGCTTTCTCTCTCTCTCTCTCTCTCTCTCTCCCACACACACACACACATATGCACACATGCAGTGCACTAACCATCACATCACTACCCATTTTTCACACATTTGTGTAGCTACGTTACTCACTTTCTTGGACACATGCATTACATACACTACGCACATAAACTCATCTCACTTTCACACACACACTGTCACAGACCCACACGCGAACACACACATTCCTACACACCACCAAACACCCCCCACACATTCTATCATTTACATCATTGCTGCCAACTTTTTATCACCCCAGAATGAGAAAAGACCTCATCACTTGAATACTAAAATCAATTAAAAAGTTCAAATTTTCCGAATATTGGCACAACCCGAGATGAACTCAGCCGAGCATGGGGACAGCTATACTGGGCTTCTGTTTACTGTCCGGATAATCCTGCCGGTTAGTGAACTGACCTTTCACGTTCGCCTACACTCTTGGAAGACCTGGTCATGGCGCACGATCAGACGGTCTGATCATTGACGAGAGAAATGGGCTCCCTTCTTCCAGATGACAAATTAAATTTCGTCTGGCCAGCTTGTGTTCACCATCCATGTTTATTTAACCCGACACGTCAAAAGAATCTGGACGAAGCTGTCAAAGAAAGCAAACGTCAGCCATTATCTCGTCTGAGTATCGTTTTGAGGACGATTATTTATACGATCTCTACAACCCGAGGACTCTTCACCTTAAATCAACATTTTCTGGGTATAAAGTCGCAACTGGATATGTACTCGTTTTCTACCAAAAACACAAATATGAAGATAAATAAGCATTTGTGTAATGCTGAACATGTTTTTTACATCAAATTGAAGAGACTGGCAAATACAATTCTTTGTATTTGCCTTTCTTCTTCGACATCTTTCTCTTCTTCTATTTCCCATTCGCCTGCCCTTTTTTCTTCTTCCTTTGTAGACACGATGTACCTTATTTAAAGTTGGATTGAGGTATCTAGACTCACCTAATACTCGCACGTGTAATGAATGTCAAACTAGCGGTTAGGGAAACAAAGGCAGCAACTAGACCAAATAACCATCTCACCACACACATTGCGTGCTCTCTCACACCTCCCATGCTCTCTCACACCTCCCATGCTCTGTCACACCTCCCATGCTCTCTCACACCTCCCATGCTCTCTCACACCTTACAAGCTCTTTCACGCCTCCCCGCTCTCTCACACCTTACATGCTCTCTCACACCTCCCGTGATCTCTCACACCTCCCCGCTCTCTCACACCTCCCCGCTCTCTCACACCTCCCCGCTCTCTCACACCTCCCCGCTCTCTCACACCTCACTGTTCTCTCACACCTCCCCGCTCTCTCACACCTCCCCGCTCTCTCACACCTCCCGTGATCTCTCACATCTCCCCGCTCTCTCACACCTCCCCGCTCTCTCACACCTCCCCGCTCTCTCACACCTCCCCGCTCTCTCACACCTCCCGTGATCTCTCACACATCCCTGCTCTCTCACACCTTCCGTGATCTCTCACACCTCCCCGCTCTCTCACACCTCCCCGCTCTCTCACACCTCCCCGCTCTCTCACACCTCCCGTGATCTCTCACACCTCCCTGCTCTCTCACACCTCCCGTGATCTCTCACACCTCCCTGCTCTATCACACCTCCCGTGATCTCTCACACCTCCCTGCTCTCTCACACCGCCCCGCTCTCTCACACCTTCCCGCTCTCTCACACCTCCCCGCTCTCTCACACCTCCCGTGCTCTCTCCCACCTCCCCGCTCTCTCACACCTCCCGTGCTCTCTCCCACCTCCCCGCTCTCTCACACCTCACTGTTCTCTCACACCTCCCCGCTCTCTCACACCTCCCCGCTCTCTCACACCTCCCCGCTCTCTCACACCTCCCCGCTCTCTCACACCTCCCGTGATCTCTCACATCTCCCCGCTCTCTCACACCTCCCCGCTCTCTCACACCTCCCCGCTCTCTCACACCTCCCCGCTCTCTCACACCTCACTGTTCTCTCACACCTCCCCGCTCTCTCACACCTCCCCGCTCTCTCACACCTCCCGTGATCTCTCACATCTCCCCGCTCTCTCACACCTCCCCGCTCTCTCACACCTCCCCGCTCTCTCACACCTCCCCGCTCTCTCACACCTCCCGTGATCTCTCACACATCCCTGCTCTCTCACACCTTCCGTGATCTCTCACACCTCCCCGCTCTCTCACACCTCCCCGCTCTCTCACACCTCCCCGCTCTCTCACACCTCCCGTGATCTCTCACACCTCCCTGCTCTCTCACACCTCCCGTGATCTCTCACACCTCCCTGCTCTATCACACCTCCCGTGATCTCTCACACCTCCCTGCTCTCTCACACCGCCCCGCTCTCTCACACCTTCCCGCTCTCTCACACCTCCCCGCTCTCTCACACCTCCCGTGCTCTCTCCCACCTCCCCGCTCTCTCACACCTCCCGTGCTCTCTCACACCTCCCCGCTCTCTCACACCTCCCCGCTCTCTCACACCTCCCTGTTCTCTCACACTCCCCGCTCTCTCACACCTCCCTGTTCTCTCACACCTCCCGTGATCTCTCACACCTCCCTGTTCTCTCACACTCCCCGCTCTCTCACACCTCCCTGTTCTCTCACACCTCCCGTGATCTCTCACACCTCCCTGTTCTCTCACACCTCCCGTGATCTCTCACACCTCCCTGTTCTCTCACACTCCCCGCTCTCTCACACCTCCCTGTTCTCTCACACCTCCCGTGATCTCTCACACCTCCCTGTTCTCTCACACTCCCCGCTCTCTCACACCTCCCTGTTCTCTCACACCTCCCGTGATCTCTCACACCTCCCTGTTCTCTCACACCTCCCGTGATCTCTCACACCTCCCTGTTCTCTCACATTCCCCGCTCTCTCACACCTCCCCGCTCTCTCACACTCCCCGCTCTCTCACACCTCCCTGCTCTCTCACAAATACTCGCCAAGTCTTCCTACCATGAGCCATTTCAGTCCATTCTGTCCACGTCTTGTTTACATTTGACTCCAGTTCCATCTTTCTTGGGGGTCTTCCTCCCCTTCTCTTGCCTGCGGATTCCATAACAGAGCTTGTCTGGTAATGTTATCCACTGATATCCGTAATGTGTAGCCTATCCATCGCCTCCTCCGTGTATCATGTTCCACAAGTATTTATCCAGTTTTTTTCCCACCAGTTCCACGTTAGTGATCTGATCGTACCATTTCCGTCCTTGTATTTTGCGCAGACAGCTATTTAAGAAAGTGTGTACCTTTTTCATAAGTACCTTTGTTATCTTAGAAATACAAGTGTTTAGTTGATGAATAAACTCCTACGTCGGGGAAATAAACCTGAGATAGACCACCGTAGAAAAAGATGTGATAATTTTAGGGATACGTTTTACGTCCAGAAGAGACGTCTGCGAACCGAAATCTATAAAGGAAATAGATATAGTGAATTGAGAGCAAACTTAAGTGGCTGGGTTCGTCAAAACTACTTCTGATGGCCTCCAATGATCTTTTTCAAAAACTTGTAAAAGATGAAGGAGAGATTCGTCACATTTTCGCAGGTAGTCGACACTTGATGAACGTGGATACCACTGACGTGTTCATTGTACCGGTGGTAACGCCTCTATCGTTTCCATTGTGCCCCCAGCTAGAGGACTGAATGCTAGGTTCTCCTGATCGTGCCACCATCTGTGGCCGTCGACGGACGTGGTCTGTCGTCGTCACCTTGGTAGGAGGGTGGTACCAAGCCTCAGGGCTTAGCTTTGTTACAGTTTCTCTCTGAACGGTTACAGTACCTGGGAGCAGATGCTCGTTGTCAGGTTTCCAGTCCCTACTGTGTGAACATGGAGGTTGGATTGATGGATGGACTGAATTTAATGGGTTCCATAGAATGCGAGAGTACAATACTTTTGTTTGAAGGTTCTAGATAAAGATATAGAAAGACACATATATATATATATATATATATATATATATATATATATATATATATATATAGATTGATATAGTATATATGTATATAAATATATATATACATACAGATACAAATATAAATAGATACATAGATAGATAAATATATAAATATTGATAGACATATAGATAGATAGATAGATAGATAGATAGATAGATAGATAGATAGATAGATAGATAGATAGATAGATAGATAGATAGATAGATAGATAGATATAGCCTGGCTAAGGAAGTGAACCGATTTCCCAATCTGGTCTAACCTAACATCTACCTGCAGTTTGAAACGCACTAATTTCAGACACCAGATTAGAAGGGGAACTAACTACATGGAAATATTGTCATTTTCAACTAATTATGTCCCCTCTTTTCCAAATGGCGTGTCAATTCCCCTACATTAGCAATCGCTTGAATCCACTTCTGTCTTTCCATTGTCAGTGTTTATGTCTGTCTTGAGATTGTTGCTCTAACTTTCTGAATATTATGTGCTCAGTGCATGCAAGCTCTTTCATTCTCTTTTATTTTGTGATTGTTTCCTTTAGTGTAGGGTTAAGTAGCTCATTTGATTTGGACACATTATAGTGCAGATGAGGTTTACCTGTTTGGGGTCTTTATATCGTCAAACATTCTGAGAGATTATTGTTACAGATGTTGCTGGATATCTTCTTCTTCTTGTTCTGCGTTCGTTCTCAATCTCCCGCTACCAAACCCTGAAAGGGCTTAAGTAGCAGAATGTAGTCCAGAGAACGGAATGCGTTGTGTCGTAGTTTACAGCTTGACTGCGATATTTGTACCTTTCGGTCCAACACATCCGACTTCAGCAAGCATTTTTTGAGTACTGGGTTAGGATTCCCTCTTCGATCCCTTCTCCTTAGCCAGTCTGCCCTGCTGCAGCCTGTTATCCAGGATCACCGCGTGGAGGTGTAGAAGGGTCTTAGCAGCTCTGGTTCGCTGGCCCTGACGCTAGCAGTCAGCTATGGGTCGCTGACCACTGCAGCTCATGCGCTGCTCAGCGTCTTGATCTCTATTGCTGGATATAATCATTTAAAGTCATTCCAAGGAACTTTCTGAAACATCACATTTGCTTTGGTTTTTCGTTCCAATTTCATGTTCACCTCTTCAGTTAAGCCTACATTTTGCGAATGTATTCTCTTGCCTCGAACAGGCTAAATTGTTAGAAGTCTTGATTGTCACATCAATAATGAGATTGCTCGACTGTTGCGATACGTTCTAGTTTATTCCGCAGTAAATAGCTTGTAACTTTCAGTTAGATTAGGTAAGGTGATAAGGAATTAACTGGCTTCCGAGAATCAGAAAAAAGCCGACACGAAATACTCGATCATGGCACACATTGTGTCATTCAGTGATGGTTGCAAACAGTCATTTTCCCACCGACTAAAAAAAAAAAAGAAAGTTTTCACTGACTGCCAAAAATCTAGTTTTTTAATTTTTTTGGAGGATTTTTCTTTTTACGTTTGACTAATTTCTTTATTCCTCAAGGCGGTGTGCGTTGCATTGTTTTTATTTTGCGGCTGTTGGTCCAATGCAACCGACTTCGTCATGCGTTCTATGTAAGTGTCTGCATCCTCTTGAATTTTCTAAGGGTTTACTTCTCCACTGTAACTCCTGGTGCTGTGATGGAGAGCGAACTCGGCACCTTCAGATTATGAGCCGTGTCACCTAACCACCAGCTCACGCTGTTCCTAGTCTAACCATTTAAGAAAACCACTTTACCTGATTAAATTGAACTGTATGGCTATCTTTGCTCATTTCATTTAATTGAATCTCGAGGTAAGGTGTTCGCCTTGGGTGCTGGATGTTGCGAGTTCGAATCACGGCGGAGACCGGTAATTTTTTCGCGTGATCATCTGGTAAAAATTCCCCTGATCTCTTGGTAGGGAGATCGGACTCCCGTGTTCAGTGTCGAGCCCGTTAAAAATCCCTTGGCAGTTAAAAATTTAAAAGAGTAGGCTTTACGGCCGCTGTGCGGACAAAAGTCAAAATTCTAGTTAAATATCGACCCAAAAAGTTTGCACCTTCTCCAGACCTAGTAAGCCGCAGGACGTTTTTAAATATATCCTACATATAGCCAAAGCCTTCGGCTACCTGGCAACAGACATTAACATACTTGTTTGAATACCAGGATTCCAAGTATTCTAAACATGGCTATCTTTGTTGATTTTATTGAATTAAATGTCTATTTTTGTTGATTTATTTGATTTATATGTCTATCTTTGTTGATTTTATTGAATTGTATGGCTGTCTTCGTTGATTTAATTGAACTGTATGTCCATGTTTGTTGATTTAATTTAATTGGATGACTATCTTTGCTGATTTAATTTAATTGTATGACTATCTCTGCTGATTTCATTGAACTGGTTGACTATCTTTGTTGATTTAATTTAATTGTATGACTATCTTTGCTGATTTCATTGAACTTTATGACTATCTTTGTTGATTTAATTTAATTGTATGACTATCTTTGCTGATTTAATTTAATTGTATGACTATCTTTGTTGATTTCATTGAATCGTATGACTCTCTTTGCTGATTTAATTTAATTGTATGACTCTCTTTGCTGATTTAATTTAATTGTATGACTATCTTTGTTGATTTCATTGAATTGTATGACTATCTTTGCTGATTTAATTTAATTGTATGACTATCTTTGTTGATTTAATTGAATTGTATGACTATCTTTGCTGATTTAATTTAATTGTATTGCTATCTTCAGATTTCAGAACTTATATTCCATAACAGTTGTTGTTGTTGCCCACGCCACTCGTACTTGCGTTAAGTACTCTTGACGACTTTATTAGGTAGCGCGTTACAGTGACTCTCCTCACATTCTGAGAAGGTGGGCCGAGATCTTTCTGGCTGTAGTACAGTGCGAGGCTCATTATTATGTTTACTACTTTGGGGATCACAGTGACGATACCCACCTCGTTGACCAGACTGCTGTGACACAGCCTGTTTACAGGAGCTTAATCGAAGAAGTCAGATGGGATTTTCGCCAGTGTGTTTTACCTGGCTCTGATTGCTCTGAGTTCTACAAGGCTCGGGGAGCACCCAAATACAACTAGTGTTTGGTCAGTGCATTCATTCATTTCGTGGCCCGCCCATTTGAATCAGTTTCAGTCAGTGCCTCTTGAACTCAGACGGTAGCTGTCAGACATGATCAACGACAAAGTCCAGACAATGGACAAATTCCGTTTCTCCCGGCAACAGAATTGTCACAGGAAGTGCTCAGCTCACCGTAATGGGACCCTGTCGAAGGGATGCGTTCATTTAGCTGCCGTCATCAGATGCTTTAGATTAGGGGCTACGCGTCTAGAATTATCTCTACACTTCCTCCCCAGGCGTTTGTCCACGACCAGGGACAGACAAGACCCTGGCTTTCTTTCAGGGCTAATTGGTGAGGGGCCTTTTCGACCGGCTACCCGATTCTCTGAGAGGGAATATGCTATTGTGGTAGTCAACCGGCGCCGTGATCTAATTTGATTTATCTGTTCGAGATGGATGCTTCGGTGATGAAATATCGCTGCTTAATGTGTTGTAGCAGGGGTGGTTCTTAACGGAGGGTGTGTTTGTCACACTAAGGGCAGAAACAAGTACAGGTAGTCGCAAACAGGCATTGCTATCGACGATGAAGTGTTAGATAATTCTTCTTCTTCTTCATTTTCTTCTGCGTTCGTTCACCATCTCCCGATACCAAGCCTTAATAGAGATTTGTAAGTAGCAGGATGTAGTCTGGAGAACGAAATGCGTTGTGTCACTAGTTTACAGTATGACTGCGATATTTGCACCTTTCGGTCCGATACATTGGTCTTCGGCAGAATTAGAGACTTCGTTGTGCAATATTAGGCGTGCACAATATATGACCCGCAATGATTCACTGTTCGGCCGTTTACGACTTTGAAAAACAATATTTATCGTTATTATTACTTCACCTTCGCTCTACAAACGAGCCAGGTGGCCACCACTGACAGCTAGCGACCTTACATGAAGTCTGTATCCGAACACAAACAATGTCGGTTTAAGCAGTCAAGGTGTTACCTGTTAAAATTGCTAACCCTATGCACGATCTTCTTGAGTTACCTTTTACGACATTCTTGTTTCAGTGGCGCAAAATATTCTTACTAAGCATACCAATATCATTACTTGCATACAATTCTAAGTAAATTATACTGCTCATATTTGAGAGAAAAATCTAGGTATCAATTTACAACAGGGTCGACTTGTATTTGACGAGCGGGGCTGAACTCGATACATTTGTCCCAAGAAGTAAACTCTGCTGCTGTGACGCTCTTAAATTTTAAACCCACTCTAAATACCTGTTTTCTTATACTTAACTTGACGTCTTTGTTCTGGTTTAGAAGACTCTACAGAGTCTGTATACAACCAGTTTCTTGGAGGGTGGTTAACAGATGTGCGAGTTCATCTTAAAAGACTCAAATATTAGAGCAAAACAGACCCGCAGACGCTGCTCTTAACAAACCACCTAACCATTGCCGGGGTTATGCCATGTCACACAGTTAGTCACCTCTTACGACATGTTGCCTGTAGGACAGTGGGGCTATTCGTGTCTTTGTCAATATATAAACTGATGCATCCACATATACACATGCAAATAGTTAGGACGAACTGGTTCTGGTTTGGTACTCTTCTACCATGGACTATAAGGAGGTTTGCCAGCGACCGTCAGAAAGTTCTATCTGCTGTTCTCTTGCTGATCTAGTTTGGTACTCTTCTACTCTGGAGTAAAGAGGTTTGTCAAAGACCGTTAGAAAGTTATATCTTCTGTTGTCTTGGTAGTCTGGTTTGGTACTCTTCTACACAGGACTATAGAGGTTTGCCAAAGACCGTCAGAAAGTTCTATCTTCTGTTCTCTTGCTGGTCTGGTTTGGTACTCTTCTACACAGGACTATAGAGGTTTGCCAGCGACCGTCAGAAAGTTCTATCTTCTGTTCTCTTGCTGGTCTGGTTTGGTACTCTTCTACACAGGACTATAGAGGTTTGCCAGCGACCATCAGAAAGTTCTATCTTCTATTCTCTTGCTGGTCTGGTTTGGTACTCTTCTACACATGACTATAGAGGTTTGCCAGCGACCGTCAGGAAGTTATATATTCTGTTCTCTTGCTAGTCTGGTTTGGCACTCTTCTACCCTAGACTATAGAGGTTTGACAGCGACCGTCAGAAAGTTATATATTCTGTTCTCTTGCTGGTCTGGTTTGGTACTCTTCTACACAGGACTATAGAGGTTTGCCAGCGACTGTCTGAAGGTTCTATCTTATCTTCTCTTGTTGATCTGATTACAATCTAGTTACCAGTCACTGATGGAATGTCTTACGTTCTGACCCCAGCAGACTTTAGGATCGGTCTAAGGGTTTGAATCCCCGACTTGTGGCTTTCCATGACTTTCACAGAAACCCGTTTTCTATTACAAACACCTGCACAAACACGCACACATGTACACGCATACATAAACTCCACCTAGCATGCGTACAAAAAGATGTACACAGACTCACAGACATACATATATTATGCAAGCACAAACTTACATAAACACAATTAGTACACACATACATTCGTGCACATACAAAGTAGTGAATGTGTTGAGCTGACGTCAACTCTAAGAACTTAACCAAACTAACTTCTTGATTCATTCTCTAGAATGATCTATTTTCCTCTGCCACTGCGGCCTCTATAACCCTCTCCTCTCCCACCCCTATACTCCCTCCCTTCCTTGCCCTATCTCTAATACAATCTCCGAACACCAAAGAGCCACTGCCTCTTGGGGAGATAATTAGGGTCGAGAAAGCTAGGACTGATGATACTCTTTAGCCTGAGTTTCCCTGAAAATGACAGCCCGAAGGACAAAATGTTGCATCCGGCTGTAGAATTGGTGTTCGTTGAATCATTGGTCAGAGATTAATCTCACGTCATGTCCACCATTCTATCCCTCAATCTCCCTCGCTGCCTACTTCCCTCTACCGTGTCATTCACAAACCCTCTATTCAACTCTCCTCTTTAAAAGACTAAACAAAGTCATCATTTCTGTTGTTATTTCACCCATTGTTCAAATCAGGTCAAATGGACACATCGTTTCTAGATAGGTTTCTTTCACCGTCTTTCTCTTTCGAGACTTTTCTTTTCTTCTTCTTCTTCCTTCCTCTTCTTCGTTTTCTTCTTCTTCTTTTCTTCTTCCTCCTCTTACTTCTTTTCTTCTTCTTCTTCCTTCCTTCCTCTTCTTTTTTTCTTCCTCTGCTTCTTCTTCTGTATATTCTTCTTGTTCTTCTTGTTCTTCTTCTTCTTGTTCTTCTTCTTCTTCTTCTTCTTCTTCTTCTTCTTCTTCTTATACTTGTTTTTCTTCCTTTTTATCTTCTTTTTCTTCTTTTATCTTCTTCTCTGCTTCTTTTTTCTTCTTCGTCCTTCTTCTTCTTCTTCTTCTTCTTCTTCTTCTTCTTCTTCTTCTTCGTCTTCTCCCTCTTCTTCATCTCTTCTTATTCTTTTGATTGAAAGAAAAAAAACCTAATTTGCTCTTTATAGTTAGTTTTCTTTTCACTTATGCCGTAAAGCGTTGAGAGAATCTTAAGCTGTCTGTTATGCGCCAAGTGCGTTACGTCGATCACTGTGGGTCAGTGTCCTTACACAATCACTTTAATGTCATCTATCCACCCGTCTCGGTATCTTGAGTTGAACCTGGTATGTCTGACATGAAAAGCAAATGTTTTTTCCACTACCCTAATCCGGAGGTGAGAGGGGCTTTACTGTCTTGAAGTCGTGTGGATATATGTTGTAACTATTAAGATAAGTAAACTACTCAGCTAAACCTAAACTCTACCCCACTAACTCCCGGTCCAGCAAAACATGATCAGGAGAAACATACTGATCAGACTGTGTTAGTTACGGTCAGGTGAAACATACTGACCAGACTGTGTTAGGGATCAAGATGCTGAGCAGCGCATGGGCTGCAGTGGTCAACGATGCAAAGCTGACTGCTAGCGTTAGGGCCAGCGAACCAAAGCTGCCAAGACCCTTCTACACCTCCAGGCGGTGATCCTGGAGGATAGGATGCAGCAAGGAAGACTGGCTAAGGAGAATGGATCGAAGAGGGAATGCTAACTCGGTACTCAAAAAATGTTTGCTGAAGTCGGATGTGTTGGACCGAAAGGTGCAATATCGCAGTCAAGCTGTAAACTACAACACAACGCATTCCGTTCTCTGGACTACATTCTGCTACTTAAGCCCTTTAAGGGTTTGGTATCGGAAGATTGAGAACGAACGAAGCCAAGCCAAGACTGTGTTAGTTACGGTCAGGTGAAACATACTGATCAGACTATGTTAGTCAGGGTCAGGTGAATCAAACTAATCAGCCTATGTTAGTTAGGGTCAGGTGAAATATAATGATCAAGATCCGCACCTCACTTCCAAGCAGTTTTCCCTGACTAAAATAGTCTGATCAGTATGTTACATCTGGTCCTGACTAACATAGTCTGATTAGTATGTTTCACCTGACCCTGACTAACAAAGTCTGATCAGTATGTTCTGTCTGACCGGACGTTAGTCTCATCTCCCCTAACGGAAGTAGTTACAATATCTGTACCATTTCCACAACCTGAGTGCTTCACGTGTATGTCATTACAGAAGATATGTGTACAGCTGTTTTCTCCTGTGCCCATCTTCTGGATGCAACGATAGATGAGATGCAACAAATACCGACACATCCCGTTGATGTAGTGCACATGGAAAACATAATGCGTTACAGCAGCCTAATGAACGAAGTGGGCGTGGGAGCTGTAATCTCAAAGTGATGGGCCTGCAGTGAAGCCTAGTATTGTATTGCAATATTAATGTCCGCCACTTCTTCTGAAGTTCGCCATTTGATATAAAAAACATATCAGAAATAAAGCGTTACGAATAGTTTAGAACAACAGCACCATCAACAACAATAACAAACACAACAACAACAATAGTAATAACAACAGCAACAGCAACAACAATAACAAACACAACAACAACAATAGCAATAACAACAGTACCAACAATAACAAACACAACAACAACAATAGCAACAACAACAGTACCAACAATAACAAACACAACAACAACAATAGCAACAACAACAGTACCAACAATAACAAACACAACAACAACAATAGCAACAACAACAGTACCAACAATAACAAACACAACAACAACAATAGCAACAACAACAGTACCAACAATAACAAACACAACAAAAACAATAGCAATAACAAGAGCAACAACAATAACAAAGACAAAAAACAGAACAACAAACATAACAACAACATATACAAGAACAACAGTAAACACAACAACAAAAACAAACTGAACATAAACAATGCATCAAACAAAACAATAACAATGGCAGAAGCAATAAAAACAAACACAACCAGAACAACAAACCCATCAACAACAATAGAAACATCAACAACAACTCTAGCAACATCAACAGCAAACACAACAGCAACTATAACATCATCAACATCAAACAACCCAACAACTATAACATCATCAACATCAAACAACCCAACAACTATAACAGCATCAACAGCAAGCAAATAACACAAAAACTATAAAAACATCAACAACAACTAATATAACAACAACAACAGCAAACAACACAGCAACTATAACAACATCAACAACAACTGTAGCAACATCAACAGCAAATACAACAAACACTGTAACAACAAACGCAACAACATCAGCAAACAACACACCTACAACAACGTACCACTTCATGCGTAAACTGTCCCACTATCATGTACATTGTATGGCTATCAACAGGAATTAGGTCAGTGGTCTCAATCTGTGGGCCTCCAGCAGCGAGTAGACTCACAAGATGTGATTAAAACAACTGGAAAGATAGTCTAAGGGGACACACTGCCGTCGCAGATGAAGTGTTGAAGACTTCATTTAACAAGTATTATCTTTTTATGAAATAGGATGATCAGTTTCATACTTTCGTGATATACCTAACTGTAAGCCAGGTTCCCATTTACAACTGGGTTTCCGAAAGATAAACATAGGTCACAATCAAAGAGATATAATTTTTCGACAAATGCGGTAGAGAGTCAAATGTTAAAGGTCAAAGTTGATCTGTGAATGATACATAAACTAGTCGTTGAACAGCTCCTGTATGGGTAAAATGAAAAAAGAACGGTTAGGCTAGAGTGTTTCCCTTGTGGCATATCGTCTGGGTTCGAACCCAGGTTTCGATATGCTGAAACCTATCCAGCTTTAAATGTATACTCGACAAACATAAGTAAGGGAACAGCGTACCACACCCAACAAAAAAAAGGAAACATCGTGCAATGGTATATCTTGCACTTCCTCGTCTACAGCAGTGGCGTCTATGTGTGTGGCTACAGTTATCTTTTACCCCAATCGGTGTTGCCCTGGGGCCACCCAAATTGTTTTCCTGCAGCTTTGTTCAGTTTGAAAGCCCTGCATTAGGCTCTTTGTTTAAAGTGTCGTTCCGTGAGGGAGTTCAGAACAGAGGCCACCCACTGGGAAATTGCGACGCCACAGGGAAGGTCCCTTGTTGTGGGGTTTACAATGTCTTAATTGTGTTCAGATGTGTCCTTGGATATGACATGTCCCCCCGCCTTCATTGTGTACAGTTCCTGTACCCAGGGGTACGACTTATTGATGTCTTTCCCAGTCTACATTACTCCCATTCTCTCTGTTTCTGTCTCTCTCTTTTATACTCACTCTTAATTTCTCAGTGCATCTCTCCTACGCTTTTTCACCCTCCCTGTCTTAACTTACTTAACGTCTTTATACTGGTTTAGAAGATCCTACAGAGTCTGTATACAACCAGTTTAATTTACATCACCTGTCTCTCTATCTCTTTTTATATATATATATATGTGTGTGTGTGTGTGTGTATGTATGTATGTATGTATGTATGTAAGTATGTAGTAATGATAATAATACTTATCGTAATTGTTCATCGTGGTCGATAGGGAGAGCTAACATCATCCTGTGCCATACTACAACTTCCTTCTTCTTCTTCTTCTTCTTCTTTTTCTTCTTCTTCTTCTTCATCATCTTCGCAGTTCTTTCTGAAAAAATGCGTTTGTGACGCTGTGTCGTAGTTGAGAACGAGGATGCGATATCTGCACCTTTCCATCAGACACATCCGGTTTAAGCACGCCCCTTTTTAAACCTGGTTTGCCTTCTCTTTTGATCCATAGTCACACTGCACGGGTCCAGTCTATTTCGAGGGCCGCCAACTGAACGCGGAACAGGGTCTTTGTCAGCAATGATTCACTGGCCCTGGTGCAAGTAGCCAACTACGTGTCGCTGGCTGCTGTCAGCTCATTCCCCATAGCGTATTCTGTACTTCCGTTGATTAGGTTATGGCTTGGCTTGGCTTCGTTCGTTCTCAATCTCCCGCTACCAAACCCTGAAAGGGTTTAAGTAGCAGGATGTAGTCCAGAGAACGGAATGCGTTGTGTCGTAGTTTACAGCTTGACTGCGATATTTGCACCTTTCGGTCCAACACATCCGACTTCAGCAAGCATTTTTGTAGTACCGAGTTGGCATTCCCTCTTCGATCCATTCTCCTTAGCCAGTCTGCCCTGCTGCAGAATGTTATCCAGGATCACCGCGTGGAGGTGTAAATGGGTCTTGACAGCTCTGGTTCGCTGGTCCTGATGCAACTAGTCAGCTTGGGTCGCTGACCACTGCAGCTCATGCGATGTTCAGCATCATCGAAGAGGTTATGAAAATGTTTACACAAATTTAAGAAAAATAAAAATTATGAATGAAATGCACACTGGTCCCTGCTGTAATAGAAAATTTCCTGCCGGTCCATCACCGAAAAGTTTTGTAAGCACTGGAATTGTCTACACCATGCACAACTCTCCTTAGACGCCTCTTAGTCGCCTGACAAGTTACATTATAACTATTGTTGTCTCCCATTTTGGACAAGGATAATACGCGGACGCCATCTTGTTTACCTTTACCGACATTTTCAATTTCAAAACAACAATTACCAAAGAACATCTGTTGCATCCCTATGTTCCACGAGGAGCCAGAAAGATACAGTCAAGCCTGCCATATTTACATTAGCTCGCAACAGGACTGGCATAATCGAACATTAGCCGGGACGTCTGCTGGGTCTGGCTATGATAGGAACGCGTACTGTGAAGACTCGTTTGTGTCTGCCGTTGTTTCTACGTAATCTAGCAGGCTTTTGTTGGAGGAAGGAAAAAACATGGCTGGTTTCTGCTACACTTGTCCATAAACCTTTTATCCAACATAGATTCTAAGTGGCGAAATAGGTAGGTCGTATGTCTCTTCTGGAAGAGGACCGAGTTAGATTCCCGCTTATGGTAAGCTCCGGTGTACCGGAGTGAAAATGGATACATGGATAATTGATTTAGGAGGAGGGAAACCGATCAGCCTTCACGCAACCCCCCCCCCCCCCCCCCAGGAAGCACTGCGACCTAAAGTGGACGGCGTGGGTTAGTGGTTAAGTGACACGTCTCACAACCCGAAGATGCTGGGTTCGATCCCCATCACATCACCGGTCGTTACCAGAGGGAAGCAAACCCTTAGAAAAATGCAGGAGCAAGCAGACACGTACATAAAAATGAATGCTGAAGTCGGATGCACTGGGCAGACAGGCGCAAAATAAAAACCACAGTGCAACACACACCGCTTTGGAGATAAGAGAAATAAGGCGAACGGGAACAAAAACAAAACCCAAACAGAAATAATAAAAACAGACCTAATCTTCTTCTTCTAATTACTTTTATTCTCCAGCTGAAGCACAGGCACCACCCCTTTCCGTCTTTATTCCAGTGGCTGTTTCTGTACCAATTTGTTTAACATAATGAGGTTGCTAGCCCCATGCACACCTCTCTGTTACGTTTACAACCTTTACAGCACACTTGGAGGTGCAGTGGCCTCGTTCGTTCCTTCCTAGTCGGAGGACCCGAGATCCTCTCGGAGATCAGACCTAGTCAAGCTGACTAAATGTCCACAAGACAGCTGCTGGCCTTCTTGTGTTTAGACCGTTCGTACTAACAGGAGGTAGGGAAAATTATGGTGCTTGGTCGTCGTAAAACAAGTATTTCCGGGACAGACAAGACAGACAGATAGACATAAATATATATATATATATATATATATATATATATATATATATATTATATATATATATATATATATATATATATATATATATATATATATATTCACATACATAGATAGTCAGACAGGCAGGCATAATGGCAGTGGGGCAGACAGACAAACAGACAGGCAGACCGACAAGCAGGCAGACAGACAGACATACAGACAGACCGACAGACAGGCAGATAGACAGGCAGACGGGCAGACCAACAAGCAGGCAGAAAGACAAACAGACACACAGGCCGCAGAAAGATAGACATGCAGGCTGACAGACAGACAGACAAACCGATATACAGACATACATGCAGACACAGAGAGATACATCGAACCTTCTTCTCGCCGACAATGGACTCACCCCATTTGACATAAGCTTGTTTAATACTATGAACTTCTCTGCTCACTTTGTAGTGACGAAGCTCCAACAATTTTCATTCCTCAAGTTATGACATTCTCTGGCCCAGGCAGCCAGAGCGGCATGTAATTATATGCTCCAGGGATGTGGTGCCAGTTGAAGCTCGTTCAAACACATTTTCTTTCCATGTATGTTTTGAACATAACAGAACGCTTTAAGTTGATCTCGCCGGGTAACTAATAAACAAGCGATGCGCGTGTTCGTTTGAAGTTCATTCTTTTACATAAACACGCCCTATCTGTTATGGCTATAATCTATTAACAAAAATGCTTCTTGTAAAACAAAGGCTGACATTCACTGAAATCAAGTTTAAACACTTTTTCCTCTTCTTCTTCTTCTTCTTCTTCTTCTTCTTCTTCTTCTTCTTCTTCTTCTTCTTCTTCTTCTTCTTCTTCATCATCTCACTCTTTTTATTCGTCTCATTCTTCTTTTTCTTCTTCTTCCTGTTATTTCTTCTTCTTCTTCTTTTTCATCTCATGCATCTTCTTCATCGCCTTTTTCTTCTTTTTCGTCTTCTTTTTGTTTCTTTTTCTCATTCTTCTTCATCTCTTTCTTCATCTTTTTCTTCTTCCTCTTCTTCTACTTCATTTTATTCTTCTTCATCCTCTTCTTCTTCTTCTTCATCACCATCTTAGTCTTCTTTTTCTTCTTCTTCTTCATCTTCATCTCTCAATCTTTTTCTTCATCTCAATCTTCTTTTCCTTCTTCTTGTTTTTCCTCTTTCTTAACTTAACTTAACGTCTTTATACTGGTTTAGAAGACCCTGCAGAGTCTGTATACAACCAGTTCTTCTTCTTCATCTTCTTTTTCTTCTTTTTATTCTTCTTCTTCATCTTCTTCTTTATCCTCTTTTTCTTCTTCTTCTTCTTCTTCTTCTTCTTCTTCTTCAGTGCTTGTCCTCAAAACGAAGTTGATGGCCGAAAATGCAGCAATAAATGAGCAAACAAGAGCCAGAGACTCATAGCTTGCTGCTTGCATCAGGACCCCTGACTTCTAATTGATAAAGTGGCGCCCAACAAAACAAACTACAAACATGAAGCCGTGGCTAGGAGACTTGTGAGCGAAGAGGGGACCATAGTCCCCAAAAATGCTTTGCTGAAATCAGACATAATAAATTGTAAGGCGCAAGTATCGCAGACTGGTCTATGACACGATGTTACAAACGTTATGTTCATGACGAAAGTCTAAGAAGAAGAAGATAACGAAGAAAGTGACGTTGTGTCGTAGTTTACAACGAAGCTGCGATAAATGTGCTTTTCGGCTCGACTTAACCGATTTCAGCACCGCATTTTGAGGACCGGGTTTGCCTTCTGTCTCTCATTCCTATTCTCTTTTTCCTTTTCTTCGTCTGTTTCAAATTCCCACTGCCAAGCCCCGAAAAGGGCTTTGTAGTTAGCAGGATGTTGTCCTGAGAACGGAATGTGTTGTCTTAGTTTACAGCTAGACTGCGATATTTGCACCTTTCGGTAGAACACATCCGCAGGCATCTTTAGTACCGGGTTAGTCTTCCCTCTTCGGTCCCATCTCCTTAGCCAGTCTGCTCTGTTACAGCCTGCTATCCAGGCTCACAGCGTGGGGATGTAGAAGGGTCTTGGCAGCTCTGGTTCGCTAGTCCTGACACTACCAACCAGCTTTGGGTCCCTGCAGCTCATCTGCTGTTCAGCATCTTGATCACATTCTCTTGTCCAGGCTGCATCGGTTCAGTTTTTTTGCAGAGCCACCTTTTGGAGAAGAAACGTGGTCTTGATTAAACATGGTTCGCTGACTCTGACGCAAGTAGGCAGCTAGGAATCGTTTGATGCTGTCAGTCTTCTTCTCTCTGACGCAAGTAGGCAGCTAGGAATCGTTTGATGCTGTTAGTCTTCTTCTCTCTGACGCAAGTAGGCAGCTAGGAATCGTTTGATGCTGTCAGTCTTCTTCTCTCTGACGCAAGTAGGCAGCTAGGAATCGTTTGATGCTGTCAGTCTTCTTCTCTCTGACGCAAGTAGGCAGCTAGGAATCGTTTGATGCTGTCAGTCTTCTTCTCTCTGACGCAAGTAGGCAGCTAGGAATCGTTTGATGCTGTCAGTCTTCTTCTCTCTGACGCAAGTAGGCAGCTAGGAATCGTTTGATGCTGTCAGTCTTCTTCTCTCTGACGCAAGTAGGCAGCTAGGAATCGTTTGATGTTGTCAGTCTTCTTCTCTCTGACGCAAGTAGGCAGCTAGGAATCGTTTGATGCTGTCAGTCTTCTTCTCTCTGACGCAAGTAGGCAGCTAGGAATCGTTTGATGCTGTCAGTCTTCTTCTCTCTGACGCAAGTAGGCAGCTAGGAATCGTTTGATGCTGTCAGTCTTCTTCTCTCTGACGCAAGTAGGCAGCTAGGAATCGTTTGATGCTGTCAGTCTTCTTCTCTCTGACGCAAGTAGGCAGCTAGGAATCGTTTGATGCTGTCAGTTCTCTCATCGCTACGACACCTAAACACTTTTTGATGCAATGTACCAAAACAATCCGAATTCAGATGAGTAACACCAAACTATACTCGTATCTTTCGCTTCTTCTTCTCAACTATGAGACGACGAGAGAATAAAAAGGGAAAGGTAGTCGCATAGCAAACAATGCTGTCAAGTGAGAAGTGTTAGAGAACTTATTATACAATGCCACTGCTTGTTTATGAAAAAGGAAATTGTGGGGGGGGGGGGGGGGGGGGAGGGGGGGGAGTCCAGTGTATTGTCGACTCGTTAAAGTAATCTAGAACGATTTACAGCTTTGTCGACTGGAGCGCGACAGTAGCGGGAGTTGAACCGGCACCATTGCGCTACTACAACTTTAATCAGACACTTAATATAAGAGGGCTAGAGCCACATTAGTCAGTATATGTAACATGAATGTCTCTCCATATTTTTATGAGCTTCTCATAAATACATCTTACGGCGAGGCCTAAAGGTTTAGAAGGAGGAATTTCAGGAAGTTTTAGGTAGCCAAGAACATGTGACGCCAGAGAAACTTAGATTTTTAAACCTCGGAGCTAATGTTCTTGCAAACGTTAAGATAGATTAATGGCGTACTTTTTCAACTGAGTGCTAATGTTCATGCAAACTTTAAAGAAGGCAGACATCGTACTAAGTACACCAAGTACTAATGCTCCTGCAAACCTTAAAGAAAGCAGACAGCGCACTAAGTACACCAAGTACTAATGCTCCTGCAAACCTTAAAGAAAGCAGACAGCGCACTAAGTACACCAAGTGCTAATGTTCCTGCAAGCTTTAAAGAAGGCAGACAGCGTACAAAGTACACCAAATGCTAATGTTCCTGCAAACTTTAAAGAAGGCAGACAGCGTACAAAGTACACCAAATGCTAATGTTCTAGCAAACTTTAAAGAAAGCAGACAGCGCACTAAGTACACCGAGTGCTAATGTTCCAACAAACGTTAAGGCAGGTAGATTAGCAATGTACTGTTGTGTTGCTGTTGAATGCCCACACTGAGTAGATTTACTCTTTTGTGCTCCATGAAAAGGATGGTGAGTGGCGGTTTGTTGTAGCTTTCCTCATATCCGAAATGTGCTGATGAAAGTGGACCATGGTCCTCCAGGCGGTTGTGCTATGATTTGCTTCATCTGCATGTCGCTCACTACTACGGGGCTCACGTCGATCCCTCACCTCGTTAGCCAGGCTGCCATGAGAACAGCCCATTTTCAGGGAGGACGTCGTGGAATACGAAGTGAGGGTCGTGGCCAGTATATTGTGCCTGACCCTGACTAACATGTCTGATCAGTATATTGTCCCTGACCCTGACTAACATATCTGATGAGTGTGTTTTGTCTGACCATACGTTAGTCTTCTTCTCCTAGCGCACTTTGTAAACCAAGCGTCAATGTTCCCGTAAACCTTAAGAAAGACAGATTAACAGCGTACCATTGTAAACCGATCGTTAAGCTGTTTGGCGCATTTAACAAACTGTCAATTGATTTTGTTCATGTCTTTCAAGAGTCTTTGCTACTTACTGAAAAAGTTAAAAGCAGGACGAGGAATCCTGGTCTAGCATCGTTAAATGCGCCATGCTTCAGCTTCACAAGGGGAGAGTAACTTTAAGTTTACTAATCTCTTTATGTCTCTTTCTCTCTCTTTCGCTCGCTCTCTTTCCCTTTATTTCTCTCTATTTCTCTCTCTCGTGCACATAATATATTTGTAACCTACCTTATATAGATGCTATAGATGCCATTTTGAAGATGATCCAAGGTCTCTGTAACAGTGGTGTCATGATGCAGGATATTGAGAGTTTCCTTACAAGAATTGTCCAATCTCTTTCAGCAGAGTATTCAACATTCTACTTGCGTGGATGCCTAGTTTACCTTTGTTTCCAGTGTGGTAGAACTACTTTGGTAGGAATTTGATTTTAAAGCAAAGCAGTGATTGATCCCTGTCGTAGTCTGAACTATGATAAAATAGCGACATGCTATTCTGTTGACAAGAATGAGATGCCAATGGGTTGATCTTGGGTACATCTACGATACCTTATGTTGGGGTTTTGTCTAAAAATATAAGTGGACCACACAGAGTTCATCATAAACACAGAACTATACAAGTATTTGGCCATTGTTTATTGATTAGCCGACTTCAAAATTGCAAAGACAGGAAGAGGACGTGTTCAGTGCCCACTCTTGCAATGAAAGCCGTTAGAATACGCTTTTATTGACTATGCATACTTCTAATGACTGCTAATAAATCCTCGTAGATCTCTTATCTAGCGTCAAGTCATGAGAACAAGGTAGGTACATATGCACCGCAATGGTGGCGACACCTATTGTGATATGGAGACCAAATGTAAGCAGGCGCTCTGAACCCTTTTCCTTTGTTTCAGCCATTTGTATGAAATACTTTTTCACTGCAAAACCTACCATGGTGCTCTTTCTTGTCGTTGGTCTTCTTTTACATGCTATTAGAGTAGAATGTAGTCTTTCTCATTCATTGAGCCTGATCGACTAACCAAGTTTCTAGAAGTGCAGTAATGACCATATCAAGCCTTTTTCGTTTGTCGTTAATAACGTGTGTCTTTCTGACACCTCTTGCAGCTTACAGGTTCTCGGACTATGCAGTTAGCGTGACACGAACAATACCGAATCCAGTGGTCTCGTGGTAGGGTGTCCCCACCTCGGGTGTCGGAGGTCGCGTGTTCGAATTACGGTGGAGACCGAGGTTTTTTCACGTGGATCATCTGGTTAAAAACTCCTCTGACCTCTGGGTAGTGAGATCGGATTCCCGTGTGCATTGGCAGTTTGAAATCGGAAAGAGTAGGCTTTACATCTGCCGCTCGGACAATATTCAAATTAAAAATCTACCCAAGTTATTTGTACCTTTCCCCAGGAGGTTTGTTAAGAGCAGCTATAGATGGCACCTAACTGTCTGCATGTCTACTTAGCTCTAGTTTTGAGTCAATTAAGATGGAATTGGAAATCGGTAAAAACCACCCTCCAAGAAACTGGTTGTATACAGACTCTGTAGAGTTTTCTAAATCAGTATAAAGACGTTAAGTTAAGTTAACTTGAAATATGAACTACTGTTAGGCTCCTACAAATAGAAGTGCTTGCAAATATGCATAGTGGTGGTCCTATTCTCCACGTAGAGCGAAAAGATAAGGAGCATCATCATCATGGACCAGTATTACGAAATAATAAATAATGAATGACGTTCAGGATCATGGACGCGAGATAAGGTGACGTGCACGTGCAAAACAAGATGGCGTGTCTTAGGCGGATGTAGTGAATCACGTGATGCGAATTACCTCGTTGATTAGTGGATGAAACGAGAGGTGCCGGGTCATCGTGGTCTAGTGAACAGGCTTAAGAAGTAGCTATCAATACTGGTCAAGTTTGAGCGCTAGAGGGGAACATTGTTAGCAGTGGCACACCATACCCTCGTTGGCATCGATGACCTGGTCTCATCAGTCAAAGCCAGCCTGTTGGCAGATTCTAGGTCTCAGACCGCTGCAGTTAACATATTTTCATTTTGCAGTCACGAGTTCTCCATAATCTTCGTTCATGAAACCGTCTTCTTCATCTTCTTTCTGTTCTTATTCTTTTTGTTCGTCTTCTTCTTCTTCTTCTTCTTCTTCTTCTTCTTCTTTTTCTTCTTCTTCTTCTTCTTTTTCTTCTTCTTTTTCTACTTCTTCTTCTTCTTCTTTCTGTTCTTATTCCTTTTGATCGTCGTCGTCTTCTTCTTCTTCTTCTTCTTCTTCTTCTTCTTCTTCTTCTTCTTCTTCTTCTTCATCATCATCATCTTCTTTCTGTTCTTATTCCTTTTGTTAGTCTTCGTCTTTTTCTTCTTCTTCTTCTTCTTCTTCTTCTTCTTCTTCTTCTTCTTCTTCTTCTTCTTTCTGTTCTTATTTCCTTTTGTTCGTCTTCGTCTTCTTCTTCATCTTCTTTGTGTTCTTATTTCCTTTTGTTCTTCTTCTTCTTCTTCTTTTTCTTCTTCTTCTTCATCTTCTTTCTGTTCTTATTCCTTTTGTTCGTCTTCTTCTTCTTCTTCATCTTCTGTCTGTTCTTATTCCTTTTGTTAGTCTTCGTTTTCTTCTTCTTCTTCTTCATCTTCTTCTTCTTTTTCTTCTTCTTCGTCTTGATTTTCTTCTTCTTCTTGTTCTATATCTCCTTCTTTTTTGTCTGCTTCTTTTTTTTCCTCTTGTTGCTGTTGTTTTTTGATTTCTTTTTCTTCTTCTTCTTCATCTGCTTCTTTTTCTTCTTCTTCCTCTTGATTTACTTCTTGTACTTGTTCTTATTCTTCTTTTTCTCGTCCTTCTTCTTGTTCTTCTTCTAGTGCTACATGTTCTTCTTCTAGTGCTACATGTTCTTCTTCTAGTGCTACATGTTCTTCTTCTAGTGCTACATGTTCTTCTTCTAGTGCTACATGTTCTTCTTCTAGTGCTACATGCTCTTCTTCTAGTGCTACATGTTCTTCTTCTAGTGCTACATGTTCTTCTTATAGTGCTACATGTTCTTCTTCTAGTGCTACATGTTCTTCTTCTAGTGCTACATGCTCTTCTTCTAGTGCTACATGCTCTTCTTCTAGTGCTACATGTTCTTCTTCTAGTGCTACATGCTCTTCTTCTAGTGCTACATGTTCTTCTTCTAGTGCTACATGCTCTTCTTCTAGTGCTACATGTTCTTCTTCTAGTGCTACATGCTCTTCTTCTAGTGCTACATGCTCTTCTTCTAGTGCTACATGTTCTTCTTCTAGTGCTACATGTTCTTCTTCTAGTGCTACATGTTCTTCTTCTAGTGCTACATGTTCTTCTTATAGTGCTACATGTTCTTCTTCTAGTGCTACATGTTCTTCTTCTAGTGCTACATGTTCTTCTACATGTTCTTCTTCATGTTCCTCTTCTTGTCCCGTTCTAAGCACTCCTTGATCTTGTTGTTCTGTTTGTTCTTGTTCTTTATTTTGTTGTAGTTATTGTTGTTGTTGCTTTTTAGTTTTTCATGTTCTCCTTCTTCCTCTTCTTCTTATTCTTCTTCTTCTATTTCTTCTTCTTCTTCTTCTTCTTCTTCTTCTTCTTCCTCTTATTCACCTTCTTCTTCTTCACCCTCTTCTTCTATTTCTTCTCCTTCTTCTTCTTCTTCTTCTTATTCACCTTCTTCTTCTTCTTGTTTACTTCTTCTTCTATCTTCATCTTTTCCTCCTTTTATTTTTTTTTAAATTTTTGTTTCTCTTCTTTCTCTTCTTTTCACAAAGAATACGAATAACTCACTCGTTTGTCCGTGTATTATTTTTGAGATATTGTTTCAAAAGATTTCTTTGAAAGCCACGAAGTTTCTGCACTATCATCAAACATGAGCCTGTGTGAATAGTAGGTTTATACAGAGTAACGTGTTGCAAAGTCTTCTAATCTTAATACTGCATGATTAACAAGAAGCACATGACATACTGTCAGTGTGTCAGTGTCCCTGTTCTCGTCTGTCACACACACGAGCCGGCAGCCCTACATAAGTTAGACCGCATTGTTCTTAACGTCTTAGGACGAGCTGTCATTGTCCCAGTAGAAATTTAACGCAAGAGCCCTCCACCCGCGCACGCCCAGCCCCTCCACAACAGCCAATACTAGCTCTCCTTGTGGAACTGTGAAAACAGAAATTCAATTCACTTCCGATTTGATTCTCGTGATCTTGTTACGATTCCAGAAATACGTGCTGTTTTATATTTCTCGTGTCACTATTCTAGAAATACGTGCTGTTTTCTATTTCTCGTGTCACTATTCTAGAAATACGTGCTGTTTTATATTTCCCGTGTCACGATTCTAGAAATGTGTTCTGCTTTTGTTTTCTCGTGTGAAGATTTAAGACTTAGAGGGACAAGCATTGAGATTTAAGACAGAGGGACAAATATTGAGATTTATGACTTAGAGGGACATGAATTGAGATTTAAGACAGAGGGACAAATATTGAGATTTATGACTTAGAGGGACATGAATTGAGATTTATGACTTAGAGGGACATGAATTGAGATTTAAGACTTAGAGGGACATGTATTGAGATTTCTTCTTCTTCTTCTTCTTCTTCTTCTTCTTCTTCGTTCGTTCGTTTCAATCTCCCACTACCAAACCCTGAAAGGGCTTAAGTACCAGAATGTAGTCCAGAGAATGGAATGCGTTGTGTCGTAGTTTACAGCTTGGCTGCGATATTTGCACCTTTTGCTCCAACACATCCGACTTCAGTAAGCATTTTTTGAGTACCGGGTTAGCATTCCCTCTTCGATCCCTTCTCCTTAGCCAGTCTGTCCTGCTGCAGCCTGTTATCCAGGATCACCACGTGGAGGTGTAGAAGGGTCTTGGCAGCTCTGGTTTGCTGGCTTGACGCTAGCAGTCAGCTATGGGTCGCTGACCATTGCAGCATCTTGATCCCGCATTGAGATTTAAGACTTAGAGGGACATGACGAGATATGATTTAAGACTTAGAGGGGCATGACGAGATATGATTTAAGACATAGAGGGGCATGACGAGATATGATTTAAGACTTAGAGGGACATGACGAGATATGATTTAAGACTTAGAGGGGCATGACGAGATATGATTTAAGACTTAGATGGACATGACTTGAGATATGACTTATGATTTAGACAAAGGGACATGAATTGAGATATGATTTATGATTTGATCGAAGATTTAGAGGGACCTGATTTAAGGTTTGGTTCTAGACTTAGAGGGACATGACTTGAGGTATGGTTTTAGACTTGGAGGGACATGGCTTGAGGTATGGTTTTAGACTTAGAGGGATATGAATTGAGGTGTGGTTCTAGACTTAGAGGGACATGACTTGAGGTATGGTTTAAGATTTAGAAGAACGTGGCTTGAGACAACTTGAGACAGGGCTAGCTATGAAATCGAGAACTACCGAGAGTTGAATTCAGTCTTGTTAAAGATCATTAGAGACTTGACTTTCCTTTGAAATGAAAACTGACTAAAGTCTTGTCAATCTCAATATTTTCTCCACATTACTTCTGCTATAGCTATCAACATCCATCACAGACTACCACAATTACACAATTCAATCGTCGAGACGCGCCTCTTTTATACGAAGACAAATTGCTGATATTTTGTACCGTCTTCCATCAATGTCACCTTTGCAGCACGCTCACGAGAAGGCATATCATTCAGAGAGACCTGAGAAAACTAATTCAGAAGACACGAACGTCAATCAAATCTACCCTTGTCCTGAAGTGGTGCATACGTTTGAGACAAGGTGAATAATTGTTTTATAACAAGCAGAGGGCATCTGTATCCTTTCAAGGTTATAGTAAAATACGAATGTAGAGGGTTGTAGATGGGATTGCCTTTTGTGAATGGACCTTCGTTTTTGTTGTGAAAAGGACGGCGTGCCGTAGTTTACAGCTAGGATGCGATAACTGCGGCTTTCGGGCTTACACATCTGATTTCACTTGGCTTTTTTCAGATAGCGAGTTTGCCTTTCCACAGCGATTCTTTTTCCCTTAGCCAGACTGCACTAGTGCAGTCTATTTCCAGGGTCGCCGCTTTGAAGGCAGAATATGATATTGGTCAGCTCCGGTGTGCTGACCATCATGTAAGTAACCAGTCATGGATCACTGACTCCTGTCAGCTCATTTACTGTGCTGCACCTTTGGCCTGTAGATGGGTCTGTGTGTGATAGAAACGACAATAGGACAGCTGCCACACTAGAAGATATTAATAGCTAACAAAGCACTGTAACGTAGATTGATCGTCTACACATATTATCGATAGCAGAGATGTTCTCAGAAGGCAATATCCCGCTGAGTGTGGAGTATCATTCTTGATTTGAAACAGAGTTCAAGATACAGTGTCCATGGAGGAATAGAAATTAGAACAAATAAGTCGTTTTTTTCTGGAGACCAACACATGAAGAGGAAACGGCAAGTCCAATGTTGTTGTTGTTCGAAGCTTCTTCTTCTTCTTCTTCTTCTTTTTCTTCTTCTGTTTCCTCTGCTTCTTTTCCTTCTTCTTCTTCTGCTTCCTCATCTTCGTATTCTTCTTCTTCTTCTTCTTCTTCTTCTTCTTTCTCTTCTTCTGCTTCCTCTTCTTCCTCTTCTTCTTCTTGATCTTCTTCTATTTCTCTTTCTGCTTTTTCTTCTTCTTTCTTCTTCTTCTTTTTATTCTTCTTCTTCTTCCTGTTCTACTTCTTTTTCCTTCTTGTTCTGCTTCTTCTCCTTTTTCTTCTTCTTCTTCTTCTACTTCTTTTGCTTTCTCTTCTTCTTCTTCTTCGTCTGCTTCTTCTTCCTCTTCCTCTTCTTCTTCCTCTCCGTTTGCTTCTTCTTCTTTTTCTTCTTCTTCCTGTTCTACTTCTTCTTTTTCCTTCTTTTTCTGCTTTTTCTTCTTCTCCTTCTTCTTCTTTTTCTTCTTTTTTTTGGGCCTTTTTTTCGTTCATTTTCACATTTCGATTTCAATTGCTCTAAGAAAGGCAGCAGTCAGCTCGAGACTGCGTACAGCTCTGTACAGTTTTCATGGAAGGATACTTGGATGTTGCCCCGTACTATTCCTTTAACTAGTGCATGCTGGACATGACTTAAAGAGGTGTTCCGCTGTCATGGAACTGTGCTACATGTACACAGATCTGTAACTTAGCTCAACTTAACGTAACGTCTTTATACTGGTTTAGAAGACTCCTGAGAGTCTGAATACAACCAGTTCTTGGAGGGTGGTAAACCGATGTGCGAGTTTATCTTAAAAGATTAAAACGCTAGAGCAAAGCAGACCCGCAGCCTAATAGGCGCCATCTATGATGCTCTTAACAAACCACTAACCGGTATTATGCCATGTCACACAATTAGTCGCCTATTACGACATGCTCTGTGGGGCAGGGGTCCTATTATTGTCTTTATCATGCACAAAGACCCAGGCAGACCACGCGGGATCATGTAATGCCAATTAAAAATTTATTACAAAGAAGACATCTCAGTATGTTGTGGCCTGTGTGTAGTCGGAAGATGATCAAATTATCTCACCTTGCGTCATTCTCTCCAGCGGGATCTCTTGTCCATTGTGATTTGTATGTGGCCTTGTTCTACGCTAGCTACTTCTACTGGGTTGAGTTAGCATTTGATAACTTTTCTTTGGTAGTTCTTCTTACATTCCGAGGCATACTTGAAAAGCTGGACCTATATCCTCCTGGCTGTAGTGTAATTCGAGGCGCCTCACTAAATTTGGGTATTGCAGTGTTGATCCCCACCTCGCTAGTCAGGCTGCTGTGACACAATATCCTTCCAGGAACACAACAAACGATGAGAGTTTGAGTCATTGATCAATGTATGGCGTCTGACCCTAATTATTCTTCCCTCTCAATTTGTCCAATCAGCGTGCACACATTGCAGCATACATCGTGTCACCATTGCATGTTCTAACAAAGTGCTTGTGGCAGACTTCATATAAGATGATATTTGCTACAGCGATTGTTCTGTGATTTATGGCTTGGCTTAGTTCATTCTCAATCCGCCACTACCAAACACTGAGAGGGCTTAAGTAGCAGAATGTAGTCCAGAGAACGGAATGTGTTGTGTCGTAGTTTACAGCTTGAATGTGATATTTTCACCTTTCGGTCCAACACATTCTTCTTCTTTTTCTTCTTCGTCTTTGTGCGCTGTCAGACGTGAACTTGAATTTGTTCGAAGAAAGCAACTGTCATCCTGAGGCTGTCGACACTGCCATAGAGCTTGTCTAGTGTTGCCACTGATGATGGCCACATGTGCTTTCTCTGGTCCTCGTGTGTCGGGCAATTTTGCAGCAGATGTTCAGCGGTCATTTTCCCTGTACCACAGGTGCATTCGTCAGTGCCACCTATCTTCAGTTTATTGAATAGGTGGTAACTCAGTCTGTTGTGGCCTGTGCGGAGTCTGAAGACCACGACCTGCTCTCTTCTGTTCAGCTGCTAGTAGGCATCATTTTTTGTGTATCCAGTATGTTCTGTTTCCCGTTAGGCCATGTATCTGGCCCTAATAAACCTTTTGGACTCTTCAAAGGTCATACTAGAGTCTGGTTGTGGTAGTCTTGTACCTTCTTTTGTCAGTCTGCCTCCTCGTTGCCTTGGTCCAACACATCCGACTTCAGCAAGCATTTTTTGAGAACCAGGTTAGCATTCCCTCTTCGATCTCTTCTCCTTAGCCAGTCTGCCCTGCTGCAGCCTGTTATTCATGATCACCGCGAGGAGGTGTAGAAGGGTCTTGGCAGCTTTGGTTCGCTGGCTCTGACACTAGCAGTCAGCTATGAGTCGCTGACCACTGCTCATCGTCCTGTGATTTATAATACATACATATTTACTCCCTATACCTTTACTATCATCTGCATAGGCCTTCTTTTCTTCTGAATTTAAATTTAAAGTTCATTGAGGGGAGCGGAGATGCAAGTCCAGTCAGGTAAAACATACTGACGATGGCGTCGCGTCAGGGTCAATACACTGACCAAGACCACACTCTTTCTTCCATGTACTGTTCCCTGGAAACAGGCTGTTTTCAAGGTAGACTGGCTGACGAGGTGTGGATCGATGTGATCCCCAGTAGTAGTGAGCAGATGAAGCCAAGCATAGCACAACCACCCGAAGGACCGAGACCTTCATCAGCACGCTCAGGATGTGAGGAAAGCTACTGCAACCCGTCACTTGACCTCCTTTTTAGGGGGCACAAAAGAGCAAACTTACTCATTTGTGGGCATTAAACAACAACAATGTTCATTGAGGATCGAGTAGCTGGCCCAAAGCTCTAACATCCTTAAACGTCACTTACGATATGTCTTGCAGGTTACAGTATATATATTCATTGTTCTCCTCTCAGGGTCCCAGGCTACCAGGTGTCGATTCTTTGTTATGTATGAAAAAGGGACACGAAAAAGAAAAAGGTAGAGGAAAAATTGTTCCGCAAACACTCTCATCTGAACGACGGCTTCAGATCTATAAACTTGCACGTCGTGAGAGTAATGTTACTGTGTGTGTTTGTGTGCGTTTTTGCGGGTCTGTACTTGCGTATGTGGTAGGGTTGGGAGATGTGTCGCGTAATGTGTGTCATTACTGGGAAAAGGTATGACATTTTCCCAGGTCGGGCAATCGGTGATGTTCCCAGGTGAAACAATAGCTGGGTGGTGGTTCGATGACGTGTCTCCGATCTGACTCTCACGTTCTTCTTGTCACTGAACAGCCTACGACTCAGAAGGCTTGGACAAGATTTGATTGTGTTTGTTCCTGCATCTCATACAGCCCTTGTCACTCCCTAGGTGTGTAGTTGTATATCTATATTTGTTTCTCATTCTTTTTCTCCGACTCTCGTCTTCTTGTGCTTGTCTCCACACCTGATAACAACTTTTTTTTTTCGTTTTTGTTATTTCTCTATTCCCCAAGGCGGTATGAGCTGTGGACTGGTTTTTATTTTGTGCCTGTCGGACCAGTGCATCCGACTTCAGCATGCATTGTATGTAAGGGTCTGCTTCCTCCTGCATTTTCTAAGGGTGTGCTTCCCCGTGGTAACGGTCGGTGTTGTGATGGGGATCGAACCCAGCACCTTCGGATTGTGAGCCGTATCACTTATCCACTAGCCCACGCTTTCCCCTAATCACAACTTCATCGATAATTCGACTCTTTGCTTGAAGTAAAGCAACGGGGCCCGTGGCCCACTACTGCAGTGGGTTCCTTACAGGAAGCCTGTATGCGAACATTTGCAGTGGTGGTCTTAATTGGTGGCCTATGGTTTATGAGCTTGGCTTACTATCCTGAAGTACCAGGTTCAAATCCTGTGGTTTGACAGATCGACCGCATCATGAGTTTTTTCATAGTTTGAAAATCAGCTGTAAATTGGTACCTGACGAAGTCATGGGAATATTTCGGAGCCGCGACGCGAACTACCTAGTTAGTGCTATATCGTCGGCACTTTCATCAGCATTGAAAAGGACTGAGCACGTTTGTATGTGCCCAGGTGCAGTAAAGTTGGTTCTGTGAGCATTTTTCCATTAACCTGATCAGGTTTATGACCCAAATTAGTCTCAAGGTCAGGTGAAACACACTGCTCAAAACCCCACTTCACGTTAGGGTCAGGTAAAACACACTGTCAAAACCCCCACCTCATGTCAGGGTCAGGTAAAACACACTGGTCAAAATCCCACCTCACGTCAGGGTCAGGTGAAACAAACTGGTCAAAACCCCACCTCACGTCAGGGTCAGGTGAAACACAATGGTGAAAACCTCACCTCACGTCAGGGTCAGGTGAAATACACTGGTCAAATCCCCACCTCACGTCAGGATCAGGTGAAACACACTGGTCAAAACCCCACCTCACGTCAGGGATAGGTGAAACATACTGGTCAAAACTTGCGTTGGCTTCGTTCGTTCTCAATCTCCCGCTACTTAAGGGCTTAAGTAGCAGAATGTAGTCCAGAGAACGGATTGCGTTGTGTCGTAGTTTACAGATTGACTGCGATATTTGCACCTTTCAGTCCAACACATCCGACTTCAGCAAGCATTTTAGAGTACTGTAAGCATTCTTTATTCGATCCCTTCTCCTTAGCTAGTCTGCTCTGTTACATCATGTTATCCAGGATCACCGCGTGGAGATGTAGAAGGGTCTTGGCAGCTCTGGTTCGCTGGCCCTGGCGACAGCAGTCATCTATGGGTCATAGACTGATATAGTTACATTGACTGATAGAGTGACATAGACTGATACAGCTTCATAGACTGATACAGCTACATATACTGAAACAGCTACATAGACTGATACAGTGTCAGACTGATACATTGACATACACTGATACATTGACATAGACTGATAAAGTGACATAGACTGATATAGCTACCTAGATTGATACAGTGACATACTGTTACGGTGACATAGACCGATACAGTGACATAGACTGATACAGTAATATAGACTGACACGTTGACCTAGACTGGTATAGCTATATAGATTGATAGAGTGACATAGACTGTTATGGTGACCTAGACAGATACAGCGACATAGACTGACACAGTGACATAGACTGACACAGTGACATAGACTGACACAGTGACATAGACTGACACAGCGACATAGACTGACACAGTGACATAGACTGACACAGTGATAGGGATGAAGAAATGGCAAACCCTTTCTTTTACTTCGTTTCACAATATTATTAGGTGAATTAACAACTTTCTTTTTTATTCCATTTCGCTCTGCCTTCTATAGCTGACAGTCTTGTATTCATTTACTGCTGTATATAATTGAGCGTGCCAAAACAGGTTACAAACGCCGACTCTTTCCACAACGTAAAAGTGGTCTAGCAGCATTGCCACTCAAACGCATACAGACCTTACTCGTATCACTGGCCCAGAAAGTGTTTCTCTAATGGACACAGCCGGTCCGCATGGTCACAAAGAAACATATGGCGAGGTCCTGGGGACAGTTTCTCTGTTCTTCCTCTCGATATATTAGCCTTACTATTGAAATGCCACGCCCCCTGCATTAGCTGAGGAGTGTTAGGTGTGCTATTATTTTCTACTAAACTTAGTGCCCTGCCATCTGCCATTCTGCACTCTGACCTCTACACTGTCAAGCCGAGTCCCACTTGTAAGTGTCGCCCTCACCCCTCGTAATTACACCCTGATTGATCTTCTATGCCGAGAGGCAAGTCTAACTTTATGTTCAGGTACCACAGAATGACACAAGCCCCATCTCACATCTGGGCAACGCTTCCGGAAACAGGTTGATTTCAGTAATATGACCAACAAGTTGGGGATCGACACTGTGATGGTTGACCCAAGTACATTTTCTTTAGTATGCCAAGGGGTATCTGGACATTCACTGTAATCCATTACCAATGAAAAATAACTATTACCCTCTCTATGGTGACGTGATTTGGGACTCCTCCAAATCACATTACAAAGACCCACAAGAGATCCAGATTTGTTGTAAATACTTGGAAAATACAACATTAAAAATGTTTGGAAAAGATAATATTGCAAATGCTTGGAAAAGATATTTTGTTGCTTAGATGTTTGCCTCACTAGTTTCTACTGGCGGAGGCGCGCCATTTTCCACCCCAGACCATAGTCCATTGGGCGATATCAGGACGCATAAACCAGTGCTTGGATGCATGTGTGCGTCTGTATGTACCTATGCTAGGTTTGTGCGCCCTCAGAAGCTAGCCCAACCAAAGTGCAATGGAAGGGCCTTACCCTGAGGGCGCGCGTGAAAGTTGTGCAAGAGTGTGCTTGTAGGACAGAGTCAAATGAACCAGAGTGAGGTAAGAGGAGAGAGGAAGGGGAGCCAGCCCAGAGGAAACTCTTGGAAAAGATAATATTGCAAATGTTTGGAAACGATTATGACTGCAAATAATTGAAAAAATATGAAAGATTTCAAATAGTTTGAGGCTTGCTTTAAATAGGATCACCAGCGGTAGTGCCGTGTGTTTTACACTGAGCAATAAGATCAATGAAGGCTGAACATTATTCACTTGTAAGTCCATGATCTGAATCTTAAGTGCCAATTACTTCCCTTGTTTCCCGTTGTCTAATAAAATACAGTGTTAATAACACACTTGTCTTTCCTTTAAAATTACTCTTTAGTTAGGTTTATTTCTACTTTAAGAGCCGTGGGGAGCTAACGTCGTCTGTCCTGCCCGAAATGCGTTGCGTCTGTCAATGTGAGTCAGAGTCACTGCACAATAACTCTAATGTCATCTATCCATCTGCCACGCGGGCACCCTTGCCATGTAGCCAGATGGATTTGATGAGGGTGCATTCTTATGAGATGATCAAACCAACGTATTTTGTGACTGGAAATGTATTCGTCACAAGACGTAGTGCCGACCATACTGCGAATGTCGTCGTTTTGCATTCTGTCTTTCCTGGTAACACCGATGACTTTCCTCAAAAACTTCATTTCACACTTAGAAATTCTGCTCTTCGACCCAGTGGACCAAAGCCATGTTTGACACTGGTAGTACAGAGCCGGCATAAATATACTGTTTATCAGTGTTACTATGCTGCCAAACTAATGGTCGGGTGCCTAAACAGTGAGGACAGCTGATAATCTACGTCAGATGCTTTCTGACACCTAGTCTCGATTTCCCTGTCGATCCTACTGTATAAAAAACTGCCAAAACACATAAGCGTGTTGAAGAGCAATATCGTTTACTTTTAAGTTGAGTGGCCCAGGTGCTTTAAATTACTCTTTGTGTGTGATAATTTCTCGAATGAAATTAAATGTCATTCAATGTATATACTTAGTGTTCTGGCAGGTGTGCTAACAAATACTATAATTTAGAGACCAAAGATGCACCAGTGGAGGAGATGACAGCAACAGGTGACTCGAAGCTGGCTGCTTGCATCAAGATCAACCCGTCATAGTTGACCTATACCTTATTCCTCCTTCAGGTGGCGACCCTGGAAACAGGCTGCACTAGTGTAGTCTGGCTAAGAGAATAGGGATATGAGGGGAAGGTAAACACTGTTTCCAAAGAAAAACAGCTAGAATCGGATGTGTCTGGTCGATAGACGCAGATATCGCAGCCTCGCTGTAAACTAGTTCACAATGTCACAGCATCATTTTCAGAACAAATACGAAGACATCAAATATTTCGTGTTTATCACGGCTCACCTCAAGTCTGCTTCTGCACCATCGGAATGATCAACACGCACCACTATCTTAGTTCTTAGTCACACGATCAGGACAATCTGATGATCTACCCAATTTCCCGGAGACTTGTAGCATGGATGACCTCCTGAGTGCCAGAGACAAGGCAATCCCCGTGGCTGATTACTGAAAGAATGATGTGTATCGTAGTGTCTAAGACACGAAAGTAAAGTAAGTAAGTCGACCTGTCCTTCTACAGAGATAAATACTCCTGTGCAGGTTCCAGCTCTGGTATGAGCTGGGTATAGCCGGGAGAAGGATTTCCTGCTTAGTGGGCTAGGCTCAAGCAGCTTAACACTCCGCTGCGTTAGAACAAACGCTTATGGAGGGTGGTAACCGATGTACGAGTTCATCATAATAGCCTCAAACACTAGAACAAAGTAGACCCGCAGCCTGTTAGGCGCCATCTATGCTGCTCTAAACAAACCACCTAACCATGGTCGGAGTTATGCCATGTAACACAGTTAGTCGCTTCTTACGACATGCTTTCTGTGGGGCAGTGGTGCTATTCTTGTCCTTGTTGTACCCAAAGACACCCAGTCAGCCCTCTCGGGAACACACCAACATAACCAATCTAACTCATTATGTGCTTGAAAAAAGCTTTCCTCTCTACAATATGGCAAAAATGCTTAACTAACAACAACAAAAAAGTATTAAAATTCCACCGAGATTAAACATCCTCCAGTGATGGAACATGATGATGATAACTTTTGAACGAAGTATCGGCTGATAGCTGCTTCTACAACAGCGGCAAGACTGACAGAGGATATGATATCCTGGGGAAGCCGCGAGGAAAAGATACTTTAAATCCAGACCGACACGTAGTGAGAACTGTTGAGGATTTCTTAAGTGCTTTGAAGGGTCCTGCACTCCAGAATAACCTGGCCGCTTTCGTTCTATTGTAAGTGAGCCATCGGTTGAGCCGGGTGGATTCGGGGAAGAAAGAAGCCACTTGAAACTGAATCCCAAAAGAAAATATTATCTGAGCTACACCTGGAGTATAGTCTGCGCGCCAGATGAAGTGATCCGAACTGGTTCATGTGGAGTGATGAACAGGTTTGTGTGTGAGCGTCTTGTCTGGCCTTATTTTAGCCGGATGTGAGAGGAATCGGTAAGATGCCACATTCATAAATCAAACAAGCGTGTTTCTGATACCTCAGTGCGTGCATCTGTTAATGGCCGTTTAACATTGCCTGGGGTACAAGAGTTAGGGCATTTGGGGCGGGGGGGGGGGGGGCGGGGGGGGGCCAAATAGGATACATTGAGAATGTGATTAGCGCGAGTAGTAGTAGTGTTTTCAAACGACAAAAAGTACTACGCTCGATATATAGTATCAAACGCTCTTGTTAACTCTTCAGTAAACTGGTACTTGGCTTGCTGTTTTGGGTGGAAAAGACGCGAAGAAGGGAAACAGCTAGGCTTAGTACAAAGAATGTATAATACTTCATCCTTGACGGCAGTCTTTGCTATGTGACTATAATACGATTCTAAAAGCTCAAATTTGGTGTCATTCTACTGTGATGGTGTCATGTCATGTACTGTAATAGTGTCATGTAATGTAGTGTGAACGGGCCATGTCATGTAGTGTAATTGTGCCATGTTATGTAGTGTAATGGTGCCATGTTATGTAGTGTAATGGTGCCATGTTATGTAGTGTAATGGTGCCATGTTATGTAGCGTAATCGTTCTATGTTATGTAGTGTAATGATGCCATGATATGTAGCGTAATGGTTCTATGTTATTTAGTGTAATGATGCCATGATATGTAGCTAATGGTGCCATGTTAGATAGTGTAATGGTGCCATGTTATGTAGTAATGGTGCCATGTTATGTAGTGTAATGGTGCCATGTTATGTAGTGTAATGGTGCCATGTTATGTAGCGTAATGGTTCTATGTTATGTAGTGTAATGATGCCATGATATGTAGCTAATGGTGCCATGTTAGATAGTGTAATGGTGCCATGTTATGTAGTGTAATGGCGCCATGTTATGTAGCGTAATGGTTCTATGTTATGTAGTGTAATGATGTCATGATATGTAGCTAATGGTGCCATGTTAGATAGTGTAATGGTGCCATGTTATGTAGTGTAATGGCGCCATGTTATGTAGCGTAATGGTTCTATGTTATGTAGTGTAATGATGCCATGATATGTAGCTAATTTTGCCATGTTAGATAGTGTAATTGTGCCATGTTATGTAGTGTAATGGTGCCATGTTATGTAGTCAAATGCAGATATGTTCTCCTTTCTCCCTCTATCAGATTCTGGTTATTCTTTCGCATTCAGAAATACACCATTAACTAAAACCACACATTTACAATTCCACTATTCACTATACAAATAAGACATTTACAAATCCACCATTAACTAAAACCACACATTTACAATTCCACTATTCACTATACAAATAAGACATTTACAAATCCACCATTAACTAAAACCACACATTTACAAATCCACCATTCACTATAAAAACCACACATTAAAAATCCACCATTCGCTGTAAAACCCCAACATTCATAAATCTGCCATTCACTAGAACAAACATTTACAAATCTACAATTCACTATAAAAAATTAAACGTTTTACAAATTCACCATTGACTATAACAACTACACATTTACAAATCTGCCATTCTCTAAAACCACACATTTACAAATCTTTCAGTCACTAAAACCACACATTTACAAATATGTCAGTCACTAAAACCACACATTTGCAAATCCATAATTTACTGTAAAACCACACATTTCAAACTTGCTATTTAATGAAACCACACATTTACAAATGCACCATGCACTATAAAAATGACATATTTACAAATCTCGCATTCACTAGAATAACACGTTTGTAAATCTAATATTCGCTGAAACCACACATTTACAAATCCACAATGCACAATAAAACCACTTTAAAAAAAAAATTAAATTGCCTTCACCAAAAAAAACACAAAAAAAACACTCATTTACAAATCACTTTTCACTAAAAATAAACATACATTTAAAAATTCATCATTCTCTATTAAAATAACATATTTACAAATCTACAATTCACTAAAGCACACATTTACAAATCTGCGATTCACTAAAACCACACATTACAAATCCGCCTTTCTCTAAAACACACATTTATAAATCTGCTATTCACTAAAATCCCACATTTACATCTGCGACGGATGTGTCGGACCGAAATATGCAAATATCACAGTCAAGCTGTAAACTAGCGACACAACGCATTCCGTTCCCGGACTAGATCCTTGCAAAGCCTTGTTCAGGGCTTGGTGGCGGGAGATTGAGAACGAATGTAGAAGAAGAAGAAGAAGAAGACATTTACAAATAACCCATTAATTACACAAATGACACATTTACAAATCTACCTTTCACTAAAACCACACATTTACAAATCTGCAATTTACTAAAACCCTACATTTACAAATTTGTAATTCACTAAAACCACACATTTACAAATCTGCAATTCACTAAAACCCTACATTTACAAATTTGCAATTCACTAAGACCCCACATTTACAAATCTGCAATTCACCAAAACCCTACATTTACAAATCTGCAATTGACTAAAATCACACATTTACAAATCTGCAATTTACTAAAACTCTACATTTACAAATCTGCAATTTACTAAAATCTCACATTTACAAATCTGCCATTCACTAAAACCCTACATTTACAAATCTGCAATTTACTAAAATCTCACATTTACAAATCTACCTTTCACCGAAAAAACAACACATTTTCAAATCTATTATCCACTAAAATAACCACACATTTGTAGATCTGCTATTCACTAAGACCAAACATTTACAAATCTGTCATTCACCGAAGAGCCGACCAGACATACTGATGAAAGGCATATAATTTGTTTCTATCTGGGTGGAAATAAAAATATAGCCTGCATACTGCGCGAGGCTGCATGAACAAACGCCCTTGATTCCTCATCCCTATAAATAGCATTAGAGGACCATAACAATGGGAACACAAACCGAAATGGTAAAACAGGGAGTACATTAGCAAACACTGCTGTCAGGGATGAAGTGTTGGAGACATCATTATGTGAGATCACAGCCTGTCTGTGAGGTTGGGTGGCCAGTACTAATCCTACATGTCTTTTTGTCTATTAGAAAGTAAAGATAGCCACCTGGCTATGAATTAACTGATTATACATAAAATAATTATCTCAAATGTTTTATTTCTCCGTATCAGTTAGACTAGCAGTCATTTACAACCAATTGAACTTTGTTTTCTGATCAATTAAACATTCATGTCTATTGCACAGTGCTTTCAAAAGTGGTGGTCATCAGTCGCCGGTCTGCGAAGAGCGGTAACAAACTAAACAAAAAAATTATAGTTTGTCTTTTAATTCACAAACAAGGTCCGAAGAAATGTTGTACAAAACTGCATGTCATATACAAATGATTTTTCGTATGCAGTCTTAGAATATCCATAAAGTTATGGAAATATTTGTTTGTCTTCTTCTTCTTCTTCTGCGTACACAGACAGTAACCATTATTTTCTCGAAAAAAGCGGCGGTCATCCTGAGACTCTCGCCACTACCATAGAGCTTGTCTTGCAGTTCCACTGGCAATGGCCACATCTGCTCTCTCTGATCCTCGTATGACGGGCAGTTCTGCAGCAGATGTTCAGTGGTCATTTTACCAGTACCGCACGGGCATTCGTCGGTACACCCTATCTTCAATTTGTTGAATAGGTGGTACCTCAGTCTGTTGTGGCCAGTGCGAAGTCTGAAGACAACGACCTGCTCTCTTCGGTTCAACTGGTAATAGGCATCGTTTTTGGTGTAACCAGTATGTTCGGTTTCCCATTTGGTCATGTATCTGGCTTTGATATGCCGTTTTGACTCTTCGTACGTCATACTGGTATCTGTTTGTGGTAGCCTTGCACCTTCTTTTGCCAGTCTGTCTGCCTCCTCGTTGCCTTGGATGTTGCAGTGTGACGGAACCCACTGTACCACTACCCTTTTTGGTGCGGACTGCTGGCACAGTTTGCAGAGTGCTGCTCTTAAGTCATTTAGCTCAGTGTTTTTCTGGCTTTTTAGCGCTGTGACTACTTCGAGAGCATCTGTCAGCAGGACTATATGGCTCTCATTTTCACTGTGTGTTACCATTTCTTCCACTGCCGCCCTCAGTGCCTCTGCCTCTGCTCTGAAATTGCTTGTGTACTTACCAGTAGCGAATGACAGTGTTATTTGTCTGCCATTTGGTAGGTTCAGGAATGCTCCTGCCCCTCCGTTCTGTGTAGTGTTTGTTACAGAACCGTCGGTGTATGCATGGGTCCAGTCCATGCTTGGGTAGCTTTTCGTTATGAAGCTTAGGGTAGTGTCTCTCCTTTCTTTTTCACTCTGGCAGTTTTTGTTTGCAATACCTGGTATATTTTCTACCACCTCTGGAAATATATCCTTCCTCCAAGTAGGTTTTCGTACAGTAGTGATGGGTTTTGGTGTTGTTAGTGCGTTTATGGGATCTTCGTGCATCTTTGCTTTGGCTATTTCTGCAAAGTTTCTCCGCTTTAGTTTCCCATTTCCCAAATTGTTTAGTCTCTGGTACATTGGATGGTCCGTCAGTCTTCTGAGTTTCTCTGACTGCAGCTGGGCTCTGCAGTCTCTTCTATCGGTCATGGATTGCAATTTTGAAATCTTTTCAAGTTCTACAATTGGCGTTGACTTCATGCCACCTGTTATAATTCTCATGGCTTGGTTTTGAAGTTTGTTAACTTTATCGAAGTTCGCTTTCGCTGCGGTTGTCCATGCCGCAATGCCATACTCGAGAACTGGTCTCACTCTTCCAGTGTACAGTTTCTTTAGTATGCCTTCGTCTGCTCCCCAGCTTGTGCCAGCAAGTTTCCTCATGATCGCCTTTCTTTCTCTGGCTTTCATTCGGTTTCTCTCAATCTGACTTTTCCATGTCATGCGCCGATCAAATGTGACTCCCAGATAGGTTGGGTTGTCGTTTGGCTGCAGGATTTTGCCATTCAGACTTAATTTAGTACTTTGGGGTTTTAATGAGGGCGAGAATATTGTGCACGTGGTTTTCTCCTCGTTTATTTTGACCAGCCATGAGTTCGCCCACTCTTCCAGCGATGTTAGGGCCGTCTGCATCCGATTTCTTGCTATGGTGAGATTCTTTTCAGAGGTCCACATAGCCAGATCGTCTGCAAACATTGAGCTATGGACTCTTCTTGGTATATTCTCTGTAATATCGTTTATATATACCAGGAAGAGTGTGGGTGACAATACTCCCCCTTGGGGTACTCCCTGCTCGAGTGTCACCTTTTTGCTCATCTGCCCTTGTACTTGGACTCTGGCCGTTCTTTGTTTGAGGTAGTGGTTGATCCACTTGTACATCTTCCCACAGACATCACTTCTTCTTAGCTTTACTCTAAGTCCATCCTTCCAGACTTTGTCAAATGCCTTTTCCAGATCCACCCAAACAGCTACTGTGTGTTTCTGTGCCTGGTAGGCATCTTCTATCTCCTGGGCTATGAGGATGACCTAGTCCTCAGTGGATCTGTGCTGTCTAAAGCCGGCTTGCTGTGGAATTAGTATTCGTTTTTCTTCCAGATGCCACATCAGTCTGGTGTTTATCATCCGTTCCATCAGCTTGCCGACACAGCTCAGTAGGCTTATGGGCCTGTATCCATTTGGATCTGTTTTGTCCTTCCCTGTTTTTGGTACTGGTACCAGTATTGCATTTTTCCATGCCTGGGGTACAATACCCCTTTTCCAGCTTTGGTTCAGGACTGATAGTAGTTTCTTCTTCGCTGTTTGGCCCAGCCCCATCAGCATTTCGTTTGTTATCCCGTCTTTTCCGGGAGATTTCCTTTTCTTTAGTGTTCTCATAGCCTCTTCCATTTCGCGCATTGTTAGTTTGGCCATCATGTGCTCTTCAGGAGCCGTATTTATGTTTTCGTGTCCCTTTAGCTCTTCGCTAATGTCTGAATGCTTATCTGCAGGGACCTCGATGTGGTTTGCTCTGGCATAGTGATCGACAAAGGCGTTTGCGGCTTTCTTACCTGTGATCAAGTTCTCGCCCTACTTGATAGTAATTTGTTTATTTGACGGGGTTTCGTCATTCATGGCTCTGACTAGCTTCCATAACTTGTTCCCTTCTTTGTCCAGGTTCAGACTTTCCGTTTTATTTTTCCAACTTTCTCTTGCTGTTTGCTTGAGAGTGTGTTTGTACTTCGCCGCGGCGGCTTTGAGGGCGATGTTTGCCTCCATGGATTTTTCTCGTTCTGCCATGTTCCTAGCATTTGTTACTGCATCTTCCACTTTCTGTAACTCATCATTCCAGTAGGGCTTATAGTTTTTCCTAGCTCCTCTTGGGATGTTTTCAGTGGCGGCTTGCATTATTGCCTTGCTTAGGCTCTCCACCATGGGCTTCATTTTGGTGTTTCGTGTGTTGATGGTTTCACACAGCCCATCTGTCAGGATTGCAAATCTGTCCCAGTCGGCTCGTTTGTAATTCCAACGTGGGAGCGGTTTTGTTTCCTGTGGGCCTACTTCCATGTCAATGGTTAGCCTGATCGGCCTGTGGTCGCTACCTGCCAGTTGGTTTAGCACCTGGCGGTCTATTTTATAGTGTATGTCCTGTGTGGAGAAGGCCAAATCTGGAGTCGAGGTGGTATGCCATGTTCTTGAATAGAAGCTAGGGCTATCCTCCGGCCTATTGATTAGGGAGAGATTTGCATCTATCTCCCAATCTTCCACTTCGTCACCTCTGCTGTCTGTGTCAGAGTATCCCCATCTCTCCGAGTGGCTGTTGAAATCTCCAACTACTATGCAGTTGGAGTCTCTGACCTCCATACTCGAGAGCGATAGGTCTCTGTTTGGTGGTCCGTACAGATTGAAAATGCGGAGCTTCGTCTCTTGAGCCATTATGTCAACTCCTACAATTTCTGCTTGTCCGGTGTGATTGACAGGTACCGCGCTACTCGGTATGCTATTTCTGGTCAGTATCAGGACCCCTCCTTTGTGGCCTTCTCTATCTAGACGGAAGGTCTGATATCCTCTGATTGAGAATTTATGGTTATTGTTGAGGTGCGTTTCCTGGATACATGCCACGTCAATCTTACCTTCATGCAGGTGGTGTGTTAGGGAAAGTTTTTTGTTAATGACTCCCTCCGCATTCCACTGTAGTATTTTGAGGGTCTTGAGGTTTTGGCCAATAGACGTTGCCCCATAGCCATGTGCCTTGACTCCACGACACATGGGTGGGTGACCACCAGTAGTCAAGGGTGGGCCCCTTCGAGGCATGGGGCCCGGCACTATCGCTGCCTGGCGGGACTCCTCAGGATGAGCGCCATACGTTTTTCTAATAGGTTGTACTGCCATCATACTGTGATTTACGTTGCACTGTTTTGTTAGGCTTGCGGCCCCGTGCATCCGATTTCAACAGGCGTTTCTGTAGGGATGCCCTCCTTAGCCTTTGGCTGTCCCCAGCCTATCTGCAAGGCAGCAGTTGTTTACGATCAGAGTTTTCTCTCTTATGGAAGTTGTCTTACCAGACTGTCGAGTCTTCACTACTCGTGTCTATAGGGTGCAATGATGATATGTGATGATATATGAGATGGACTGGTTTACCCGGAAGAGAGGCAGTCCAGTGTGTCTGTATCCCAGGATCGTCACGTCCTGCCAGAAACGTAGCATTTGCATGTGAGTGGGGTATCTCTTTTTCCCTTTATTTTCTTGGTTTCTATGCAGGGATGGTACGCCTAGCATTCCCCGCCACCTGGGGTGTTGACACAGTGGGGCAGGTGTGCAATGTCCGCTGGTCTGCATCTCTTCTGCGTCCAGTATGATAGTTATATGGCTGATAACGTACAGAGGTAGATATCGTAGCCGGAGTGCATTCAGCCAGGGGACAAGCCTGGTAATGTCACAGAGATGTTGTTCGCCTGATGTGCAGAAAACTCTTATGGTCAGTGGTTGAGTCTTGACAGTTCACAGTGAGGTGGCTGCTCTACTGTTTTCGACACCCCGACCAGGTACTAAGTCTTTGGTTGGTGTTTTCGCACCCCAACGCCATATAGGGTGAGTATCAAGCAGTTGTCCGCCCGCTTTGATTGGCGGACGGCAAGGACCTCTTACTGTGGCTCTACCTGATAGGGCTGGGGCGCAAGCCCTAGGTCCCGAGCATGTAGGAGCCTCCCATTGCCGTGGTACTGAGATTTTGGGCGGGATTGCGGCTTACAAGGGTTCGGCCGTAATCCCCCACATGGTAGCCTCGCGCCCTTGGCTTATCAGCCTGGTACGTGAACCAAAGTGTCTGCGGCTCCTCTCGATTTGAGCTGGTTTTCCGTAGCAACGCCCTGTCATTTGTAGGGTAAAACTGACCTGTCTTCAGATGATCTATTTCCAGCACCCGTTCACTATTTGGTCAGACGACTTTATTGAGGGCTTTTGTTTGTCAATGACTAGGTATTTGGAATCTGCAGTTTCTGCGGAGTTAAACACGATTTCCGTTGCGTTCTTTCGTTTGAGTGTTTGAGAGCTGACTTGTCATCCGTGAGTCTAATACCAGCGTACGTTCATATTAGACCCTAACGGCAGTGCTCTCGATTTGTCAGTTGTTCTACAGTATTGGCGTGTTCAGTCAAATTAAGCCGCAGGTTCCACACCTGGTGGTGCCCTTCCGTCAATTCCCTTAGCTAGACAATCAAGTTTCTTAGAGGGTAGCCCCAGATTTTCGAGGGTCTAATTCCAGCACATGTTCTCTATTAGACCCCACGAAGGTGTACTTTTTGATAGTCATTCTGCAGTATTGGCGTGTTAAATTAATTTAGGTCTCAGGCTCCACTCCTGATAGTGCTCTTCCGTCAATTCCTTTTTCAGAACACTGGATGCAGACCAAACCGGGACACAGGGGGCATAACCCCAGATTTCTGGGGGTCTAAATCCAGCACCAGTTCCATATTAGACCCCAGAAGAGTGGTCTCGGCATGTCATCGTTTCAGTGTTGGCCGTGTTGAGTCAAATTAAGCCGCAGGCTCCACTCCTGGTGGTGCCCTTCCGTCAATTCCTTTAAGTTTCAGCTTTGCAACCATACTTCCCCCGGAACCCAAACACTTTGGTTTCCCGGAAGCTGCCCGCAGAGTCATCGAAGCAACTCCTGCGGATCACTAGTCGGCATCGTTTATGGTCAGAACTACGACGGTATCTGATCGTCTTCGCGCCTCTGACTTTCGTTCTTGATTAATGAAAACATTCTTGACAAATGCTTTCGCAGTAGCTCGTCTTGCGGCGATCCAAGAATTTCACCTCTAACGCCGCAATACGAATGCCCCCGTTTGTCCCTGTTAATCATTACCTCCAGTTCCGAAAACCAACAAAATAGAACCGAGGTCCTATTCCATTATTCCATGCACCATTATTCAGGCAGCCGAGGCCTGCTTTGAACACTCTAATTTTTTCAAAGTAAACGCGCCGGCCACCCAGGACGCTCAGCGAAGAGCACCCGTGGGAGAGAGCCGGCAGACGGTATGGCAATGGACAACGGGCAGTGAACCGGCGCGAGCCGGACCGCCCGCCTGCGCCTGAGATCCAACTACGAGCTTTTTAACTGCAACAACTTTAATATACGCTATTGGAGCTGGAATTACCGCGGCTGCTGGCACCAGACTTGCCCTCCAATAGATCCTCGTTAAAGGGTTTAAAGTGTACTCATTCCAATTACCGGGCCTCGAAAGAGTCCCGTATTGTTATTTTTCGTCACTACCTCCCCGTGCCGGGAGTGGGTAAGTTGCGCGCCTGCTGCCTTCCTTGGATGTGGTAGCCGTTTCTCATGCTCCCTCTCCGGAATCGAATCCTGATTCCCCGTTACCCGTTACAAACATGGTAGGCATGTCACGTACCATCGACATTTGATAGGGCAGTCATTTGAAAGATGCGTCGCCGGCACATGAGGCCATGCGATCAGCACAAAGTTATCCAGAGTCACCAATGGGGACGCCGCAACCCCGCGAGGGGAAACGACGATTGGTTTTGAACTAATAAAAGCGCTCTTTCCGCGAGGGTCGGAGCTTGGTAAGCATGTATTAGCTCTAGAATTGCCACAGTTATCCAAGTAGGATCGTGTCATCTAAGGAACCTCGACTGATTTAATGAGCCATTCGTGGTTTCACCGTGAGACAGTGTGAACTTAGACATGCATGGCTTAATCTTTGAGACAAGCATATGACTACTGGCAGGATCAACCAGATATCTGTCGGAGACGTACGTACAGCACACACCGGTCGGCGGAGGAAGGGTGTGTTTTTGTAAAAAGCTTCACTGGGACGGCCGCAGGGACCGACTGACGGGACGGATAGAGGGTTGTTCCACCCGTCCCTCACTCCGTCGACCTAGGACCGCCTGACAGGGGCCTCCCACACGCACCAGACGACCGACCGACCGGGCTCGCTCGAGGAGGGATGGCAGCGCTCTGTGCAGAACGGATCCCAACGACCTCGGCGACGAATTTCACTGGGACTAGAGACACAATTTGGCCTGCCGGCCTGCCCTTCTCCGTAGGGAGAACGCAGGGCCTCGAGGTAACGATTCCTGCTTTCCATTTGCCGGTCACAAGCTCTTTGCGAGAGTCGGACCACCAGCGAGACGTACTGTCGAGCTCTGCTATAAGCCTTAGATAAATCACCACGGACGGACCACGTTTCCTGATACGGACCAGATTAGCGCACCTCGGTGGAGGAGCCACTACCACAAACCGCACCCAATTCGCACTACGGGGAAAGGCAGGCGAGCGTTTTCCGCAAGCCCGCGCTATCGCTCCGCCTGGCGGGACTGAGATCGCTTTACGAACACTGGTTGAAATTGAGTCGCCGCGGCGAGACAACTACCCCAGATATTTGTTTGTCTAAGATGTTTGATGTATTTAGAAAAATGTATTCATTAGTCTATATTAAAAGCAACCTCAGTGAATTTAACATAATTTTAACATGTGTAATGTACACAATCGTGCTGTTTTTAAAATAGATGGTTGGACCTTCAAATACGGTCAGTAAATACAAATTCTTGATTATCCCGTGCACCAATTAGACACGTTGTCGAATGCGGAAAACAACAAACGTCATTCATGCGAAATTGTCTAATAGTTATATGTGTATATGCCAGTGTTGGGATGAGGGGGGCTGCATCACAGGACGTGAGAGACGCCAACATAATCACCCTTAATAAAAAAAAAAGGGAGATGGAGGAGACTGCAACAATCACAGGGGAATATCGCTCCTTAACACCGTAGACAAAGTGTATGCTCGCATCATCCTGAGCAGGCTGCAAAAATTGGCCGACAGTGTGTACCTGGAGTCTCAGTGTGGTTTTCGGGCAGAAAGGTCCACCGTTGAGATGGTCTTTTCACTGAGACAATTGCAAGAGAAATGCAATACAGACTACTATTTCTTGTCATGATTCGGTCTTTCATGTTGGCATGAAAGGTACAGTGCTGCATGACGGTCAGGAATCTGAGGCCTTTGACATTAACAGCGGAGTTAAACAAGGTTGTGTCCTGGCTCCGACTCTATTCGGCATTTGAAACTACCACAGATGAGATCTTTCTGCATACTAAGTTGGATGAGAAACTATTCAATCTAACCAGACTGAGAGCAAAAGTAAGAGAAGAGAGACTGTCATTCGGGATTCGCTCTTCTCAGACAATGCTGCCCTGGTCACCCACACGGAAGCCAAATTACACATCCTCATTAATAGGTTGGCAAAATCTAGTGATCTGTTTGGATTTACCATCAGCGTATAATAAACAAAAGTGATGGCTCACTGTGCAGCCATTGTCTTAAACGATACAAATCTGGAGGTAGTAAATCACTTTAACTACCTCGGATCTTTCATCACGGGCAACCTTTCACTGGACAGGGAGCTGAAAAGCGATTAGGAATGGCCTCATCAGCACTTGCCAAGCTCTCACAGAGAGTATTGAATAACATCATGCTAACCATCTTCACATAGGTTGCTGTGTACATATCATGTGTTATTAGTACCCTGCTCCAAAGCAATAATGCAAGCAGCCACCGAAACCATCCCAAGAGGGCAAGGAAAAACTACGAGCCATATTGCAATGATGAACTGCAGAAAGCAGAGGATGAAGTCTCAAATGCTAGGAACATGGCAGAGAGAGAGAGAGAGAGAGCAATCTATGGAGGCAAACATCGCCCTCAAGGCCATCACGGCGAAATAGAAAAGAACACTAAACCAAATAACAAGAGACAGCTGGAAAAACAAAACAGAAAGCCTCAATTTAAATAAAGAAGGGAATAAACTATGGAAGTTAGTCAGAGCCATGAATGACGAAATACCAACAAATAAACAAATTACCATCAAGCAGGGCGACAACATGCTTACTGGGAAAAAAGCAGCAAACACCTTTATAGAACATTATGCCAGAGCAAACCACATTGATGTCCCTACAGACAGGCATATAGACATTAGTGAAGAACAAAAGAGCCACGGCAACATCAAGATGGCACCAGAGAAGCACATGATGGCAAAACTAACAATGAATGAAATGGATGAGGCCATGAGAACTTTAAAGAAAAAGAAATCGCTCGGAAAAGATGGGGTAACAAACGAAATGCTGATGGGTTTGGGCCAAACAGCAAAGAGGAAGTTACTATCAGTCCTGAATCAAAGCTGGAAAAGGGGAATTGTACCGCAGGCATGGAAAGATGCTGTACTTATACCAGTACCAAAGAAAGAAAAAGATAGAACAGATCCAATGGATACAGGCCTATCAGTCTTCTGAACTGTGTAGGAAAACTGATGGGGCGTATGATAAACACCCGAGTGATGTGCCATCTGAAGAAAAACACATACTAATTCCACAGCAAGCAGGCTTTAGACAGCACAGATCCACTGAGGACCAGATCACTCTCATAGCCCAGGAAATAGAGGATGCTTACCAGGAGAAAAAAACACACAGTAGCGGTTTGGGTGGATTTAGAGAAGGCATTTGATAAGGTGTGGAAAGAGTCAAGCTACGAAGAAGTGACGTTTGTGGGAAAATGTACAGATGGATTAGCCACTATCTCGAAAACAGAAAAGGCCAGAGTTCAAGTACAAGGGCAGATTAGCAAGGGGGCACTGGAGCAGGGAGTACCCCAAGGTGGAGTACTGTCACCTACACTTTTCCTGGTGTATATAAACAACATCACAGAGACTATACCAAGAATGGTCCCCAGCTCCATGTTTGCAGACGATCTGTCTGTGTGGACATCTGAAAAAATCTCACTATAGCAAGTAATCGGATGCAGCAGGCCCTAACATCGTTGGACGTGTGGGCGAAATCATTGCTGGTCAAAATAAATGAGGAAAAAACAACATGTACGATATTCTCGCTTTCAAATAAACCCCAGAGCACCAAAATAAGTCTTAACGGCAAATATCTGCGGCCAAACGACAACCCAAACTACCTGAGAGTCACATTTGATCGGCACATGACATGGAAAAGTCAGATCGAGAGAAACCGAATGACAGCCAGAAAAAGGATGGCAATCATGAGGAAACTTGCTGGCACAAGCTGGGGAGCAGACGAAAGTATACTAAAGAAACTGTACACTGGAAGGATGAGACCAGTTCTCGAGTATGGCATTGCGGCATGGACAACAGCAGCAAAGGCGAACTTTGATAAAATTAGCAAACTTCAAAACCAAGCCATGAGAGTTATAACAGGAGGCATGAAGTCAACGCCAATTGTAGAACAAATCTGCAATCCATGATTGACAGAATAGACTGCAGAGCCCAGCAGCAAACAGAGAAACTCAGAAGACTGACAGACCATCCAATGCATCAGAGACTAAATAGATTTGGAAATGGGAAACTAAAGCGGAGAAACTTTGCAGAAATAGCCAAAGCAAAGATGAGCGAAGACCCCAATGAACACCGTAACAATACCAAAGCCCATCCCTACTGTACGCAAACCTACCTGGAATCAGCATATCATTCCGGAGGTGGTACAAAATGTACCAGGTATTGGAAACAAGAACAGCCAGACTGAACAAGAAAGAAGAGACACAACCCTGAGGTACATAACGAAAAAATACCCAAGCATGGACTGGACCCATACATACACTGACACTTCTGAAACAAACACAACACAGAACGGAGGGGCAGGGGTATTCCTGAGCCTACCAAATGGTAGAAAGATAACACTGTCATTTGCTACTGGAAAATACTCAAGCGATTTCAGAGCGGAGGCAGAGGGCACTGAAGGCTGCAGTAGAAGCAATTCTCACAGGCGAAAGCAATGAAAGCCAGATAGTCCTGTTTACAGATGACCTGGCCGTAGTCACAGCACTAAAAAGCCAGAAAAATACTGTACTTAATGATTTAAGAGCAGCACTCTGTCAATTATGCCAGCAGTCCGCACCAAAAAGAGTAGTGGTACAGTGGGTTCCATCCCACTGTAACATCCAAGGCAACGAGGAGGGAGACAGACTGGCAAAAGAAGGTGCAAGATTACCACAACCAGATTCTAGTGTGACCTACGAAGAGTCCAAAAGGCTTATTAGGGCTAGATACATGGCCAAATGGGAAACAGAACATACTGGATACACAAAAAATGATGCCTATTTCCAGCTGAACAGAAGAGAGCAGGTCGTGGTCTTCAGACTCCGCACAGGCCACAATAGACTGAGGTACCACCTATTCAATAAACTGAAAATAGGTGGCACTGACGAATGCACTTGCGGTACCGGGAAAATGACCGCTGAACATCTGCTGCAAAACTGCCCGACATACGAGGACCAGAGAAAGCACATGTGGCCATCACCAGTGGCAATACTAGACAAGCTCTATGGCAGTGTCGACAGCCTCAGGATGACCGCTGCTTTTTTCGGAAAAATTCAGGTTGACGTTTGACAACGTACGCAGAAGAAGAAGAAGAAGAAGAAGTACCCTGCTCTATGGAAGCGGAACATGGACTCAGCATGTCTCACGTGACAAAAGGCTAAATGCTTTTCATATGCGCTGTTGAGACGCATTCTTGGAATTTCATGGAGTGACAGAATGACTAACAGCGACGTGCGGGCCCGTGCGACGATTGCCAGTTTAGTTACGACTCTTCGCCAGCGCCAGTTGCGGTCGCTTGGTTACGTGAGCAGAAGGGAGGATAGGCGAATACGAAAATATATCGTTTACGGAGAGCTGACCACGGGAAAAAGTAAAATACAAAATTTTTTGCAAGCGTTGAACGCGCTGGATATGAACACAAAACTATGCAGTATTGTCTCATCTAAAGCGGAAGTGGATATATTGATGTGAGATTTAGATAAAATTCGAGAATGGTCTGTAAGCTGGCAAATGGAGTTTAATGTAGATAAATGTACAGTCATCCACATAGGTAGATCCAATATACAGAATGGGAGAAAACAATATTAGGAAGATAGATAAGGAAAGGGACCTAGGGGTTATAATAGATCATACAGGAAAGATGAGTGAGCAAGTTAAGGTAGCAGTGAAAAAGGCAAATGCAATGTTAGGTATGATAAAAAGAAATATTAAACATAGGAGCAAGGAAGTGATCGTCAAACTGTATAAAACTTTAGTTAGACCTAGATTGGAGTACTGTGTACAGGTGTGGAGTATCATAGAGGGGATATAAACATGCTAGAAAGAATACAAACAAGAGCGACAAAGATGATAGTGGGATTCCAGAATTACAGTTATGAGGAACGACTCAGAAAAACCGGCCTACAGTGTCTCGAAGAGAGAAGAATTCGTGGTGACTTAATACAGGTTTATAAGATGATCAGAGGAATGGATAAATTAGACTTTGACAAGTTTTTTTAAAATACAGCCACCCACAATAACACGAGGGCATAGCTACAAGCTGACTAAAGAGAAATCCAGGTTAGATATTAGGAAATATTTTTTTAGTCAGAGAGTGGTGTCTGCTTGGAATGCATTGCCAGGGGAGGTAGTGGAGGCAGGGACAGTTAATGCATTTAAGAATAAACTGGATGCGCATAGCTTTTAGAGCAAGGTGATGTAAATGTAACTGGTTGTATACAGACTCTGCAGGGTCTTCTAAACCAGTATAAAGACGTTAAGTTTAGTTAAGTTAACTGGGAGGAACTTGCCAAAAACAGACCTGGCTGGAGGCAGGCTTTGTGTATTTGTTGATCTGCAGGCAGGGGAAGACAAGATGCATCAAGATGCAGACTCCAAACGTATGCGGCAAACGAAAGGGCAACAACTGACTATCTAACGTGAAGTCCATTGTCTCTCAAGACTGACAGGATGCCAATCAATACACATTAATAATTAAAGGTGTGGTTATTGTGGCATATAGTTGCTTTTTCAAAACTGACATTGATATCAATTTCAAAATGATATTGAAGTGTATATTTATAACAATGCAGAAGGTTACCGTTTTACTTTAACAATTCTTCCGCACGGAATCTAAGATGGGTCATTTATATTGCGATATTCATGACCCAGTAAAACGAACGCAATTGGTATTTGGTATGGATAGATCACCCTTTTACCGATGGATTGGACATGACAGAGTGCACTCATATCAAACAAAGAAGGAAAAGGAAATTTGACGATTTTGACAGAGATGTCATAAAACAGGAGATATTGAAACTGTTGACGAAACATCGACTTGTTACTATTCTGAAAGTAAAATGATCATTAGAGATTGTGTGGGCTTCAGTCAAACGACCAGTAACGTAGTCTTTCGAGCAATCTTAAAATACCATTCGTTGATATATTCACTTTATACTCTGCTGTTTAATGCCCATATTGAGTAAGTTGACGCTTTCGTGCGTCCTGAAACCTGAAAAGGGCGTTAAAAGGCGGCTTGTAGTGGCTTTCCTCACATCCCGAACATGCTGAAGAACGTGGACTGGGGTCTCCCAGGAAGTTGTACTATGTTTGACCTCATCTGCTTGATGCTCACTACAAAGATGATTACGTCGATCCATATCTCGTCAACCGGATTGCCTTGAAACCAGACTGCTTCCATGGTACTTCTTCTTCTTCTTCGTACGCAGGCAGACAGTAACCATTATTTTTTCGAAAAAAGCGGCGGTCATCCTGAGGCTGTCGACACTGCCATAGAGCTTGTCTTGCAGTTCCACTGGTGATGGCCACATCTGCTCTCTCTGATCCTCGTATGTCGGGCAGTTCTGCAGCAGATGTTCAGCGGTCATTTTACCGGTACCGCACGGGCATTCGTCGGTACCACCTATCTTTAATTTGTTGAATAGGTGGTACCTCAGTCTATTGTGGCCAGTGCGAAGTCTGTAGACAACGACCTGCTCTCTTCTGTTCAACTGGTAATAGGCATCGTTTTTGGTGTCTTCCATGGTACGTTTCATGTCAGATGGAAGAGCGATAGTGGTCTTGATCAGTATGGTGTGCAGACGGGCTAGTGTCTCAGTTCTCTTACTTCCTAATCTTAGTGTAGCAGAATTGTCTAGCAGCTGATTTGTCTCGTTTCATCCAGGTTCTATATGGCGTGTGATGTTTTATTACAATTTTAAGTTCATGTTAATAATTCATATTTTTTATTTAGAAAGTAAGCCCTGTGGCATACACTGTTGTCGGAGATGAAGTATAAGAAACCATTACACTAGACCTCAGGTTGCTAATGATGTAGGGTGCACAGTTGCCTCTCACGCTGCCTATCTTTTCTGAATAGTAAGTCTTGTATCAATGTAAGGCTGCATCGATTGGAGCGTGTCGATAACGAGTTTTCGAACTTGCTCGTAGTACTACCTCGAAACGGTCTACTCTTCTTGGCGGATGATCTAACGAGGTGGAGATCGACGTGATCCCCGTAGTAGTGAGCGACACGCAGATGAAGCGAAATTAAAGCACAACCACCTGGCGGACCCCGGTCCACCTTCATCGGTACGCTCTTGATGGGAGAAGAGCTACTGAAAACCGTCACATAACACTCTTTTCATGGTGCATGAAAAGGGTCATCTTACTCATTGTAGGCATTCAACAACAACAACGGACAACAACAACCGACAACAACAACGGACAATAACAACAACAGCGGACAACAACAACGGACAATAACAACAACAACGGACAACAACAACGGACAACAACAACAACCATAAACAAAAACAAGAACCGTGTATATTTACCGCGATAATTTTTTTATTTTGTTTTTATTTTACGTGTTTGTCTCACTAGTTTCAACTAGCGGAGGCGCTTATTCCACCCTAGACCGTTGTCAACTTGGCGATATTAAGACACATAAACCAGTGCTTGGATGTATGTGTGCGTCTGTATGTACCTATGCTAGGTTTGTGCGCTCTCAGAAGCCAGTCCAACCAAAGTGCAATGGGAAGGCCACTTTAATATTCGTACCCAGGACCTCTTAGAGGAAAAGAAATCTCAGCTGTCAATCCTCCGCGAATAAAATCTCGCGACCTGACCAATTGAAAGGGTATCGCGAAGAATAAAGGACACGGGAGGAGGAACATACGGGAGCAGCGAGAACAATCTGGATAGGTGAAGAGAGATGAGTGTCCGCGAACTTGTCGACATCTGAGTGGAAAAGGGATATGAGAGCGACCGCGCCTGTTCCCAGGACTTGAATCTCACGCGCCAAGCACTTCACGCACTACAGATGTGACGGCCGATGTGTATTTGTTGGAGAAAATTTATCGGACAGGGTGTATATTTGTCCCAAAAGTTGTGTACGCATTATACACACGTGTGATACACGGACTTACTCTTTGCAAGTGTGATACATCGACTTACTTTTCGCAGGTGTGATACTTCGACTTATTTTTAGCAGGTGTGATACTTCGACTTATTTTTAGCAGGTGTGATACTTCGACTTACTTTTCGCAAGTGCTGTTTAAATCTCTTTTCAAGTGTGCTATGTAGTATTTTTATCCACTTTTCAAAGGTGTAATACAAACTATTTACAAGTATGCTATACAGAGAAAACCCTTTACAATCTCATGATATATAGACCTACCCTTCCAGAGTGTGATATATAGACCTACCCTTCACGCGTGTGCTGAATAGATATACCCTTCGCAAGTGCAGTGTCAACTCTTCCCACCTGAACAGAATAAGTGTATGTTTCACAAACTGGTTAGTACTTTTGTTTTTGCCTGCACGGTATGACATATTGATTAAAAAAACACTTCCAGACATATTACTGTTTTCTGCGTGTGACTTCTGCGTGAGTCTCCAAACCTAGGACATTCCACGAAATTCTCATTTGTTGAGCGTTTGGAAAACGTCCTTTCTTACGTCACACCGCTGTTAAGAGAACAGATTTGTATAACAAAACAAAGTAAGGGGCATTATTTATTAAACATAGTTTTCGATGCGTGTAACAGGCTGCTGATTCCAACAAATTGATCACTGCCGAAGACGGATGTGTCGGACCGAAATGTGCAAATATCGCAGTCTCACTGTAAACTAACGACACAACGCATTCTGTTCTCCGGACTACATCCTGCTACTTGCAAGGCAGTGTTCGGGGTTTGGTAGCGGAATATTGAGAACGAACGTAGAAGAAGGAAATTGACTATACAATAACGTAAAGGCAGTTCTATCGCAAACACTACTATCAGGGATGAAGTGTTGAGACTATCTTGTACTGAGCACCAGCCTTTTGTGAGGTTGGGGTGCCCAATTCCCTTACTCGTGTCATTTTGTTTCCTAGAAGAAAGCCCGGTCCCTATTTACTTTTGGATCGACTAGAGCATTTTAAAAACTGAATCGAACCTGATGCTGTTGCCATAAGAAGAGAGTGATCTTGCCCTCTGCCACTCAAACTCTTTTTTTTACAGTGTTCCACACAACCTTATCCACAGTACAGCTGAAGAAGTTCAAGAAGAGTCATGCGTTTTTTAATTTAATATTCAGGAGCCTGTACCAGGAAAAGAGTCTATTTAGAGACCTGGAAGACGGAAAGTATATATGTAGAGACCAGTGCCACGGAAAGAGTCTATGTAAAGAACTGAGCCACAGAATGAGTCTATAAAAAGACCTGGGCCACGGAATGAGTCTATGTAAAGACCTGGGGCACGGAATGAGTCTATATAAAGACCTGGGCCACGGAATGAGTCTATATAAAGACCTGGGCCACGGAATGAGTCTATGTAAAGACCTGGGGCACGGAATGAGTGTATATAAAGACCTGGGACACGGAATGAGTCTATATAAAGACCTGAGCTCCGGAATGAGTCTATGTAAATACCTGGGGCACGAAATGAGTCTATGTAAAGACATGGGCCACGGAATGAGTCTATGTAAAGACCTGGGACACGGAATGAGTCTATATAAAGAGCTGGGCCACGGAATGAGTCTATGTAAAGACCTGGGGCACGGAATGAGTCTATGTAAATACCTGGGCCACGGAATGAGTCTATGTACAGACCTGGGCCACGGAATGAGTCTATGTAAAGACCTGGGGCACGGAATGAGTCTATGTAAAGACCTGGGGCACGGAATGAGTCTATGTAAAGACCTGGGCCACGGAATGAGTCCATGTAAAGACCTGGGCCACGGAATGAGTTCATGTGAAACACTTAAGTTTGTATGCATTTTTGCGCGTTCTTGCTTCGTTTTTTCTATTTGATTCATGTTTCTTCATGTTCATGACAAGTGCGACATTCAACGACGGACCACGTCCTTTTGCTTATATCAACGCAAGTTATCATGTTGATTTTGTAACAGCTGACTTGTACTAAAGCCACGATAAGGGCTTGTCTATTTGTATTTCAGTGTGCCTTTCCGAACATTAGCTTTGTAGTGTACCAGACAGAAATTAATTTTCTTAAACATATAACCAATAAGATATTTAACAATATAAAATATTTATCACATTTAAAAAGTTAGTTACAGAATATATACAAGAATAAATTGAACAGAGCGATTCTATAAACAGGGAGCTCTTCGTGAACTTCATTCTGGCGAAGACTGAAGATTTAGCATAATCAGAAAACCCGAATGCAGAAGAAGAAAAAGAACAAGAAGAAAAAAAAGAACAAGAAGCAGAAAAAGAAGAACAAGAGACGAACAAGAGGAAGAACTTGAGAGGAAAGACTAGTGCCACTGAACTTCCATGCAGGCTGTAAAAACAAGAAGAAGTGCATGATGAGAGCATCTTCATCATGTAAAATAAACAGCTGCAGAAACAACTACTGCAAAAGCATAGAAAGTGCTTACTTCTAAAATGACGAAGAATAAAACAACGACTACACATACATAGACTTAACTCCGAAAGTCGTTATGGTAAGGGATATTTAGACACTTAGTTAGTACACGGTTCAGGTCGTTATGGTAAGGGATATTTAGACACTTAGTTAGCACACGGTTCAGGTCGTTATGGTAAGGGATATTTAGACACTTAGTTAGCACACGGTTCAGGTCGTTATGGTAAGGGATATTTAGACACTTAGTTAGCACAGAGTTCAGGTCGTTATGGTAAGGGATATTTAGACACTTAGTTAGCACAGAGTTCAGGTCGTTATGGTTAGGGATATTTAGACACTTAGTTAGCACAGAGTTCAGGTCGTTATGGTTAGGGATATTTAGACACTTAGTTAGCACAGAGTTCAGGTCGTTATGGTAAGGGATATTTAGACACTTAGTTAGCACATAGTTCAGGTCGTTATGCTAATGGATATTTAGACACTTAGCACACGGTTCAGGTCGTTATTGTAAGGGCTATTTAGACACTTAGTTAGTACACGGTTTAGGTCGTTATGGTAAGGGATATTTAGACACTTAGTTAGCACACGGTTCAGGTCGTTATGGTAAGATATATTTAGACACTTAGTTAGCACAGAGTTCAGGTCGTTATGGTAAGGGATATTTAGACACTTAGTTAGCACAGAGTTCAGGTCGTTATGCTAATGGATATTTAGACACTTAGCACACGGTTCAGGTCGTTATTGTAAGGGCTATTTAGACACTTAGTTAGTACACGGTTTAGGTCGTTATGGTAAGGGATATTTAGACACTTAGTTAGCACACGGTTCAGGTCGTTATGGTAAGAAATATTTAGACACTTAGTTAGCACAGAGTTCAGTTCGTTATTGTAAGGGCTATTTAGACACTTAGTTAGTACACGGTTTAGGTCGTTATGGTAAGGGATATTTAGACACTTAGTTAGCACACGGTTCAGGTCGTCATGGTAAGAGTTATTTAGACACTTAGTTAGCACACAGTTCAGGTCGTTATGGTAAGGGCTATGTAGACACTTAGTTAGCACACGGTTCAGGTCGTTATGGTAAGGGATATTTAGACACTTAGCACACGGTTCAAGTCGTTATGGTAAGGGCTATTTAGACACTTAGTTAGCACACAGTTCAGGTCGTTATGGTAAGGGCTATGTAGACATTTAGTTAGCACACGGTTCAGGTCGTTATGGTAAGGGATATTTAGACACAGCACACGGTTCAAGCTGTTAGGGTAAGGGATATTTATACACTTAGAACACGGTTCAAGTCGTTATGGTAAGGGATATTTAGACACTTAGAACACGGTTCAAGTCATTATGGTAAGGGATATTTAGACACTTAGTTAGTACCCGTTGAAGCCTTTATGGTAAGAGATTATTCACAATAATATATGATTGTTGTTGTTGCTGCAGCTGGTATTGTTGTTGCAAGCCACTCCAAATAAGTTAATTTATCTCTTGACGATGTTTCTTTTATGGCCGTTTACAGTTTTTCTTGTTATATTCCCAACCATGCTCTACGCTTGCAATAGTCTATGCTCAAACAATACAGTTAGTTCTAGTGGTGTGCTGTGCAAAGTTGCATTTATTATTTGTGTGCTCTTAAGAAAAACAAGTTATTTACCCTTGTTATTGGGAGAGAAAATTAACGTCCGGCCAGGCAAAACATACTCATCAGACTATGTTAGTCAGGGTCAGGTGAAACATACTGATCAGACTATGCTAGTCATGGTCTGGTGAAACATACTGATCAGACTATGTTAGTCAGGGTCAGGTGAAACACACTGATCAGACTTTGTTAGTCAGGATCCGACGAAATAAACTTGACAGACTATGTTAGTCGGGAGGAGGTGTGGAAGGGGGGGGGGGGGGGGTGTGTGGGGGTGGGGTCAGGAAAAACAAACTGATTAAACGATGTTAGCCATGGTCAGATGAAACATACTGTTCGTGATAAAATAGACCAGGACTCGTCAACCTCTCTATACTGTTCGTGATATAATAGTCCATGACTCGTCAACCTCTCTATACTGTTCGTAATATAATAGTCCACGACTCGACAACCTCTCTATACTGTTGGTGATATAATAGTCCAGGACTCGTCAATCTCTATATACTGTTGGTGATAAAATAGTCTAGGACTCGTCAACCTCTATATACTGTTCGTGATATAATAAACCAGGACTCGTCAACCTCTATATACTGTCGTCCACCTTATTAACGTTCGGCACGGTAGATTTTCCTTACCGCCCACTAAAATCTAAATAGAAGAGAATGTGGCGATCGTCCACTAAGTCAGTTTATATTAGATGTTTTTTTTTGTTTTTTTTTTTAAAAGGGGGACGGCGTGGCCTAGTGGATTAGTGGCACGGCTCACAATCCGAAGGTGCTGGGTTCGATCCCCATCACAGCACCGACCGTTACCCCGGGGAAGCAAACCCTTACATAAAATGCATGCTGAAGTCGGATGCATTGGGCCGATAGGCGCAAAATAAAAACTACAGTGCAACGCACACCGCCTTGGGGATTAGAGAAATAAGGCGAACGCAAAAACAAAAAACAAAAAAAAACAAAAAAATTAGATGTTTTTTTAAAATATATCATCATCAACATCATCATTTGGTAGGCCCATTGCAGAATGGTCTTCCATCACAAGATGTCTGAACGAATCTCGATCTCTTGCCATATCTCTAGCCTAATTCAAAGTCAGGATAAGGTTTATAAAGACACCCAACACCACGATAAAGTCGTTATGGTAATGGTTATACATACTTACTTAGTGCCACGATAAAGTCGTTATGGTAATGGCTATACATACTTACTTAGTGCCACGATAAAGTCGTTATGGTAATGGTCATATACATACATACTTACTTAGTACCACGATAAAGTCGTTATGGTAATGGTCATATACATACATACTTACTTAGTACCACGATTACGTCGTTATGGTAATGGACATATACATACTAATTTAGTACCACAAAAAAGTCGTTATATTAAAGGACATACACATTCTTACTTATTACCACGATTACGTCGTTATGGTAATGGACATATACATACATACTTACTGAGTACCACGATAAAGTCGTTATGGTAATGGGTATATACATACTTACTTAGTACCACGATAAAGTCGTTATGGTAATGTACATACTTACTTAGTACCACGATAAAGTCGTTATGGTAATGGGTATATACATACTTACTTAGTACCAAGATAAAGTCGTTATGGGAATCGGTATATACATACTTACTTAGTACCACGATAAAGTCGTTATGGTAATGTACATACTTACTTAGTACCACGATAAAGTCGTTATGGTAATGGATATATACATACTTACTTAGTGCCACGATAAACTCGTTATGGTAAGGGTAATATACATACATACCTTCTAAGTGCCACACGATAAAGTCGTTATGGTAATGTACATACACATACTTACTTAGTGCCACGATAAACTCGTTATGGTAATGGAAATATACATACATACTTACTTAGTGCCACGATAAAGTCGTTATGGTAATGTACATACTTACTTAGTACCACGATAAAGTCGTTATGGTAATGTACATACTTACTTAGTACCACGATAAAGTCGTTATGGTAATGTACATACTTACTTAGTACCACGATAAAGTCGTTATGGTAATGTACATACTTACTTAGTACCACGATAAAGTCGTTATGGTAATGTACATACTTACTTAGTACCACGATAAAGTCGTTATGGTAATACACATACTTACTTAGTGCCACACGATAAAGTCGTTATGGTAACAGACATTAACTGCTTTTAGCAATTCACAAGGCAACGGTGTCACGTAAATACACAGTATCTCGTCAGCCCCCCCCCCCTCCCCTCCTTTATCCCTCTATCCTTGTGTGCTTTTACCTGAAGACATCGTGTTCTTTGCATAGTTATCTAAGCTTAAAAGGAATCTCTATAACCAGGTACTCATGTCTGATACAGAAATAACACAGTGGCGTTCTTGCTAATGTTACTTGTATTTGAGTTAGGTACTCATGACACATTTTTGGGATGGCCGGTTGCAGTGGCTCTTCTCACATTCAGGGATATACTTAGAAAGATGGACCGGTGTCTTCCTGGCTGTAGTGCAATGCTAGACTCCGCAGTAAGCACACAACTATGCGGTTAACACTGCCGATCACCACCTCGGTAGCCAGGCTGCTATCTAATATGTTTCCAGGGAGCATTGGAAGTGAGGTGGGGATGTTGATCAGTATGTTTCATCTGACCGTGACTAACATAGTTTAATCAGTTTGTTTTTCCTGACCCCTCCCCCCTTCCCCCCTCCACCCGACTAACATAGTCTGTTAAGTTTATTTCGCCGGACCCTGACTAACATAGTCTGTTAAGTTTATTTCGCCGGACCCTGACTAACATATTCTGATCAGTATGTTTCACCCGACCCTGACTAACATATTCTGATCAGTATGTTTCACCTGACCCTGACTAACATAGTCTGATCAGTATGTTTTACCTGACCCTGACTAACATAGTCTGATCAGTATATTTCACCTGACCCTGACTAACATAGTCTGATCAGTATGTTTTGCCTGGCCGGACGTTAGTTCCTCTCCCAATAACAAGAGTAAATTACTTATTTTTCTTGAGAGCAGACAAATAATAAAAGCAACTTTGCACATCAGACCACTAAAACTAATTGTATTGTGTGAGCATAGAATATTGCAAGCGTAGAGCAAGCCTGGGAATATAACAAGAAAAACTGTAAACGACCATAAAAGAAACATCGTCAAGAGATACATTAACTTATTTGGAGTGTCTTACAATAACAGCGGCAGCAACAACAACAACAAAAACAACAACAACAACCATATATTATTGTGAATAATTTTCATGAAAAGGACGCTGGGAGGTTGTGGTGTAGTTTACAGCGAGCATTTCTGCCCGACTACTTCCGGTTTCATCTTTTCTTTTTGGTACCAAGGTTTCCTTTCCACTGCAATGTATGGTCTTATAGGTAGACTACACTACTGCAGCCTGCATTCAGAACCGCTGCTTGGAAGTAGAACAGGGTCTTGGTCATTTATAAGTAGGAGATGCTTCACTTATCTAAATTAAAAACATGTTTTTCTAGCTAACTTTTGTGGTATCCGTGCCATATAAAGTAAGCTTGTGGATGCGAAGTTGATATATGGACTTGTCTCTTCTGATTTGTAATTTTCTGTGCATTTCAATGCTTCCTCTGTAGCCGAAATTTGATTTCTTTCAAAATACAACACGGTTTCTTGGAAAATCTGAAGACTTCCATGAAGAACGATAGCTAGAGAAATCTTTTGGCGTAACAAAACTTTCTTGTACGTAGTGTCGGCAAACTCATAACACTCTTTCAGTAGAAATGTGACAGTGTCTATTTTTTTGAAAACATCTATTTCCAAATCAAAAGGCATTTGATCAGTAACACTCTCTGCGCGCAATTATGAACAATGTGAGCACAGAATGAAATGCGTAGCATGTTTCTTCCACCATCTTGTTGCAACTTCAAATGGACGCTGGTTGTGTCCTCTTCCCATTCCAAAATTTAAATTTCCTTTATCTGCGTAGTGTTGCTTGGCTTGGCTTCGTTCGTTCTCAATCTTCCTTTACCAAACCCTGACACGGGCCTAAGTGGCAGAATTTAGTCCTGAGAACGGAATGCGTTGTGTCGTAGTTTACAGCTTGACTGCGATATTCGCACCTTTCGGTCCAACACATCCGACTTCAGCAAGCACTTTTTAAGTATCGGGTTAGCATTCCCTCTTCGATCCCTTCTCCTTAGCCAGTCTGCTCTGTTGCAGCCTGTTATCCAGGATCACCGCGTGAGATGTAGAAGGGTCTTGGCAGCTTTGGTTCGCTGGCCCTGACGCTAGCAGTCAGCTATGGGTCGCTGACCGGTGCAGCTCATGCGCTGTTCAGCATCTCGATTTCTCTTATCTGCGCAGTGTGATACAATTTTATTTTCTAAAACAAACTTTCGGTACTTGTCCGTTAATTCAATACAAGCAGATATTAATATCTTTTTTTATAGCAACCGATATACATTTTTAGCACCGGATTTTGGGGCAGTGACGACACAGTCCACTTTTTAACTGCCGGGGTGTCAAACATCGCGCCTATAACGGGATTTCCGATAAACCCAGATTTAATCATCAAATTGTCAATGACAAGCAGAGAAAGGACAGACATTTTCTTGATTCGTACATGTGTGAGCTCATGTGGCCTAGATGCATCAAAGTATGAGCTTTGGACGTTTTCTGCACCATTTTTGCCGACACTGTTCTATTCTGGTCACCTCAATAATTTAAATTGTAGTATTTTGTCGCATAATTATTTCAATCAGACAGTTTCATCTTGTATACAGAACATTTCTTTCTTCTCCTTTTTGTTAGGTCCCTACATTCTACCATTCTTAGTTAAGGTTTTACTTAACTATTTAAAATAAATTTATATCACGAATTAGCTGTTAAATACCTGTGATGGAATCCAGGGAACTCTGTTTGGGGGGAATTAAGGGATTTCTTATTGTTTTGATCTAATGTATATGGTCTCTCCTGTTAAAGAGAAAAATATTAGAAATATAGATAAGGAAAGGGACCTAGGGGTTATAATAGATTATACAGGTAAGGTGAGTGAGCAAGTTCAGGTAGCACTGAAAAAAGGCAAATGCAATGTTAGGTATGATAAAAATAAATATTAAACATAGGAGCAAGGCAGTGATAGTCAAACTGAATAAAGGATTAGTTAGGCCTAGACTGGAGTAATGTGTGCAGGTGTGGAGTCCTTATCATAGAGTGGATATAAACATGCTGGGAAGAATGCGAAAAAGAGCGACAAAGTTTATAGTGGGATTCCAGAATTACAGTTATGAGGAAAGACTCAGAAAAATCGGCCCATAGTGTCTAGAAGAGAGAAGAATTCGTGATGACTTAATACAGGTTGATAAGATGATCAGAGGAATGGATAAATTAGACTATAACAAGTTTTAAAAAGAACATACAGCTACTGTCAAGAACAAGAGGCCATAGCTACAAATTAACTAAAGAGAGGTCCAGATTAGATATTAGGAAATTATTTTTTAGTCAGAGAGTGGTGAATGCTTGGAATGCATTGCCACGGGAGGTAGTTTAGGCACGGACAGTAAATGCATTTAAGAATATATTGGATGCGCTTAGCTTTTAGAGCAAGGTAATGTAAATGAAACTGGTTGTATACAGACTCTGCAGAGTATTCTAAACCAGTATAAAGATGTTCAGTTAAGTTAAGTTTAAATCATTGAATTTTTATCAGCCTGACTTTAAAACAAAAAATGGTGACACATATTCTAGATAAAACAGGTTCTTAGTTCTTAGTCGACCTGTCCTTCTGCAGGGGCAGATGCCCCTATGCAGGTCCCAACTCTGGTATGAGCTGGATATAGCCGGGAGAAGGATTTCCTGCTAAGCTGACTAGGCTTGAGCAGCTTAGTACTCCGCAATGTTGGATGGTTAACCGATGTGCGAATTCATCTTAATAGACTCAAACACTAGAGCAAAGTAGATCCGCAGCCTGTTAGGCGCCATCTATGCTGCTCTACACAAATCACCTAACCATGGCTGGTGTTATGCCATGTCACACAGTTAGTCGCCTCTTACTACATACTCTCAATGAGGCAGTGGTGCTATTCTTGTCCTTGTTACACACAAAGACTCCGGCAGATCACTCGGTTATAAGACAGGTACAAGATTCAAATCTAATCTGTTTGAGGCATTTACAGAGTTGCGAAACTAACACTAATTAATTCGTTGAGTATTTTATATATGACATATGTTGCTGGCTAAGGGTTCTTATTTCACTCTGGCATTGGAATATTTGTCAAAATCAAGTTTGGAAATACGTTTTGAATGGTAGTCACAGGATTTGATGTGTGGTTTTGTACAACCGTGTCAGCAGAAAATGTAGTTTACTTTTTCTTCTTCTTCTTCTTCACCATCACCATCATCATCTTCTTCTTCTTTCTCTTCATCTTCTTCACTTCTCTTCATCTTCTTCTTGATCTTATTCTTCTTCTTCACGTTTAAAAGAAAATGACGTCTACAAAGCCCAGTTCTCTGATTGGATGTTGATGTAGTGGAGAGTTGTTCAAGGCTGAAAAACAGGTTTATGTGGAGATTCGATGCCTTGATCCAGTGCTCGTTACACAATGGGCTGAGCATATAACAGTCTTGCAGGATGTTCGTATATATGTGCTGCATGGCTGCACTTACACATTGATGAAGGAGCCTGTGTAGGTGATCATTGAATCTGTCCGGGGTCTTTGTGTACGACAGGGTCAAGAATAGCACCACAGAGAGCATGTCGTCAGAGACGACTTACTGTGTGACATGGCATAACAACGGCCTTGGTTTGGTGGATTTTGAAGAGCAGCATAGATGGCGCCTAACAGGCTGCGGATCTACTTTGCTCTAGTGTTTGAGTCTATGGAGATGGATGGGAAGGAAGACTAATGACTGGTTAGGCACAATATTCTGACCAGCATGTTAGTCAGGTTCCGGCTCAACATACAGGACAAGACCCTCACCTTGGCTTTCTCGTAGCCCTTCCTGGAAACGGGCTGTTTTAATAGCAGTGGGGCTAACAAGGTGAGGATAGACGTAATCCCCGTGTTAGTGAGCGACACACAGATGAGGCCAAGCTTAGCACAATTGCCTATAGCATCCCCGTCCACCTTCATCAGCACGCTCGGGATGTGAGGAAAGCTACTGCAACCTACCACTTAATGTCCTTTTCAAAAAGGGCATTCGCAAACAACAACAACAACAACAACAACAACAACATTAAGATGGACTCACATATCGGTTAACCACCATCCACGGGACTTATTCCAACACAGCAGCGTAATAAGCTGCTCGAGCCTAGCCCACTAAGCAGGATATCCTCCTTCCGGCTACATTTAGTTCACGCCAGAGCTGGAAAATGCACAGGAGCATTCGACCCTGTAGAAGTACAGGTTGACTAACACTGACCTGCCATGTTCTCAAGCGGAACCGGACACTTGCCGCATTCAGCCGAGGCACGGATAACTGTCTCTCATTTGCTTGACATCCCTTATGGTTTGAATACCGGTCTCCATTTTTGTATGTAGCTTCCTTAGCTGCTCGAGCAGTCATCAGGTTCAGGCTTTCTGTTTTGAACTTAATGATTTAAGAGCAGTACTCTGTCAACTATGCCAGCAGTCCGCACCAAAAAGAGTAGTGGTACAGTGGGTTCCATCCCACTGTAACATCCAAGGCAAGGAGGAGGCACACAGACTGGCAAAAGAATGTGCAAGATTACCATAACCGGATTCTAGTGTGATCTACGAAGAGTCCAAAAGGTTTATTAGGGCCAGATACACGGCCAAATGGGAAACAGAGCAAACTGGCTACACAAAAAATGATGCCTATTACCAGTTGAGCAGAAGAGAGCAGGTCGTGGTCTTCAGACTGCGCACAGGCCACAACAGACTGATGTACCATCTATTCAATAAACTGAAGATAGGTGGCACTGACAAATGCACCTGTGGTACAGGGAAAATGACCGATGAACATCTGCTGCAAAATTGCTCGACATACGAGGACCAGAGAAAGCACATGTGGCCATCACCAGTGGCAACACTAGACAAGCTCTATGGCAGTGTCGACAGCCTCAGGATGACAGCTGCATTCTTCGAACAAATACAAGTTGAAGTCTGACAGCGTTTGAAGAAGAAGAAGGCTTTCTGTTTTTGGCAAAGAACGTGGAGAGCCTTCTTGGAATTATTTGCTGTAACAACCAAGGGTCTACTTGTTTTTCAATGTCGTTTAGTCTACTAAATCTAAAAGAAAACTGAAAGTTACAAAAGGAAGAATATTTGAAAAGTTAAGCGTTTTGGAGTATGTTTCCCCCCCCCCCCCCAAAGTACGGGAACACACTCCGACATAACATTTCAAATAAGGAATGTCCGCATTAATAAGAATGTGTGGTAACACCACCCAATCTGCCTTCTCACTATGTCTATCACACAATCTATCACTCTCACACTCTCTATCCACTTTCTCACTGTCGATCACACAATCTATCACTCTCACACTCTCTATCCACTTTCTCACTAGTCTCTCACACAATCTATCACTCTCACACTCTCTATCCACTTTCTCACTGTCGATCACACAATCTATCACTCTCACACTCTCTATCCACTTTCTCACTGTCGATCACACAATCTATCACTCTCACACTCTCTATCCACTTTCTCACTAGTCTCTCACACAATCTATCACTCTCACACTCTCTATCCACTTTCTCACTGTCGATCACACAATCTATCACTCTCACACTCTCTATCCACTTTCTCACTAGTCTCTCACACAATATTTCACTCTTACACTCTCTATCCACTTTCTCACTAGTCTCTTACACAATATTTCACTCTTACACTCTCTATCCACTTTCTCACTAGTCTCTTACACAATATTTCACTCTTACACTCTCTATCCACTTTCTCACTAGTCTCTTACACAATATTTCACTCTTACACTCTCTATCCACTTTCTCACTAGTCTCTCACACAATATTTCACTCTTACACTCTCTATCCACTTTCTCACTAGTCTCTTACACAATATTTCACTCTTACACCCTCTTTCAACTTTCCCACTAGTCTCTCTCTCTCTCTCTCTCTCGCAGTCTTTCCCTTTCTCACAAAGATTCTCAAAATTCTATCCCACACTCTTTCATTGTCCATGTTTAATACAAAAGACTATAGCCCAGTTTCCATGGAGAGTGACGCTTCCACTAGCTGATGACAGCATCTCCAATTATATTTCCGTCTTGACAGATGATAACAGCAAAATTCAAACTGAACTCCCCCCATCCCCCCTTTCAACCTCAAAAAGAAAAGAAAAACAACAACCACGACACAGTAATGAAAGCGAAGTTGCTTTGTTCCCAATTTGAGGTCTTGAGGGTGATGAAGCAGTTGAGGTCAAGTATGATGTCACTGGGACATAGCAGCAAGAATCATTGATCACACTTCATTAGAACCCAAGGGGAGATAATGTGAGAAAAATTGCCACAGGGCTACAACTATTATTTTAAGGAAAAGAAAAACATATTTCTTCCCAAGTAACGAAGCTCGTTGCATTGTTTGATGTCCATTTATTGAATCCTTCATTAAATATTAAGTGAGACTTTTATAAGAGTTCCTGAACTTGGCTCGTTTTGGGCCATTACACATTCGCGACAAATAGTACGCTTTGATCTCCACTGTTTGCAAGAGCCTGTCTTTCCAATGGTTCGTCTGGGCCCATGAATTGCAGTGAAGGAAATCCACACCTCCGCCTCATAGGGTTTATAACCTTGTATATATATACACACACACATACACACACACTAACACGCGCCTTCAGGTTAAGGCCCTTCCATTATACTTTGTTTGGTTGACCTGTGAGATCGCCCTAACTAGCATAGTGAATGGCGAATGTGTGAGAGTGAAAGTTTATGTGAGAACGACTACTCAGAAAGTGAATAGAGAATGTGTGAGAGGGAAAGTTTATGTGAGAGAGACTAGTCAGAAAGTGAATAGAGAGTGTGTGAGAGTGAAAGTTTATGTGAGAGAGACTAGTCAGAAAGTGAATAGAGAGTGTGTGAGAGTGAAAGTTTATGTGAGAGAGACTAGTCAGAAAGGGAATAGCGAATGTGTGAAAGTGAAATTTCATGTGAGCAAGACTAGTAAGAAAGTGAATAGCGAATGTCTGAGAGTGAAAGTTTATGTGAGAAAGACTAGTCAGAAAGTGAATAGCGAATGTGTGAAAGTGAAAGTTTATGTGAGAACGACTAGTCAGAAAGTGAATAGAGAATGTGTGAGAATGAAAGTTTATGTGAGAGAGACTAGTCAGAAAGTGAATAGCGAATGTGTGAGAGTGAAAGTTTATGTGAGAGAGACTAGTCAGAAAGTGAATAGCGAATGTGTGAGAGTGAAAGTTTATGTGAGAGAGACTAGTCAGAAAGTGAATAGCGAATGTGTGAGAGTGAAAGTTTATGTGAGAGAGACTAGTCAGAAAGGGAATAGCGAATGTGTGAAAGTGAAATTTCATGTGAGCAAGACTAGTAAGAAAGTGAATAGAGAATGTGTGAGAGTGAAAGTTTATGTGAGAACGACTAGTCAGAAAGTGAATAGCGAATGTGTGAAAGTGAAAGTTTATGTGAGAACGACTAGTCAGAAAGTGAATAGAGAATGTGTGAGAGTGAAAGTTTATGTGAGAGAGACTAGTCAGAAAGTGAATAGCGAATGTGTGAGAGTGAAAGTTTATGTGAGAGAGACTAGTAAGAAAGTGAATAGAGAATGTGTGAGAGTGAAAGTTTATGTGAGAGAGACTAGTCAGAAAGTGAATAGCGAATGTGTGAGAGTGAAAGTTTATGTGAGAGAGACTAGTCAGAAAGTGAATAGAGAATGTGTGAGAGTGAAAGTTTGTGCGAGAGAAGCTAGTGAAAAGGCAGATAGAGTTAAGTTATCATCCACCTGTATTTAGTGCGAACATTCCTTATTTTAAAGACTATGTAGAGTGTGTACTCCTCCTTGAGCGGAAAATAAAACCCAAACTTACCTTTTTTCAATATTCTATCAATTCAATGAATTCAAAGCTAAGGGTAGGACAAACTTCTTTGTGTGATAACAATTTGTATAGTTTTTTGTTAAGTGTATAGTAAATTGACAACAATTATTCAGTTTGCAGTGGCAGTATTGATAAGATTAGCGGTAAAGAAAATGATGTCAGCACAAATGAGCACAGTATTGTAGCAATCGTGATTACAGACGCACACATGCATCCACGTACTGTTAATACGTTTGTCCTGATGTCGTCTATAAAACTATGGTCCGTGGTGGAAAGGGGCGTGCCTCCGCCAGCAGAACAGAGAGAGGTAAACCTTTAACGAAAAGAAGTTCAGGAAATTGAATTGACAACAATGGAATGTGTCCCCCGAAATCATAAAATAAATAAGAGGAAAATTGCAATGAAGTCTCTAACATTTCATCCTTGACGGCAGTGTCCGGAAGGTGACACCATTCACTTTCCCTTTATGCACGTATGGATGCCAAGACAAGGCTAATACAATGCATCACTTACAGTAATAGATGTGGTGAGGCAGAAAAACAACTATTATCAATATTGCTGGACTCTACGGAGGGAATTGGTATTGTTGATTTTAGAAATAAAGGCCGCGTGTACACGCAAGCACATCATATCGCGTAGGTTAGGATTTTCACCTCCAAATACGGCACTGCGAACATCAGCCTTTGTACTCTGTTTCTCAAAAGCAGAATACCCTGCACCAGTATGGAACTGCTTCTTCTTCTTTGTTCGTTCTCAATCTCCCACTACCAAACCCTGAAAGGGTTTAAGTAGCAGAATGTAGTCCAGAGAACGGGATGCGTTGTATCGTAGTTTACAGCTTGGCTGCGATATTTGCACCTTTCGGTCAAACACATCCGACTTCAGAAACCATTTTTTGAGTACCGGGTTAGCATACCCTCTTCGATCCCTTCTCCTTAGGCAGTCTGCCCTTCTGCAGCCTGTTATCCAGGATCACCGCGTGGAGGTGTAGAAGGGTCTTGGCAGCTCTGGTTCGCTGGCCCTGATGCTAGCAGTCAGCTATGGGTCGCTGACCACTGCAGCTCATGTGCTGCTCAAAATCCTGATCCCCCAGCATGGAACGAGTCCTGAGACACGAAGCATGTAAATGAGGGGTGTCATATTGTGACAGTGTGCCTTAAGCCAAGTTAAAGTAAAACGTTTACGCAATCGCTGACAATAGAAGATGGGTTGCGGCGGAAGGGATAAGCGAAAATCAGTCCTCCGGACAGAGACATTATCTTTTTATAATATACATTATAAAGAGGACACTGAAATCAATGAAAAGCGTTTTGCAAACCAGGACATTCTGTTTTTAGCATAGACAAGTGGTGTTAAAAGCGTAATGAAGACAGCCTGGAGAACTGAGAAGGATTTGCCACAAGGGTATGATGGAATATACTATTTGGAGAACCCTAAATTTATTAAGATATAAAATGTCCAGGTGTAGTACAAAACTGAAAACGGAATGTCCAGGTGTGCGACAAAACTTAAAATAGATAGTCGAGGTGGGAGGCAAAACTGAAAATAGATAGTACAGGTGTGAGACTACACTGAAAATAGATAGTCGAGGTGTGAGACTACACTGAAAATAGATAGTCCAGGTGAGAGACAAAACTGAAAATAGATAGTCCAGGTGTGAGGCAAAACTGAAAATAGATAGTCCAGGTGAGAGACAAAACTGAAAATAGATAGCCCAGGTGTGAGATAAAACTGAAAATAGATAGACAAGGTGTGAGACAAATCTGAAAATAGATAGTCCAGCTGTGAGACAAAACTGAAAATAGATAGACAAGGTGTGAGACAAATCTGAAAATAGATAGTCCAGGTGTGAGAAAACTGAAAATACATAGTCCAGGAGTGAGACAAAACTGGAAATAGATAGTCCAGGTATGAGACAAAACTGAAAACCGTATCAAGCACAATCAGTTTGGCATAGGATAAAGCCTTTATAAAAACACTCTATTATGCCGTCTATTTCAACTGATGATGTCCACCGGAAAGATTTATAGAGCTGAGGAAAAAATATCGCTTGTACCTGCCGTCATAGGTACAATGTACTCGCTCCTAATTGGGGATCAGCTATAAAATACGGAGAAATTGGTCGAGTGATTTAAGTGTCAGTCACCTGAATAGAAACGTGTTTAAAACCACGATAGAGCAACATCGTTCTTATATTCTGTCGGAGATCAAATAGAAACTTGCCAGTACAGTTCGTGGCGACCACATGAGAAAGCGGCCTTCATTGTTCAGTCCTACAAATCCTACAGATGAACCTCAGAGATAGGAATACACGCCGTAAGGATTTGTTTAGTTGTCAAGATACTGCTAAATTTTTAAAAAAAACTCTTTAAAAAAAACCCGTCGTACAGCTTATTCCCCATAGGTCATTCGCTACTGGTAAGTACACAAGCAATTTCAGAGCGGAGGCAGAGGCACTGAGGGCGGCAGTGGAGGAAATGGTGACACACAATGAAAATGAAAGCCATATAGTTCTGCTTACAGATGCTCTCGCCGTAGTCACAGCGCTAAAAAGCCAGAAAAACACTGAGCTCAATGACTTAAGAGCAGCACTCTGCAAACTGTGCCAGCAGTCCGCACCAAAAAGGGTAGTGGTACAGTGGGTCCCATCACACTGCAACATCCAAGGCAACGAGGAGGCAGACAGACTGGCAAAAGAAGGTGCAAGACTACCACAAATAGATACCAGTATGACCTACGAAGAGTCAAAACGGCTTATCAAAGCCAGATACATGACCAAATGGGAAACCGAACATACTGGTTACACCAAAAACGATGCCTATTACCAGTTGAACCGAAGAGAGCAGGTCGTTGTCTTCAGACTTCGCACTGGCCACATTAGACTGAGGTACCACCTATTCAAGAAACTGAAGATAGGTGGTACCGACGAATGCCCGTGCGGTACTGGTAAAATGACCGCTGAACATCTGCTGCAGAACTGCCCGACATACGAGGATCAGAGAGAGCAGATGTGGCCATCACCAGTGGAACTGCAAGACAAGCTCTATGGCAGTGGCGACAGCCTCAGGATGATCGCCGCTTTTTTCGAAAAAATAATGGTTACTGTCTGACTGCGTTCGAAGAAGAAGAAGATTCCCTATAGGTGGGGTAGTCGAGCGGTTTTAAAGGTCTCAGGACTACAAGCCCGTTCATTACTGCTGTCACCGCGTCGTGTGCTGGCAATGTTTGTTTACCTCATCCTCAACAGTAAAAAAAACTAAACAACTTCCTTCCTTGTCATCAGACACTGACACCGGTTACGCAATGATATTAAAGATACGTGGTTTAAAATTCAAACATGGTCTATGGCTTTCATCAAGTCGAGTCAGTCCTTTGTGTTCCTGAGTTGTTCTGCTTGCACAGAGGTAAAATAAAAACCATAAAGTCCTCGTCCTGATATCGGTGCCCCCTCCCATCTCCCGCCAGAGGTTTAGTTTACCACTGTTTATTTTAAAGTCATTAATAAGAGCAGATCTTTGTAAGACCAGGTCCATTTGTAAAGCTAGTATTGCTTAAGCTTCTTACTGCTCTGGTACTTAAGCAATGCACATTTGTTTCTTGTGTAAACAGACTAAAAACAAAAGAAATTATCAGGAATACCTTTTAAAGCAAGAAAAATAACTTCCAAAATAATTTTTTTTCAACTTTAAAAGCCAGAAAGTAAACTTCCAAAATACATAGCGTTTTGAATGCATTAAAGATAACTTCAAAAATTCATTTATTTCATAACAAGAAAGATAACTTTTAAAAAAAACAAATCTTTCTGAACAAGAAAGATAACTTCCAAAATACATAGCTTTCAAACAAGAAAGATAACTTCCAAAATACATAACTTTCGAAGTCAGAAAGATAACTTCCAAAATACATTGCTTTCAAACAAGAAAGATAACTTCTAAAATACAAAAGCTTTCAAACCAGAAATATAACTTCCAAAATAAATAGCTTTCACAGCAAAGAAAAATAACTTCCAAAGTGCATAGCTTTCAAAGCAACAAAGATAACTTCCAAAGTGCATAACTTTCAAAACAATAAAGATAACTTCCAAAACAAATAGATATCTAAACAAGAAATATAACTTCCAAAATTAAACAACTTTCGAAGTCGGAAACATAACTTCAAAAATAAATAGCTTTCAAACCAGAAAGATAGCCTTCAAAATGCTTTGCTTTCACAGCAAGACAGTAACTTCCAAAATATATAGCCTTCAAAACCAGAAAAATACTTCCAAAATGAATACAAACTTTTAAAGCCAGAAAGAGAACTTAAAAAATAATGTCTTTTTTTCGAATAAATAAATCAATAATTGTTCAAGTCAAGATAAATTACTTCCAAAATAAATAAAGTGTTCGTGGTATTCAAAAATAATAAATAACTTTCAAACCAAGAAAGACAACTTTCAAAAAAATTAATAGATAAATAATTTTCAAAACAAGATACACTCTTCAAAAATCTTTCTGTGCTCCCCTTTCTGACCCCGATAGTATACGTGAGCAGTACTGCTATAAAAACCCGTCATTCATTTGCAAAATGTAAATATTTAACAATTGATGTCAGCTTTTGTTTATTAAATAATTTAAATAAATAAGAAAATTACCACTTATGTTTTGGCATGTTTATTTTTTAAAAAAATAGCATTATTTCACTTTGATTGGGGTTGACCACTGAGTTCGCCCTATCATAGGCAGATACAGACGCACACACGCATCCAAGCATGAAAGAGCCGTGCCTCCGCCAGTAGAATACAGAAAGGCAAACCTTTTACAAAACAATATAAAAGTTAAGGACATCTTTTTAATAAATTTGAATTATCCCGCCACCACCTGCTGTCGTCTCTCGCACCGCATCAGTGTGGTTTGAACGCACCGCATCAGTGTGGTTTGAACGCACCGCATCAGTGTGGTTTGAACGCACCGTTTGGGAGCCGTTGTGTTTGGAATACGAATAAACGAAGCTGCCACATAGCTCAGAGGGTATGCCTGGTTTCTTGTATGTTATTGTAACGACCCGCTTTTGAGAGTATAACCTATAGACAAGCCCTGTTGGCTGCAGAGAGAGAATGCTTTCCATCTGCACGAAAACAGGAAATTGGAAGTAATGAAATGACCGAACGAAGGCGATTTAAAACAATAATATTTATATGTAAGGGAGTTTTGCTTGGCATGTGTTAGAAATCTGGCATTAATTGTACAAGCCTTTGTAGTTAGAACGAACGGTTTCATTGCTTGTTTGGCATCTCATTTTTCGTTCCCTTGCGTTAATATCTGATTTTGCTGTCGTTTTTGTTATTGAGAGTTAATAATTTGTGAATTAGTGATACAATGATACAAACCCAGGCTGGCTATCACAATATTCGCTGGGAGCCAAGATCCAAGGATCAGACCCACAGGACGAAACCCATTTGGATTACAAACAGTTTCCAGGAGACCAAGGGTCAGATTGGAACAAGACCGCGAAGAATATAGCAGATATAACAGTATGACATTCTCTCTGACAAACATCTACACTAATATGGAAAAGAGACGACTCAGTAATTTTGATTAGATGATAATTCAACAGTTTACAGATATGCCGGCTGATCAATTGTATAATATATACGCGTGTTTCTGTTTTCCAATGAGGTGCCCCTTTAACACAAACTTTCTTGTTGGATAGGTGATGTTTTAACATAAATGCTAGGGAAACTGAGACGCAAGTCCAGTCAAGCAAAACATACTGACCAGGACTTCACATCAGGGTCAATACAGTGACCAAGACTACAACCTCTCTTCCATGTAGCGTTCCCTAGAAACAGGCTGTTTGTAAGGTAGCCTGGCTGATGAGATGTGGATCGATGTGATCCCCGTAGTAGTGATGAAGCCAAGCATAGCACAACAGCCTGGTGGACTACAGTCCACCTTCATCAGCATGCTCGGGATGTGAGGAAAGCTACTACAACCCGCAACTTAACGTTCTTTTCAGGGCGCACAAAAGATTAAACGTATCCATTGTGGACATCAAACAACAACATGAAAGCTCTTGTTAGGACAGTGATGTTTAACACAAACTGACTTGTTGGGGATGTGATGTTTTAACACAAATACTTGCTGGGGATGTGATGTTTTAACATAAACACTTGTTGGGGAGGTGATGTTTTAACATAAACTCACTTGTCGGGGAGGTGATGTTTTAACATAAACTCACTTGTTGGGGATGTGATGTTTTAACACAAACTCACTTGTTGGTGATGCGGTGTTTTAACATAAACTCACTTGTTGGGGATGTGATGTTTTAACATAAACTCACTTGTTGGGGATGTGATGTCTTATCACAAACACTTGTTGGGGATGTGATGTTTTAACATAAACTCTCTTGTTGGGTATGTGATGTTTAAATACAAACTGACGTGTCGGGCATGTGATGTTTTAACATAAACTCTCTTGTTGGGGATGTGATGTTTTAACATAAACTCACTTGTTGTGGAGGTGATGTTTTAATATAAACTCACTTGTTGGGGAGGTGATGTTTTAACACAAACTCACTTATTGGGGATGTAATGTTTTTACATAAACTCACTTGTTGAGGATGTGATGTTTTAACATAAACTCACTTGTTGGGGATGTGGTGTTTTAACAGAAACTCTCTTGTTGGGGAGGTGATGTTTTAACATAAACTCACTTGTTGAGGATGTGATGTTTTAACATAAACTCACTTGTTGGGGATGTGGTGTTTTAACAGAAACTCTCTTGTTGGGGAGGTGATGTTTTAACATAAACTCACTTGTTGTGGATGTGAGGTTTTAACATAAACTCACTTGTTGGGGATGTGATGTTTTAACAGAAACTCTCTTGTTGGGGAGGTGATGTTTTAACATAAACTCACTTGTTGAGGATGTGATGTTTTAACATAAACTCACTTGTTGGGGATGTGGTGTTTTAACAGAAACTCTCTTGTTGGGGAGGTGATGTTTTAACATAAACTCACTTGTTGAGGATGTGATGTTTTAACATAAACTCACTTGTTGGGGATGTGGTGTTTTAACAGAAACTCTCTTGTTGGGGAGGTGATGTTTTAACATAAACTCACTTGTTGATGATGTGATGTTTTAATATATGTTTTAAATATATGCTGTCTCTTGATGATCTTTTCTGTTGTCTCATGTGACACGTGTTTTCCTAGTGCTCGTAATTGACGCGGCTGTGTGGTCGTTTCGCTGCACTTAGTCAAGTTCGTTTTAACATAGGATGTGAAAGACAACACGCAAAGACATAAAGATCTGGATAAACTGACTGTGCGACATACCTAAACACACACGTTCGCTTTCTTTGTAATTCTCTATCTCTCTCTCTCTCTCTCTCTGTCTCTGTGTCTCTCTCTATCTCTTTCTCTCTCTCTCTCTCTCTCTCTCTCTCTCACACACACACACACACACACATAACTGTATTCCAACATTTTGGACCCATTTTGATTTTTTTTTTTACCATCAGGTAATGCCGGAGGAACTATAAACATAAACCTCCTGGATGTAACACCTAGCTGGCCCTGAAATATAGACTTTCCGTGCATGCAGCCGTGAAATCAAGACCAAGCTGTACACAAGGAATCGTCACCCAAGTTTACGTCCATCATTCAACAACAACAGAAGCAAAACATAGAATGATGCGCAAGTCCTCGTTTCACCTTGTCAGTTTGATGACATGTGTCTTACTGGCCTTGACCCTGGTTGTATCACAGAGCAACAACAATCTGGTGTTTGAACTCCTAGAAGAACGCGAAGCTGGCACGTTTGTTGGAGATGTAGCACAAGCAAGTGGCGTAATGGCAGGGATAGCTCTAGCGGATGTGCGTAGACTCAGATACCAGATCATCAACCCAGACAGCACAAGAACCCCCTCGCTCTTCACAATCAACGCCAGCTCGGGATCGCTGCACGCTCACACGGTAATCGACAGGGAGCAGGTGTGTGAGTCAGCCGTTATCACGTGTCAATTAGAAGTTGACGTCACTGTTAAATTGGATGCTACTGTTCTTCAGATCGTTCACATCGTTGTGATTATCAAGGACATCAACGATAACGCTCCTACTTTCTCTAACAAGGAACTTCACCTGAGCATCTCTGAAGCTTCACCAAAGGGAAGTGATTACTCCATTTCTGGTGCAATAGATCGGGATGCACAGCAGACGACAACAATCACGTACTGGTTGGAAGATAATCTGTTCTTCGGTCTGAAAGAAGATAAATTACTGAGTGTGTCTCTTCTGAAGGTAGTGCTCTTACAAGATTTGGACAGAGAAAAACAAAGCGAGCACTTTCTCCTCATCTACGCCAGAGACGGTCATACGAAATCTGCTCTCACAGGCACTCTCTCTGTAGCCATAACGGTTACAGACGTTAACGACAACAATCCACAGTTCGCCAAGCCGGCCTTCAACTTCAATATCTCTGAAGAAGCAGAAATCGGAAGCTGGGTCGGTACAGTGGATGCTTCTGACCTTGACGCTGGTGATAATGGTCGCATCGCTTTTCTCTTCAGTCCACTAACCTCTAACAAAGTCCGGCAGCTGTTTGATCTGGACGTTGACACAGGAAACGTCACTGTCAAGTCCTCACTTGTGTATGAATCTGGAGAGATATTCCAGGCGGTTGTTATTGCTAAAGATCACGGAGAATCTCCAAAAGCATCACAGACGATCCTGTCCGTCGGTGTCCTGGATGCCGGAAACACCCCGCCGAAGGTATCACTAATACTAGCAGGACCCATGGACCAGAACAGCATCATCTTATCCGAGGACTTGCCCGTGAGGTCCTTCATTGGGAGGTTGAAGTATCAGGACAACGATGAAGGAAAGAACGGGCTGGTGGATTGCTCGTCACTGAACCATCATTTTGATCTTGTGCCTGTAGAAGACAACAGCGTTGTCATTGAAATCAAGACCGCTCTTGATCGGGAAAGTGAGAATGAGTTGGCGGTTGTTCTAAAATGTTCAGATCTTGGGACACCAAGTTTGTCCACCTTCGTTAACTTTACTGTTAGGGTATCTGACGCCAACGATAACATCCCCGTTTTTGCACGCGCTGTTTATAGCGGTAGAGTTAAAGAGAACGAACTGACCAATCAGAATATTGTCCAGGTGTCAGCAACTGACCAGGACGAGGGGGTCAACAAAGATGTGACCTATCACCTGTCAGTGAACACCAGTTACTTATTCGCAGTCGACCCGTTCACCGGCTGGATATCTCTCATCGCTCCTGTAGACAGGGAAGCTGATCCCATATTTCACCTGACGGTCGAGGCGGTGGACAAAGGGAGGCCTTCATTAACCGGAAGTGTAACAGTAAACATTTATGTTGAAGACGCCAATGACAACGCGCCGCAGATCACGAAGACGGAATATCAGGTCAAGGAGAACGAAGAACCAGGCGTCTTCGTGGCGCAGATCGTTGCTACAGATGCTGATAATGGCATTAACTCGGAACTCATATTTCAGCTCATCTCTGACCCATCCGCCAGTTTCATAGTCTCAAAAAATGGTGTCATCACAACAAAACAAACATTTGATAGAGAAGTCTTGGATCATTACATAGTTATGGTATCCGTAAAAGATACGGGCACGCCATCTCTGACAACTACCTCCACATTGACCATACTGATAACTGACATCAATGACCACACTCCTCAAATCGTGTATCCAAGACCTGGAAATGACTCGCTGTCAGTTAGTGTTAACCTCTCGCCAGGGACAGTCATTGCAGTGGCCAGCGCTACCGACCCAGACCTGAATAAAAACTCCCAGCTTATGTACCTAATTGTTGAGGGTAACCCTCGACACATCTTCGCCATCGAGAACTCTACTGGTGCCATATACCTCGCCAAACGTCTTACCTCCAGTAGCGACTCGAGCTATCGACTAACAGTATCTGTACAAGATTCCGGAAATCCTCGTCTTCATAACAGCACATTTCTGTATGTTACCGTTGACTTCAACTCGTCGACGAGTGACAAGAATGCAAACATGGACCATAAATACGTTATTATCGCCGGTGTGATATCTGGCATCACTGTTATCGTGGCTGTCATTGTTCTCGCTATTATTCTTCAGCTTAGACGAACTGATCCTGCTCGGCGCTTGGAATCTGCGCCAAAGCTCAAAGATACTGGCTTGGTCAGTTCTACCACTAAGGTGGTAAGTGAAACAAGGGTTAATCAAGAATCAAAAATCAAGATCAGCCCTGTGGATTCAGGATTTGGCGATAACAAATCTCAAGACCATGACTCCAGTACCTTCGACAGTTACCTGTTCAGTGGAAGTGTCCCTGTATCCCATAGACCCACATTGAGCAGAGACTTATCTGAGCACCAACACAGTCCACAGTTCTCTAGTTTTCTGCAGGTAAGATGTTTATGCAATGAGTGCAAGTCATTCCTGGAAATGGTTTTTAAGCGCAGTATTATGTATTTACATTTCTGCCTGTCATCTACGACCGTCTTCAGTTCAGCATAAGTCCTTACCGCCATTACTGTGCATGCATGTTTCTTTGTCTGCCTTTTTCTGTCTTGCGTAAGTTTCTTCACTAGACCCTCATGACGAAGGTTATATCTTACGTAACATCTTTCTTTCCTCGCCCACTTTTGCCAACACCCTTTCATTTGATTTTCTCTTTTATTTATTGTCCATGTTTCGGGACCGTACTATGCCACAGACTAGGTATACGTGGCCATGATTCTTTTCCGTAGCGTAACACTAATTATACCTGATATAAAGACTCTCTGTTTCTCTCTGTATTCCTTCTTTGCCAAGGCAATTCTGGTTCTTATTTATCTATGACATCGTGCATCTTCTGTTATGATTTGACACATGTATGGTTCGGAAGGAAGACTTACATCTGGTCAGACAAAATATATTGGCCAAGACCTTCACCACGACTTCCTGGAAACGGGCTTTTGCATGGCAGTTTAGCTAACAAAGTGAGGAATCGACATGATCCTAGTAAACCTCACAGATCAATTCGAACATAACACAACCGCCTGGTGGACCCCGGTCCATCTTCATCAGCACGCTCGAGATGTGAGGAAATCTACAACAGACGGCCACTAAACATCCTTTTCAATCAGCACAAAAGAGTAAATCTATACACTGTGGGCATTCCTTCAACAGCAACACCAACGACACATCTATGGGAATTGGTACACTTGTTCCATATCTTTACCTTCGATAGTTACCTTTGGTCATGACCATTATCTTGGTCTTTTCTGTGTTTATCTTCATGTTATAGGCTTTTACGGATCGCTGATTTTATTGAGCAGCGTTTGTAGATCTCCCCATGTGTTCTGCTACAATGACATAGTCATCAGCAAGCTGTATTGCCTCCAGCTGATCGTTACCCACTCTCCGCCCCTTCCTGCTACCTGCAAAGCCGTTTTCACGGCTAGATATCAGGGGATTGAGAACGAACGGAGATGAAGAAGAAGAAGAAGAAGAGGTTTTCAAGACCATTGATAACGAAATGTATCGATGACTAGCAGAGTCTCAAAGTGCTTGCTTCTCATGACAAAGGTGTATGATCAGATAAGTGGAACTAAATACGCTACAGTCAACACATCTGTAAATAGTTACCTGACTTACTGTTAGGGAAGGCAAGAGGCCAGAAATGACATTGGAAAGCTGAGATGTAGTACTTGGAAGTATGTAACACTTCAACTCCAGCAGCACTGTTTGCAATTAGGCAGACTATCTTAATGAGTCTTTCTATTGATGATGATGATGATGTGATGATGATGTGATGATGATATAATCTATTTAACTGGTTACGCAAGTCGGTTAGACCTGGCCCTAGGGTCAGGATTGATGCTTTCCACATGCTTAACCAGAGGCGCATCCTTGTTATCCGGTGGGTCGAGGTGTCTGTAAAGACAAGTCTTCCCTCCATCTCGGACAATCTGGTCCGCCGCCGCCTGTCTGTGTTTGGTCACGTGATCCAGATAATGTGCAAGTCAGCTAAGTTTAACAGCGGTCTCCCATCGGCCGGCTGCAAGCGCCAAAGGGGCCGCCCACAGATAGCAGACTCTCCTTCGGCAGTGAACGAGGTTTGGCTACAGGCCTCATCAGTTGAACATGATAGTGGTCGACCGACACAACATGCCCTAGATGCCTAGGCGAACATTATTTTTATTATTCCAGGTTCAGGAAGATAGGAAGGCAAACGTCTGGCCAGGCAAAATATACTTGGCAAGACCCTTACCTCGGCTTTCTTGTAGCCCTTCCTGGAAACTGGCTGTTTCCATGGCAGCCTGGTTAACTAGGTGAGGGATCGACGTGATACTCGTAGTAGTGAGTGACACGCAGATGGAACATAAGCATAGCACACCTGGAGGACCCCAGTCTCCTTTCATCAGCATGCTCGGGATGTGAGGAAAGCTACTGCAATCTGCCACAAACGTCCTACGAGTAAACCTACATGGTCAGGAGGTGCTCGACTGGTTTCTAGTGTTGGTGACAGAATCTGCAATTTGGTTCATAAAGGTGGTTTATTATATTCAGGATTTTGTTGACAGGGACATGGCCTGTTCTCAGCTTGAAGATCGAACTCTGGTCCTTCTTTTGCTGGGTTCTAGAGATCTGGTTTTTTGCTTCATGCCTAAAATATATTCGGTCTGTCAAGGGTGTAGTCCACTGGTTAACCATTCCTGTCCATAATTGTTTCCAAGAACATGTCTGCAGATCTGTAGTGTGAAACTGGGTAGGGGTTGTGGTAGTGCTGATCCGCTTCTGGTCAGCTCATTACCTCCACTCATACTAAAAATAACTGTGAGCATCCAATCTATTTTTGAATGCATTAACTGACTCTGCTTCCATTACTTCATGTGGCATGCATTCCAAGCATTCCCTACTCTCGGACTAAAAAAATATTTCCTAATACCTAATCTTACTTGTCTTTAAACAATTTGAAGCTGTGACCCCTTGTTTTTCTAGCCAGTTATACTTGAAAAAACTTGGTATAATCTAATGTAGCATTGTCTTGTCTTGTCTTGTCTTATCCACTTGTGCCGTGAGGCGTCTTGAGGGCCGTAGTTTTCTGTCTAGGGCCAAAGGCGTCGAAGAAGTAAGTGTAGACCAGTTTCTTTTAGCCTTTATTCATAACTATAATTCTGGAATCCCATGATCAGGTTTGTAGCTCTTCTTTGTATCCTTTCTAGCAAGTTTATATTCGCTATATGATAAGGACTCCACTCGCGAACACATCACTCCCACTTAGGTGTCACCAATGATTTATACAGTTTGACCATCACTACCTTGCTCTTATATGTTATGTTTATTTTTATCGTATCAAGCATTGCATGGCTTAGTGACAGTAAGTAAAGTAAAGTAACCCATAGCATTACGACCGTAGGGGTGTGAGGTGTTAGCGATCTCACATTTCAAAGGCTCGGCTATGTGAGGGCGGTAGCCATCTCCTCTCCCTCGCTGCTTTTACTTCCCAGACTAAACCGGTACCCATTTAAGGCTGGGTCGACCCGGGAGCCGTTGCGGTCTGAAAAAACATCACCGTCTCAACTCGGGAATGAACCCAGAACCACTCAGATGCGAAGCCAGCGCTCTAACTACTGCGCTACGCGGCTCCACTGTGACAGTACCAAGACAAAAACAAAGCAATAGATACGTTACAGTCGCAATGTCCACGTCAGGGAAAACAAAAAACCCGTAAAGGACATTAAAAGTATACCGACCAACCAGATGGACTCTGTGAACCCAGGAGTGGTGCACGTGCTGCACGGCGGCCGACTCAGGTCCATTAAGTTCTGAAATGTGAGAAGAGAAACTGCAAACAGAGAACACATCAAGAGGGAAGCATTCAGGTATGAGTTCACAACAACAAATAAACACCCCAAAAAAGAAGTCTCACTGTTGCTCATCAATCTAAATGATTCTGGTGTTTCAGGGCAGACAACGCCAAACGAGCGAAGATGTCCACAGCGACTCATCGGGAGATGCAACTGCCAGTGACAGCGGGAGGGGAGCGAGCGATGCAGAGGACATCTCTAGCGCAGGTATTAATCTTCTTCTGCTTCCTCTTCTTCTTGTTCTCCTTCTTCTTTCTTCTTTCATCTTCTCTAATGACAAATTTAGCGGAAACTTCATGGGGGTGCAGGCAAACAAAAATTGAAAGTTTTGTACACAGGAACATGTCAAAACCCAGCCGAAACAATTATTATGTGGGCTATGAAAGTAATACCAATAAAAGAGATTAGGAAAATAACAAAGCTACAAACGACGACTGAAAGAAGAGATTACAGAATACAACAAGTGTCAGAAAAATTGAAAGTGCTACCAAATAATCTACTAAATAGAAGAATGGAAGGATATGGCCGATGCAGACTCCAGAAAACAGCTGTATTTGCAAATAAAAAAATCAAACTGAAACAAAGATAATGATACAATTGAAATTCAATTATGAATGGCACAGAGAACACACAGAATATGATACAGCAGAAGCATAGTACTCCGTGCCAAGACGAGATCAAGTTGCAATATTCAGACTGAACAGGCCATATCGGACTGAACAATATTTGTTCAAGAAATTAAAAAATTGGGCACACAAACATGTAACGATGTGAGAAGTACAAACTTAGGGTGAAACATGTTGTTTAGGTCTGCTGCCTCTACGAGATGATTAGACTGACAATATGGCCACCCAAAGCCAAATGCGCGATAAATGTTGACAGTAAGAAGTTTGAGAAAAACCGACAAATTTATGTAGGAAAATCACGATTATTAAAAAGCGAACGAAGATGGAGATGAACAAATAGAAGGCCTCTCTAATAAAGCTGGTTATGGTGCAGAGATTCACTATTCTCCCTCCCCTGAAGTGACAGATACACCAAAAAGCAGCAATATACATGTTGCCTGAGTGTAAGGTAAGTACGTCTACGAGATGGGAAGCATTCTATCCTAGAGGTTATCTATTAGATCGCTTTATACATTTATTTTTGAGATGGATGGTTCTGTTGCTATAACTGTGTGGTAGTGTTTTGTGGTCTATATTTGATAGTGCCTGTAGTTGGGACTGCTGGTAATAATAATGATTTATTGTCCTGGTTATAATACGAGTAAATTTCACGTGAGGTTATATTTATGTGGTCTGTGAGTTTGCTGCATACTGATAAACCTCCACATATGTATAATTACAACTATCAGCAGAATCGGATATCAATGTATATCACTATGGCGACGATTTGAGTCTGAGGTAGGCCGTCAGTGTTATAATAAGGGTTATTTCAGGGATGGTTATTTATCCAGCGGCATATGGACTCCTGCCCTTTAGTCCATATTTCAGGGATGATTATTTATCCAGCAGCCTATGGGCTCCTGCCCTTTAGTCCATATTTCAGGGATGATTGTTTATCCAGCGGTCTATGAGCTCCTGCCCTTTAGTCCATATTTCAGGGATGATTATTTATCCAGCGGCCTATGGGCTCCTGCCCTTTGGTCCATATTTCAGGGATGGTTATTTATCCAGCAGCCAATGGGCTCCTGCCCTTTGGTCCATATTTCAGGGATGGTTATTTATCCAGTGGCCTATGGGCTCCTGCCCTTTGGTCCATATTTCAGGGATGGTTATTTATCCAGCTGCCTATGGGCTCCTACCCTTTAGTCCATATTTCAGGGATGGTTATTTATCCAGCGGCCTATGGGCTCCTACCCTTTAGTCCAAATTTCAGGGATGGTTATTTATCCAGCGGCCAATGGGCTCCTGCCCTTTGGTCCATATTTCAAGGATGGTTATTTATCTAGCGGCCTATGGGCTCCTGCCCTTTGGTCCATATTTCAGGGATGGTTATTTATCCAGCGGCTTATGGACTCCTGCCCCTTGGCCCATGTTTCAGGGATAAAGAGGGCGGCGATGACTGAGGTCTGAATCAGACTACAAGTTCATGTGGGATACAGATGTGGCATTTCGATGGATAAACTGAATAGCAGTGACTGAAGTCTGAGTCAGACACCAAGTTTATGTGTGCTAGAACAATGTGGCAATTTGAGGGAGATAAACTGTAGGGCTGCGACTGATAGCTGAGCATGACAACAAGTTTATGACGGAAATTCCATGGCTATTTCAGGGATAGACTAAATGACAATGACGGAGGTTTCAGACAAAGTGCAAGTTTTCGTGGGAAAGCGATGTTGCAATTTGTGTGGCTCCGACGGAGGGTAGAGTCAGTCGCCAAGTTCATGAGAGAAATTAGTGTGGCTGTTTCAGAAAAGTTTTAGAGAAAACTAGAAAAAGGCTGTTTGAGGGATACACGTGAGTGTCGTCGACAGAAGCGTAAGACAGACGGCTTTATATGAAAAAATAGAGCTAATTTTTAGAAAGCGAGAGACAACAATGAAAATACACACACTTCAACCTCACATACACACACAACTCTAATCTCACAGACTCGTATACGCACACCACTCTAATCTCACAGACTTACATACATAAATCACTCTAATCTCACAGACTTACATACATAAATCACTCTAATCTCACAGACTCACATACACACACACACCACTCTAATCTCACAGACCCCCATACACACACAACTCTAATCTCACAGACTCACATATACACACAAAATCTAATCTCACAGACTCACATACACACACCACTTTAATCTCACAGACTCACATACACATACCACTCCAACCCCACACACTCATAAACACGCACCACTCCAACCTCACATACTTACAAGCACACGTAACTCCAACCCCACTCACGCATATACTCATGTCCATTCTGGACACACCTACATTCCCTTACAAATGACGAACTATTACGTAAATATTGGATATGTAATGACGGTTATAGTTTGTCAGCTTTGTTTGAAATAACAAGTACGTGACTAATTGTTTGCTTGTTTCTCTTCACCCAGTCTCTCTGAACTCTGGAGCGTCTCCTGCGATATTCACAGCACAACGATATCCTCTAAATGAACCAGCCCATACCACAGTGTCATCTAGCAGAGAGCACCTGAAACCTACCATCCCTCGCGACTCCCACAGCCTACGAGATTTGTCAAGAGCTGCCAGAGAGAATACATCACATAATGACTTTGATAAGGTCGGCAGGACCTTCACTAAAGTTCGTTTCTCATTTGATGACCAATCAACCCATAACCCTAGACTGGACAGAGCCCAGCATCTTTATCACCCCCAAACTTCAACCAGACTGCAGTTTAGTAATCGTTCCATTGAATCAGCTCAGGCAGTGCCGACAGCAGAACGAAGAAAACAACTTCAGGGCAATTGTAGACCCTTCTGTCCTAGTAAGAGCACTAGCCCGTCCCAACACGAGGTTCACACTGAACGACGAGTCGGGCATAACCTCTCTGACCAGCTTTGCTCAGTCAGTAGTTTTCTTATAAGTAAGGATGCTTTAGCCAAACACAACCGTCTTCAGTCTGGCAGCAAACAGCCACAACTGCCTAACAAACGTTCACTTCTCCCTCCTCATCACAGTCAACATCTTCAACACAACGCACCGTTAGTGGCCTTGAATCTAAGCGTTGATGAAGAGGACGACGATAACTCGACAACGACATCTGGTAGTTACGCGGTGGACGGAGTCGAAGACTCGCTCAGTGCTTCCGGCGTCAGCTGATATGTTCGTGGCTTAGCCTGACCTCATTATCTCCCATAAGGTACAAACAACGACACATTATCTGGCCAACGAAGTGGGAACCGACACTGTGATCCCCATAGTGAGGATCCTAACAAGCCACCTTGCATTGCACTAGAGCCAGAACGAACCTGGTCCACCTTCAGCACGCCTCTCGTACGGGAAGAGCCGCTGAAAACACGTTACATTAAGAAAAATGAAGCATTGAGCGAGAGTAGTTTCTCATAACACCATCACAGATTGCTCCAGCTTCTTAACTGCAAAGGATACGATAACCGGCAATTGAATGTTCGTGGAAAATCCACGAAAACAGTTTATTTGGTAAATCATCTATTGTGAATGTCAAGGCCAACCGATGTCTCACGAGATCTCGTTTGTTTGGTTGAAACTAAGGACGCCAAATAAAACTGAACTGTTTCTGGTGAATATCTGAAGCTGAACATTGATTTCTGCTCTGAGTATTTGGTCAGTACTTGAACTTAATTATTACGCAAACTAGCAATACCCGTACTGAAGATCAGCCCGTTAATCAGACTCTACAAAATGAAAGACATAATAGCACTTTAGCAATTAAAGGAAATCCTGCTTTCTTCACCTTTTGCCTAGTACGCAATTCCCCCTCTCCAACACCAACCCCACACACACTCCTCTCAGCTCGTTAATCTCTTCGTTTTTTTTAACCCACTGACCAGCCTGCCCATCCCTTTCCTACCCCCGAAGGTGATAGATTTCAAAGTGTGCTAGGATTTTTCTTTGTCGCTAATCCTTTGTTAGTTTCTTCAAAATTTTCGTTTACACAAACAATAACATAACCATATTCACAAACAATTCGTACTTCTCTAAATGCTCTGTAATTAAAAGAAAGGCACACAATTATCGGTACATTATGCAAACTGAAAGAGTGATCTTTTCAAAACCAACCTCAACAAATCTACGCCTTTCTTATCAAGACTTCTTTCTTCTTCTTCTTCGTTCGTTCTCAATCTCCCGCTACCAAACCCTGAAAGGGCTTAAGTAGCAGAATGTAGTCCAGAGCACGGAATGCGTTGTGTCGTAGTTTACAGCTTGACTGCGATATTTGCACCTTTCGGTCCAACACATCCGACTTCAGCAACCATTTTTTGAGTACCGGGTTAGCATTCCCTCTTCGATCTCATCTCTTTAGACAGTCTGCCCTGTTGCAGCCTGTTATCCAGGATCACCGCGTGAAGGTGTAGAAGGGTCTTGGAAGCTCTGATTCGCTGGTCCTGGCGTTAGCAGTCAGCTATGGGTCGCTGACCACTGCAGCTCATGCGCTGCTCAGCGTCTTGATCCCTCCTTTGTAGCTCAATGTGACCATAATAATAAGTCTTAAGTTTGTTTTGAAGACATAATCAATCGCTTATATTAAAGGTGCAAACAAAAACTTATATTGTAATTAAAATGTTCTATGAATAAAGGTCCTAGGAAAGAGTCACTGTGTACATTTTGAGGACCCAAGCACGCTGGATTCACTAATTATTAAAACTGGAATGGAAGCAGCGGAGCTGACTGCAAGTGACGTCTTAAGTGATGTCTCATCTAGTCTACGCGTAACGTAATGACGTCAGTACTACACACTATAGTACACACTATTTATGATAAGTTAATTGTGAGATTAGTACGCCCTAACTGATAACATTTTGGGCACTTGTCCGTCATAAAAGATAAACAGGAAATCAAACCTAGACAAATATGTAATCTTATAATTGATAACATATTTACACACGAGCAACATCTTTACGCAGTCCGCATTAGGCCGATAAACGTAAGTTTGACACAACTTCATTATATCATATCATGTAAGGAATAGTTCCGTGATAGGACAAGCGAACAACGACTATCAAACAAACCATTTTATGGAAATAGAAAGACATCAAAGGCAGATACCATCGAAATCAGAATTTGAAAATGAACAAAGAAAGAAAAGGCAAAACTTATTGCATGGTGATTGGTTATTCTTCTTTCGACGTAAAACTGCTTCCCATAGTTTCTGTAACGTGTTACTGTGACTATAGTTCGCCTATAACTTTACTGTGGTTATAGTTCGCCTACAACTTTACTGTGGCTATAGTTATCATACACCTTTGCTGAAGATAACGTTTGTGTACAACTTTGTTAATGCTATAGTTCGTGCACAAATCACTTTTCTTTACGCATGCGAAACATGGACAGTCTATATTATTTTTGTCAGGAAACAATCAATTTCATGTAAACTGTCTGCACAAACTGCTAAGGATTAGTTGGCAGGAGAGAATGTCCAACTCTGTATTTCTCAGCAGGGCCAGACTCTCTGACTGCAGAGAGCTCAAATCAGATGGACTGGATTTGTTGTTCGCATGTCAGATGATCCCCTCCCTAAACAACTGGTGTATCGTGATCTCAAAACAGGACAGCGCTCGACAAGGGGACAAAAGAAACGATACAAAGATATTAAAAGTCTTTTTGAATAGTTTTTTCCATCGATGTTGCTGCTAGGGAGCTGCTAGCTCCGAACTGCTCAGCCTGGCGCACTGCCACCACACATGGTGCTCGCCTCGCTGAACAGAAAACCATTACGGAGGCGCAGGAAAAGCGGATTGCACGAAAGGACAACATACAGATCGGCTCAATTACTAACGATGTTTACGTCTGCCCTATATGTGGTTGAGTTTGTCAAGCCTAGATCGGAATGTACAGTTATATGTGATCACATCTGAATGAACATGTCTAACTGTCAACATCTTCACTTGCGATTAGCAACTAAGTTTGTGTACAACTTTACTGATGCTATAGTTTGTGTACAACTTTACTGATGCTATAGTTTGTGTACAACTTTACTGATGTTATAGTTTGTGTACAACTTTACTGATGTTATAGTTTGTGTACACCTTTACTGATGTTATAGTTTGTGTACAACTTTGCTGATGCTATAGTTTGTGTACATCTTTACTGATGCTATAGTTTGTGTACAACTTTACTGATGTTATAGTTTGTGTACAACTTTACTGATGTTATAGTTTGTGTACAACTTTACTGATGTTATAATTTGTGTACAACTTTACTGATGCTATAGTTAGTATACAACTTTACTGATGCTATAGTTTGTGTACAACTTTACTGATGTTATAGTTTGTGTACAACTTTACTGATATTATAGTTTGTGTACAACTTTACTGATGCTATAGTTTGTGTACAACTTTACTGATGCTATAGTTTGTGTACAATTTTGATGATGTTATAGTTTGAATAAAACTTTTACAAATGTTATAAGTTGTGTAATATTTTGTGGGCACTATAATACATACACCATTTTAGCTAGTACTCTAGTTTGTACAGAAATGTTGATGGGGCTATAATATTCTCCAACTTATCTAGACGCTATCGTTTGTCCACATTTGTATATGCTATAGTTTGTGAACATGTTACTGATGCTATAACGTTTCTAAAACCCGATATTTCTGCACAACAGATAATAAAATCTGTTATTTGTTTAGAGTCCAAGAGTGACCAATCAGAATACATGCTTTATCTCGCGACTTCTACTTCCGTCACGGATTTCCGTTGGTTGTTGGATAACGGCAGACATATTGCTGATGTTTAGTTCCGAATGCCGAGTATTTTCCTTCTCGACAATCAGAGGGTTGGTAGACACACTCGTACATTAAATATGTCATTAATCTGGGGCTGAAGATGCAAACCATTTATGAGCTGACAGCAGTCGCCGACTCAAAATTTACAAAGGCCATTTTACGCCTCAGAGCGATGGCTCTGAAGACAGGCTGCATAAGTGTAGTCTGGCTAAGAGAATATAGATCGCAGGGGAAAGGTAAACGCGGCTCCTCAAATCGCCAGATGAAATCTGTTCTGCAGAAAGGCGCAGATGTTGCGGATGTCAGCTGGAGACATTTTTATACAGGAATGAAACATATTTTATCATTTAAAAAAATATTTAAATCGATACTTTATTGATTTCTAAATAAAACAATACAAATATTATCAATAATAACAAAAGTAATAACAGTTACACCAATAAAATTAGCAGTAATAATAATAATAACAACAACAATAATAACAGTAATAATAATAACATGACGAATAAAGCAAACCTTATTGCGGTAAAACTGTGGTAGTAGCCACTAGCAGGAGGAACATCACAATTATGCGACACCAGGGACGAATTCGGTACCTTGCACTTCCTTCCAACAGATAATTGTTTCACTGCTCTTCTCGGTCCCTGATTTTTAACGCACATGACGCAGTCTGCTACATACACACAGTGTCGTATTTTACAGTTGCACCGAACAAAGAATAAGGCCAATTGTTGAGCCCTGGCTGAACAAAAACTCAATTTGAATACCGTAAAGAGATAAGTTGAGCTCATGATTAATTCATCTTAAGACAGTTAAGCGGAAAAATGATAGAATACGGATATTGACAAATATGTTGATGAAGTTGATGTGAAGAAACTCAGAGGAATATTAGAAGACTAAGGAATGCAAGGAAAATAATTGAATAATCTGAACAACACGCATATGACGTCAAACATAACACAACCGTCTAGAGGTTCCCGGTCCTCCTTCGTCAGCACGCTCAGGATGGGAGAAAAGCTGTTGCAACCCGTCACTTACTGCTATTTTCAGGGCGCACAAAAAGTGTAATCAACATTAACAACAGCAACAGAAGAATACGGAAAGTTTGAGAGAGAAATTGAGACTAGATGTATAAAGTCTCTGCTGTGACTTACCACATGTCATCGCAGTGTAAGCACTCAAATAATCAGCTTGGCAATAAAGTAGCAACTGATTACGTAGTTTCTGCTGTCAATATCAAACTTGGTCCTCGTCCAAGTCACAAGAGAGAAGTTACAACTTATGAAATTAGAAGTCTAAAAATATGTCTTCGGTGTCATTAGAAAAGATAACATTTGAAACGAGGAGATTAGACATGTTCAGAAACATCGAGTGTGATGAACACATTTTAAGACGTAGAACACGACGGTTCTACCATGTTGTGGCAATACAAACTGGTCAACTACTACTACAGGCTTACAATGCAGGAAGATGTGGCCGCAAGGCACGAGTAAATCCATGTGGCAAATGACTGTACGACATACGAGAAATTCTATAGCAACAACAATACAATCCAATAATACGCTTAGCAGACTACAGCCCATTGCGTCGAATGACTTTGTCCATGACCGCATCTAACGGCCGCATCCAAGTTGGCCTGTAGAGTTCTGTTGAGGAGATGGCAATCTGTTTTAGCCTGGTGTTGCGAGGACGGCCCCTAGGACGTATCTAGGATGAGCACAGTCTGAGGCCCACACAGTCTGAAGCCCCCACAGTCTGAGGCCCCCACAGTCTGAGGCCCCCACAGTCTGAGGCCCCCACAGTCTGAGGCCCCCACAGTCTGAAGCCCCCACAGTCTGAGGCCCACACAGTCTGAAGCCCCCACAGTCTGAGGCCCCCACAGTCTGAGGCCCCCACAGTCTGAGGCCCCCCACAGTCTGAGGCCCCCACATTCTGAGGCCCCCACAGTCTGAGGCCCCCACAGTCTGAGGCCCCCACAGTCTGAGGCCCCCACAGTTTGAGGCCCCCCCACAGTCTGAGGCCCCTACATTCTGAGGTCCCCACAGTCTGAGGCCCCCACAGTTTGAGGCCCCCACAGTCTGAGGCCCCCACAGTCTGACGGAGCATCTTGTGAGCCGGGGGAGGAGAGACGATGGCGATCAATAATCAAGACAATGTCTGCAAGATGAGTACGCCGAACTATTTCCGAAATCAGGTCGTGCCAGTGGATCCAGAGGATGTGTCTCTGGTTGCGTGGGTGGAAGGTCTCAATACCCTGCTGGTCCTGTTGTAGTATTGTCCAGGTCTCGGAACCGTACAGGAGGATAGAGATCATGCAGGAGTATAAACGAAGCCTTGTCTCCAGGCAGAGCCTACGCTGGAACCAGACTATGTGGATCGAATGCATGGATAAAGCCCCCAAACCCTTCCTAAGGGTGATGTCGTGACTGCTGCTAGCGTCAGAGGACTGCCTATTACCCAGGTAGTTGAAGTTCTCAGTGGCTGCAACAGGGTTGTTGTTCACGGTGTTGTTCAACGCATAGGGTCCCCTGCTGAGGGTTTGGATTTTTGTCTTCATCTAGGAGATGTTCAAGCCAAGATGGGGAGCTCAAGTGCCTCCAGGGGGCCTACCATGGCTTGAGAATCGTGGCCAGGAAAGCGGGCGTCATCAGCGTAGACAAGATCGGCTACCAGGGAATCGTCGACACGGACCCCTGGGCTGTGTGCAGAAGATTGTTTGAGGATCCAGTACATGACGCAGTAGAAATGTGCAGGAGAGAGGACGCAGCCCTGACGGACACAGGATGATGTGAAGAGCTCCTCTGTAAAACAACAACATGGGCTGACAAAAACAGACACATGATCCTAGAAAAGCAATTAAAGTTGCCCACTTCGCTTTACGGTCGGTGCATGCCGCTTTACGGTCGGTACATGTCGCTTTACGGTCGGTACATGTCGATGGGTGAAGTAAATAGGTACTACTTTAGACAGCTTCGCGGTATACTTTTGCAGGATTTAATGTAGTGTCACTCTGGAGTCAACGGTTTTCATTTGATACGGCTTTCATGATTTCTTTCAAGCTGCACCACTTGTCGAGCAGAAGGCGCGGCAGCGAATGATCTGACAGCAGCCAGGGACTTAAGGTAAACAGCTTGCACCTGGTTCTATTAATAAGCGCTGACCAAGACCATATTCTCCCTTTACTTGACGGCCTCGGAAACCGAGTGCCCATGTGCCCTTGATGAGAGATTAGAAACCGAAGAGGGAAGGCAACACGGTCACAAAAATGTCGTGCTGAAACCGGATGTGTCGGGCAGAAAGGCGTAGCGCTAAAGCAGCCTTGCTGTAAACTATGATACAACATAACGAAACGTTCTTTTCAGAACAATCTCAGAAGAGAAGAAGAAGAAGCCAACTGGTCTATAGCAACTGTTGTCTGTCTGTTTCTTCGTCAGGAGCAGAGAGCAACAACTGGTCTATAGTAGCTCTTGTCTGTCTGTTTCTCCACCAGGAGCAGAGAGCAACAACTGGTCTATAGTAACTCTTGTCTGTCTGTTTCTCCACCAGGAGCAGAGAGCATCAACTGGTCTACGGTAACTCTTGTTTGTCTATTTCTACACCAGGAGCATAGATCAACCACTGGTTTACAGTAACTCTTGTCTATCTGTTTCTCCACCAGGAGCATAGATCAACCACTGTAGTTGACCCTGTTACAGGAATCATGTATCAAAACATGTCTAGGCGCTCTTTCAAAAGTGGTTTCTATAGCAATTAGTTTTTATATGATGATGTTGCTAATCCCAATCACAGCTCTCTGTAGTCGCCTTCAACAACATGCTTGGGTGGCAACACTGTGCTTATTCGTCCTTCCCCGTGCCCGAATCGGGTGGTCTATAACACTTCCGGTGATACAAATTAAGCCACTAAAAACATAATTTTAGAAACAACATTTATTGTTTGTAATTTGAAGTGAACTTTACCCAGCTTGTGTGTGCCAGTGACATTTGAACCACGTGATCACCTACACACAAGCCAAGTTCTTACACATTGTGACCCCACGAACCAAGTGACAGAAACAGTTGATCCAAATTCTGCGTGTTTTTTTCTCTACAACCGTTGTTTGTGAATCTACCTTGAGGTTAGAGACAGCGATATTCAGGTAATGATACTAGAGGTGTAGACTTTCAACGTGATTTTAGTTGTGAGTTGTGCTAGATAATGGTATACGGTTCAGTAATGTCAACACACAAACAGCAGCAGTAGTCGTCTGTTAGTGAAGTCAAGTACTTAACGCACGACGGTGTGCCAGTTCGTCAGGGTGTCACTGATAGGTATACTTGTAAAGATTGTTACAGTTCGTAAAGTAGGTCACGACGTGCTCATTTTTATGTAGCGTTATTTAACAGCATGGCTACTGTCGTGGGTTTCGTATTACTTTTACAAAGTATCGCTGCTAAATAGGCACCTGAATGGTGGTGACCTACCGGGTTTGCAAGGCGTCGTTCACATATGATGTGCCACTGTGACACCCCCCCCCCCCCGTTTCCCCGTGGGAAAAGTGAAAAAGGGGGGGGGGAGGGTAGTGAAGACCAATGCATTATCTTCTTCTTCTTCTTCGTTCGTTCTCAATCTCCCACTACCAAACCCTGAAAGGGTAAGTAGTAGAATGTAGTCCAGAGAACGGAATGCGTTGTGTTGTAGTTTACAGCTTGGCTGCGATATTTGCACCTTTCGGTCCAACACATCCGACTTCAGGAAGCATTTTTTGAGTACCGGGTTAGTATTCCCTCTTCGATCCCTTCTCCTTAGCCAGTCTGCCCTGCTGCAGCCTGTTATCCAGGATCACCGCGTGGAGGTGTAGAAGGGTCTTGGCAGCTTTGGTTCGCTGGCCCTGACGCTAGCAGTCAGCTATGGGTCGCTGACCACTGCAGCCCATGCGCTGATCGGCATCTTGATCCCCAATGCATTATGACGCGGAGCAGCTGATGTTTGAAGAAATGTGACGTCACACGATCAATATAAAACTATATCAGACAGTTACGGACTAAGTATCTAGTTAGAAACCATGGCCTACAGATGGCCATGTCGGAGAGACGCACTACAAGGTTGAAGCATATCCAGAATGAAGGAATACCACTGGGCCTAGTTGAACAATGGAATATCCACCATTATGAAGATCTGATATATGTTTGGACTTCATGGACCAAGAGCTGGATTATAAGCACGCGCTTATAGCACAAATAGGAAAGGGGTAGAAACAATAACAAGTAATAATAATTGTTTATAAACCTACAATTTTATACGTCCTTAAATATAAAATAAGTATCAACTTAACTTAACGTATTTATACTGGTTTAGAAAACTGCAGTCTTTATACAACCAGTTTCATTTACGTTACTTTGCTCTAAAAGCTATGCGCATCCAATCTATTCTTAAATGTATTAACTGCCTCTGCCTCCATCACCTCCTGGGGTAATGCATTCCAAGCATTTACCACTCTCTGACTAAAAAATATATTTTCTAATATCCAATCTGGACCTTTCTTTAGTTAATTTGTATCTGTGCCCTCTTGTTCTCGTTGGTGGCTGTATTTTGAAAAAGAATAAAGTTGTTATAGTCTAATTGTACCGTTCCTGAGATTATCTTATAAATCTGTATTGTCACATCGATATCTTCTCTTTTCTAGACACTGTAGGCTGATTTTTCTGAGTCTTTCCTTGTAACTGTAATTCTGGAATCCCACTTAAAGTTTTGTCGCTCTTCTTTGTATCCTTTCAAGCATGTTTATATCCTTTACCCATCCTGAATGTTTTACCGATACTGAATATTTTACCGATACTGAATATTTTACTGATACTGAATCTTTTGCTGATACTGAATGTTTTACTGATACTGAATGTTTTGCTTATACTTAACTTAACTTAACGTCTTTATACTGGTTTAGAAGACCTTGCAGAGTCTGTATACAACCAGTTATATTTACATCACCTTGCTTTAAAAGCTATGCGTATCCAGTTTATTCTTACATGCATTAACTGTCCCTGCCTCCACCACCTCCCCTGGCAATGCATTCCAAGCAGACACCACTCTCTGACTAAAAAAGTATATTTCCTGATATCTAACCTGGACCTCTCTTTAGTCAGCTTGTAGCTATGCCCTCGTGTTATTGTAGGTGGCTGTATTAAAAAAAAAACTTGTTATAGTCTAATTTATCGATTCCTCTGATCATCTTATAAACCTGTATTAAGTCACCACGAATTCTTCTCTTCGAGACACTGTAGGCCGGTTTTTCTGAGTCGTTCCTCATAACTGTAATTCTGGAATCCCACTATCATCTTTGTCGCTCTTTTTTGTATTCTTTCTAGCATGTTTATGTCCCCTCTATGATAAGGACTCCACACCTGTACACAGTACTCCAATCTAGGTCTAACTAAAGCTTTATACAGTTTGACGATCACTTCCGTGCTCCTATGTTTAATATTTCTTTTGATCATACCTAACTTTGCATTTGCCTTTTTCACTGCTACCTTAACTTGCTCACTCACCTTTCCTGTATGATCTATTATAACCCCTAGGTCCATTTCCTTATCTATCTTTCTAATATTGTTTTCTCCCATTCTGTAATTATGTTCCATATTGGATCTACCCATGTTGATGACTGTACATTTATCTACATTAAACTCCATTTGCCAGCTTACAGACCATTCTCGAATTTTATCTAAATCCGACATCAATATATCCACTTCCGCTTTAGATGAGACACTACTGCATAGTTTTGTGTCATCAGCAAATTTTGCAATCATGGATCCCATATCAATGTCCAAATCATTTATATATATCAAGAACAAAATTGGTCCCAAAACCGAGCCCTGTGGCACACCACTTTTCACTTCACACCACTCAGAATACTCATTATTTATGCCCACCCTCTGCCTTCTTCCCTTTAACCAATTGTCAATCCATTTGGCAACTTCCCCACCTATTCCATGTAATTTTAACTTTTGAAATAATCTTTGATGAGGTACTCTATCAAAGGCCTTTGCAAAGTCTAGATAAATAACAGCCACTGGCTCCCCTTTATCTATGATTTTAGTAACCTCCTCCATGAATTCTAATAGATTTGTTAAGCAGGATCTCCCTCTAGTAAACCCATGCTGACTATTTCTAATTAGATTAAATTTGTCTAAATGCATTACAATGTTTTCTTTGATTATTGACTCTAACAATTTACAGATTATGCTTGTTAAACTCACCGGTCTATAATTTGCTGGATCTGATTTTTTGCCTTTTTTGAATAAGGGGATCACTCCTGCATCTTTCCAATCCCGTGGAACAATCCCTTTTGTAAGTGATTGAGAACATAATATAGCCAATGGTTTTGCTAGTTGGTCTCTAATAATTTCATACAGCAATTTTGGATGAATACCATCTTGACCTGGACATTTATTCACTTTCAACCCCTCCAATTTTTTAAAAACCATTTCCTCTGTAATACAAATTGATCTTAATCCCGCTGTATCCATGTCTCTTTGAAAAATATCTATAGGCTCTGGGATCTTAGAGCAGTCCTCTCTTGTGTAGACTGTGCCAAAGTACTGATTGAGCAGATTAGCTGCCTCCCTGTTCTCACTTATTATTTTCCCTGTACTGTCTATGAGAGGGCCTACTTTGTCTTTCGTTCTTTGTTTATTCCTAACATAACAGAAGAAGCTTTTACTGTCAGTCTTGATCCTCTGAGCAAGTTTTTTTTCAAAGTCTATTTTTGCTGTTTTATTCGCTTTCTGAGACATGTTCTGCTTGTCCAAATATTTTACATATGTTTATTTTGATTTACCTGCCTCTATATATTTTTTCCATGCTTTATTTTTTGCTCTTCTACATTTCACTACAAATCTAGTTATCCACTTCTACGCTTGGGGTTTATCTCCCTACGTGGAACACCTTCCTCTTTTAGCGTTTCTAGAACTGTTTTAAACTTTCCCACTCCTGTTTAACATCTGTTCCTACGACAATATCTTTCCAGATTATGTGGTTCGCTGCCTCTTTCATCCTCTTAACATCTGCCTTAGAGTAGTCGTATGTTCGCGTGTTTATGTTTACTTCTTTCCCTGCAATAAGATCCCAATGGATGATTTGATGGTCACTTGAGCCAAACAGTTCCCCAATGGTAAAGTTTTCAATTATATTTTCCTCTGTAGTAAAAACTAGGTCGAGTATGTTTTTGCCTCTGGTGGCTGCTTCTACATGTTGAATTAAAAAATTGTCAGTTATGCACTTAACAAAAGGTTTTGACTCTACAAGTGCTTAAGCCATATCCCATTTTATTTCTGGAAAGTTTAAATCTCCCATTAATAATAATTTCCCTTCACTTGCCTTTGCTATGCTACTAATCAGCTCTTCATCTTCCTCTTTTTGACTTGATGGACATCTATAGCACACTCCAATCACTGTTTTTTCACCCCCACTTTCTATTTCTCCCCATACACTTTCATTTTTGTTACCACATGATAAATAATCTTTGATCGTAATATTAACAGAATTTATACAGTATAATAAAACGCCACCTCCCTTAGTCTTGTCTCCAACTATCCTATCTTTCCTTAACATTGTATATCCCTCAATTTCAAGTTCACTATCTGCAATCTCCTCATATGTCCATGATTCTGTTATTCCTATTATATCTGGTTTTTCTTTTTCTACATACAGTTCCAATTCTTCTCTTTTATTTACTATGCTTCTCACATTTGCATAAAAACATTTTAGTTTGTAATGTTGTTGGTTTTCCTCTTTTTGCTTCTGCTTTATCATTTTAGTGTGTGCTTTTCCACTATGTATTTCACACTTCCCTGACACCAACTCTCCCCTTTGACTACATCCTCATACTGATTGAATGTTTTGCTGAAACTGAATCTTTTATTGATACTGAATGTTTTACTGATACTGAATGTTTTACTGATACATAATGTTTTACTGATGCTGAATGTTTTACTGATGCTGAATGTTTTAACAACAGAATGGGCCGCAAGCGAAAGCAGACTGATCCAAGTATTATGCTCAAGGCTAGCCTACCCCCCTGTCGCGTGTGCGGGGCACCAGGTGCAGGCTTCCATTATGGAGCCAACACTTGTGAGGCATGCAAGGTTAGTGATACACTAATTTATAAACATATCATGCCAGACATTCGTCACATTTGAATTTATTTATGGGATCATGATACTGAACAGTGCATGAGTTGCAGTGGTCAGTGACCTGAAGAAGACTGGTAGCCTTAAGGCCCAGGGAACCAGAGCTTCCAAGACCTTTTCTACACTTCCACGCAGTGATCCCTGAATAACAGATTGCAACAGTGCAGACAGTGATTTGGGATCCATGATTTCAAAATTGCCTGATGATGCAAAACTATGCACCATCTAATGTGAATATTCAGGTCGGATTTAGATAAAATTCAAAATGGTCGGTAAGCTGGCAAATGGAGTTTAATGTAGATAAATATACAGTCATCCACATGGGTAGATCCAATATGGAACATAATTACAGAGTGGGCGAGAACAATATTAGACAAATAGAAAAGGAAAAGGACCTTGGGGTTATAATAAATTATACAGGTAAGGTGAGTGAGTAAGTTCAGGTAGCAGTGAATAAGGCAAATGTAATGTTAGGTATGATAAAACGAAATATTAAACATAGGAGCAAGGAAGTGATAGTCAAACTGTATAAAGCTTTAGTTAGACCTAGATTGGAGTACTGTGTACAGGTGTGGAGTCCTTATCATAAGGGGATATAAACATGCTGGAAAGAATACAACAAAGAGTGACAAAACTGATAGCAGGAATTCCAGAATTACATTTATGAGGAAAGACTCAGAAAAACTGGCCTACATTGTATGGAAAAAAGAAGAATTCGAGGTGACTTAATACAGGTTTAAAAGATGATCAGAGGGACGGATAAATTAGACTAAAACAAGTTTTTCAAAATACAACCATCAACGAGAACAAGAGGGCATAGCTACAAATTAACTAAAGAGAGGTCCAGATTAGATATTAGATAATATATTTTTAGTCAGAGAGTGGTGAATGCTTGGAATGCATTGCCACAGGAGGTAGTGGAGGCAGGGACAATTAATGCATTTAAGAATAATTTGAATGCTCATAGCTTTTGGAGCAAGGTAATGTGAATGAAACTGGTTGTCTGCAGAGTCTTCTTATCCAGTATAAAGATGTTAAGTTATAAAGCCCAAGTTCTACTGTGAAATTGTGAATTAATAAAATAAAATATTCCTCTAGGGTTTCTTCCATCGAAGCCTGAAAATCTGGTCCCAGTACACATGTTATACTAACACCAGCTGCATTATTGAAGGACACGGAAGCAGTAAGCTGTGCCAGAAGTGTCGGTACCTTAAGTGTCTGTCAGTGGGCATGGCCAAAACAGGTAGGACTTTTGTTGCCTTGGTGTTTCCTTTGGTTGTTTGGTAGTGTTTCTGGGATCAAGATGCTGAGTAGTGAATAAGCTGTAGTGGTGAGTGACTCAAAGCTGATTGTTAGTGTCTGGACCAGCGAACGAGAATTGATGTAATCTTGTATAACAGGAAGCTGCAACAGGTCAGACTGGCTAAGAAGAAGGGATCAAAGATGGAAGGTTAACTCTGTACCCAAAAACATCATTCTGAAATCTGATGTGTCGGAATGAAAGGTGCAAATATCGCAGTCAAACTGCTAACTACAACACAGCGCATTCTGCTCTCTGGATTGCATCCTGCCTCTTACAAAGCTATTTTCAGGGCTTTGCAGTTGGAGTTTGGGAACAAACAAAAAAGACAATGAAAAAGAAGAAGAAGAAGATAGTGTCACTGTAAAGGGACACCTGGCAGCCTTTGAAATGTTATATCAAATGAAATTTAAGATCTTTTCCAGGTGATTGGATACATCTTTGTCAAGAGTAACACCTTCGCTGAAGAGATGGGCATCATCATTTTGAGAGATGTACATAGAACACCCTCACCATGAGAGAGGTGATTGGAGCGCTCTCACAATAAGAGGTGAATGAAATAACCTCAGCATAAAAGAGGTGATTGGAACACCATCACCATGAGAGATGTGATTGGAGCACATCAACCATAAGAAAGGTGATTTTAACACCCTCACCATAAGAGGTGATTGGAACACTCACCAAAAGAGAGGTAATTGGAACATCCTCCCTAAAAGAGAGGTGATTTCAAAACTCGCCATAAGAGAAATTATTGGAACACTCTCACCATAAGAGAGGTAATTGGAACACACTAACCAAAAGAGAAATTATTGGAACACACTCACCAAAAGAGAGGTGATTGGAACACACTCATCATAAGAGAAATTATTGGAACACACTCACCAAAAGATAAATTATTGGAACACTCTCACCATAAGAGAGGTAATTGGGACACAGTCACCAAAAGAGAAATTATTGGAACACACTAACCAAAAGATAAATTATTGGAACACTCTCACCATAAGAGAGGTAATTGGAACACACTCACCAAAAGAGAAATTATTGGAACACACTCACCAAAAGATAAATTATTGGAACACACTCACCAAAAGAGAGGTGATTGGAACACACTCATCATAAGAGAAATTATTGGAACACACTCACCAAAAGAGAGGTGATTGGAACACACTAATCATAAGAGAAATTATTGCAACACACTCACCAAAAGATAAATTATTGGAACACTCTCACCATAAGAGAGGTAATTGGAACACACTCACCAAAAGAGAAATTATTGGACCACCCTCACCAAAAGAGAGGTGATTGGAACACCCCCACCATAAGAGAGGTGATTGGAACACCCCCACTACAAGAGAGGTGATTGGAACACCCCCACCATAAGAGAGGTGATTGGAACACCCTCACCATAAGAGAGGTGATTGGAACACCCTCACCAAAAGGATAATTGGGACGCCGGTGTCATGAAAGAGGTGACTAGCATCCACATCTCAAAAGCAATGATTGTGACATAGTGCATTCATGATTGCATGTAGTATCAATTGACCATTTACTTACTTACTTATTTTATCGCTACTCTTCTACTCTGGGGTGTAGAGGTTTGCCAGAAAGAGCGCCAGACTATTATATCCCTGTCTTCCTCTTGGCCTGTCTCAGTCTAGTCCGCAATCTCTTATAGACTGTTTTATGTTATAATTCCAGCATACTTTTAGTCTTTTTTGGGGGTCTGATCATTGAGTCCTTACTTCCCATTACTGCCTTAGAAGACGATCTTTTTCATTCTGCGGACATGCCAAACCATCGAAGTTAAGAATGCTGAAAGGACATGGCTTAAAAATCGTGTTGTATTGTCTGATTGCAGACCTCATAAATTATTGTTAATTGGGCTATCTGCCTTTGAAATCTCATTTCTGAGCCTTGGGTTTTCCTAACATAATGGGGATCGACATTTTGGTCACCATAGTGGTGAGCTTGCTGAGGGGCCTCGCATTCCAATACACCCAAAAAGCACCTCTTGCACATTCTCAAATATACATCAAGTTGTGAGAAGAGCCACTCTAACTTGCCACCAATGGTTATCTAACTCAATTGTGAGTGGCCTAAACATTAATAACAACAACTACAACATCCCCTTTTGTTTTAACTCATCCACCCCCAAATAGACTTTCACTGACTTGTCAGATATTTTATACCAAACTGTTCAGAATTGAATGCATGATACAATAGAAAAATGACATTTGATTTGTGAGAATGCAGATTTTAAGTGAAGGGAAATATAATGACATTATCCTTGTAAATCATTTATATTTGGCATGTAACTTAATTATATTTGACTTGTAAATCAGTTAAATTTGACTTTGCAAATCAGTTATATCTTACTTGTAAGTCAGTTATATTTGACTTTGTACATCAGATAAATTTGACTTGCAAATCAATTGTATTTGACTTATATATCAGTTATATTTTGCTTGTAAATCAGTGATATTTTACTTATAGGCTAGGTCATATTTGACTTGTAAATCAGCTGTTCAGCTTTATATAAATAATGATACATTGATAGATGATGGAATGAATAAGCAAGTAACTGGTAAAACGAACATAACATGTCCACTCATCACTTTTTGTTTCAGCAATAAAAACTGGCAGGTACACATCTGTTAAAAGAACGAAAGATATTCTGGAAGTTAAGAGGCTTCAAGGAAATGTGATCACGTCCGCCACTGAGGACATTGACTTTCAAACAACTCAGACCAAATCTGGTAACATTTGTAATAAAGGGGGAAAACGTGTTTTGAATTTAGATGGCCAATGTGGCATGAACTCTTCATTATGCGCAAACGCATTTGACCAATCGTCTTCAGGATGTGCCATTCATGCAAGACTACACTTATCAGATCCATTAGTTCTTGGAGAGGATTTAGATCTACAATCCACAGACAACCTCAGGGAGAGTGTTTCCCAGAACAAATTTGTGGTATCAGAGACCGAAGGCTTAGATCCACGGATGTGGTGTGGTACAGTAAAAGCAAACAGCTTGGAGAAAACAACATCATTGCATGAAATTGAAAATGTCCTTTCTGGCAGGTAATTTATGAATAGCTTGGCAGACATGATTGATTGATTCGCATTTTTGCTTCAAATAAAGCACTATCTTCTTTAGTCACGGTTTACCACATACTAGCTTGGAAGGTTACAGTGGTACTATTCTGTTTAACCCAGCCACCACTCAGGCCAGATATTCTTCTTCTTCTTCTTCTGCGTACGCAGTCAGACAGTAACCATTATTTTTTCGAAAAAAGCGGCGGTCATCCTGAGGCTGTCGCCACTGCCATAGAGCTTGTCTTGCAGTTCCACTGGTGATGGCCACATCTGCTCTCTCTGATCCTCGTATGTCGGGCAGTTCTGCAGCAGATGTTCAGCTGTCATTTTACCAGTACCGCATGGGCATTCGTCGGTACACCCTATCTTCAATTTGTTGAATAGGTGGTACCTCAGTCTATTGTGGCCAGTGCGAAGTCTGAAGACGACGACCTGCTCTCTTCGGTTCAACTGGTAATAGGCATCGTTTTTGGTGTAACCAGTATGTTCGGTTTCCCATTTGGTCATGTATCTGGCTTTGATAAGCCGTTTTGACTCTTCGTACGTCATACTAGTATCTGGTTGTGGTAGTCTTGCACCTTCTTTTGCCAGTCTGTCTGCCTCCTCGTTGCCTTGGATGTTGCATTGTGATGGGACCCACTGTACCACTACCCTTTTTGGTGCGGATTGTTGGCACAGTTTGCAGAGTGCTGCTCTTAAGTCATTAAGCTCAGTATTTTTCTAGGCCAGAAATTCAAAGATATATATATTTTTTTTTCTTCAACTTTGCATTTTTGCCAATCCTGAATGAGGTGAAGGTTGAGAAGGGGGGGGGGGGGGGTGTGTATCTGGTCTGGTGTTGAGGTTTATAAAGCTGTTCAATATATGCCACTTTTCACTTTAACTAAAAAAAAAGGCAGACTAAAATATTTACTGGAGCTTGAATCCATGTCTTCTGACCAGAAGGCAGAAGTTATATCTACTCAGCCATTCACTTATTTTATACCATATAAAATATTTTAAAAGTGTGAAGCCAGTCTGTCATGACATGTAAGAAACAGTTATGTGATGACTGCTACTCATTTCACTCTAATCGGTGTACGGGAGATCATCGCTTTAATTCGCGTTCATGCAGGAATACTGCACCGTAGATGTATTGTGAGAAGCCAAAATAAAACTTCAGATTAGATGGCAGGGACATGAACTTGAACACTTCACTGCTCCCAGATATTTAGGTGTCCAACATGATGTACTGTCAGGAAACAAAGCGCAAGATAAACGCAAGAAATAATATAATCCGAAAACTGACCAGCACAACATGCGGGTCACAGCCATCAGTCCTTTATGTTTTTCCGTAACTAAATACGCTGCACCAGTCTGGAAAAAGCCTGCCCATGCAAAACTAGTTAACACAGCAAAAAATGAGTGGATCGGGAAGTGTAAGGGTGCCTAAAACCCATCCCTGTCGATAAAATATACCCAATAATTGGCATAGCACCACTCGAGATCCAAAGAAGTGTCTCAGAAGAAATCGAATGAGAAATCCAAGAGCATGACCCAAGATACCAAATGTTTGGACATCAGGTACAGAGCGTAAGACTCAAATTCAGACATAGCTTCCTAAAATCAACAAGCCGAAACAGACAAGTCCTGATGACCGCTGTATCGAGAGATGGGACGAATTGATGCAGGCAGAGAGATGGAACTGCGGGAGAAATCTGCCCCCGGACATCATCTACCATACACGACATGGAAGTCGCTGAACAGACTCCGATCTGGTGTATCACGGTGCAAAAGAAATATGAAACGATAGGGTTTACACCTAGGATGAGACATGTGATTGCGGCGTAATACAGGACCCAGGCCACTTGATGACCTGCCATAAGCTCAAGAAAGCAATGCAATAGGTGCGACTTGCTGGAGGCAAATGATAAGGCAATCCATGTTGCTGAATACTAGTTTCATGAAGTATAACGTGGTGCTTGGACACAGAAAGTAAGTAAGCATGTATAGTATTTATGTGGTTTAAAACACTATTTTACCTGACAAAGTGGTTAATCCCAAGCAAAATGCCTCTAATGCACCTTCAAGGTACAAGAATTAACATCAGTATTCAAGCAATCAAACAATCAGTCCACCAATCAATCAACTAATCAATCCATCAATCAGGTAATCAAATAATAAAACAGTCATCATTCAATCATACAATCGATCAATAAATCAGTCATTTAACCATTCAATTAATCAAAATTCAATCAGTCAATCAATCATTCAATTAATAAATATTGCAGTCATTCAATCAATTAATCAATCAGAACCGTTTAAGTTCCCTGTGGAGCTTCTTCTTCTTCGTAAGCTGTCAGATGTCAACCTGTATTTTTTCGAAAAAAAGCAGCGGTCATCTTGAGGCTGCCGACAATGCACCCTGTGGAGCAATAAATCTTCAACAAATACATGCCAAGTCATAAAATTTAGACCCCCCCATATCTAAATATGTTTTTGAGGCTTAAACTTTCTACAGGATGGGATAGCTAGCCCCATTCTTAACCTTCCTTAGTTGCCTCTTAGGGCATGCCTGACAGGTTATGGATTCAATGTATTTTGCTTCCACTTCGGGCTCCGGTAAACACTTGCACGAACGTCATGGTAAGGTGAAAAATGTCTGGCCAAAGATGCAGCTCAGTGAAGAAGACCCTATCCTTCTCCAAGAAACAGCCCTGAAAACAGGCTGCACTAGTGTAGTCTGGCTAAGAGAATAGGGAACGCAGTGGGAAATTAAACCATCAACCAAAAATTTCAGCTGAAATCGGAATTGTGCTCCGAAAGGCGCAGGTTCGTAGCTTTACTGTAAACCAATATGACAATGTTCTTTTCAAGATGAACTGCTGATAAAAAGTGCTCATTTTGACAAACAGGCATGTCGTGGGATTTCTTCATGGTAGGACCGCTTCTTCCAGTCAACTCAGCTGTAAATCGGTACCTGACGAAGTCGGGGGAATTTTAGAACCCTCGCATGAGCTACGAAGTTCGTGCTCTGACGTCGGCACTTTAAGCAATGAAAGGGGCTGAGCACATATGTGGGTGTCTTGGTGCAAGAAGGGCTGTTCTATGAGCCACTTTCAAATTTGAATAATGGGCCACATTGTCTCTGTTCTTCACAATAAGGATCTCTGGTATACACCCAGTGGATGAGATTAATAAAGCACACAATAAAGGGGTGGGGGGGGGGGGCTGAAAAATGATAACGGGAACACACAATTAAATGAATAGGTCTGCTGTCACCTACGAATCATGTCAGACAAGATTACAGTATACTCATTGAGCTTCTTATGTCAGGTGACGCCACTGGAGTGCCAGTGACACCGGGGAAGGTTTTGGGGGCATTTTTTGTTCGAGTGCTCGAGGGCGGCAGTCGTCCCTCATTAGCGAGGTTGGTGGTAGCCATGTCTCCATGTGGTTGCATAGATAGTGTGTCGACCGAAGTCCATACAGACTCCTTCAGTGGAGCCTAGAGATTTGCTGCCTGGGGTGAGGGTGGCGGGCAGTTTTTTTTCGACCAGAGTTTGTGTCAGGCCTTCCAAGTCTGTCCGTACCTGACACTCTTGTTTTTTCGCGTTCCGCCCCTGAGACCTCTGAATTGTTTCCACCTTCGAGTCAGCGTGACCCTTGCTGTGCTGAGGATATGAAGTTGGGAAAGGTATCATATAACCTTCGGTGAGCAGAGGTATACGGTTTCAGTCCAAGCATGAAGGTCCTTGAGTAGTAAGTAATTTTGTTGTTGTTATTGGATTTATCTAATTTCTCTATTCCACAAGGTGGTGTGCGTTGCACTATGGTTTTTATTTTGCACCTGTTGGCCCAGTGCATCTGACTTTGGCATGCATTTTATATAACGGTCTGCTTCCTTCTTAATATTTTAAGGGTTTACTTCCCTGGGGTAACGGCCGGTGCTGTGATGAGGATTGAACCCAACACCTTCAGATTGTGACCCATGTCACTTAACCTCTAGCCCACGCCATCCCCTGTAGCTACATAATAACCTGTGTCGAATTCTGGGGTGCAGTCAAGTGGAACGTTGAACGTCATGATGGATTGGCTTCCCACGGTTTAAGCTAGGCACAGCCGTAGCAAGATGCAGCACAACAAACAGGATAACGAATCGAAAGCACATAAAATCCACACAAATAAAGTCCTTGATGCCATCTACTGAAGGAGTTATGAATTATAATTCCAACAGGAACTGGCAAACAGCAGAAAAATGATACAAACACCAGAGTCAGGGAGAGCGAGGCCAATCAGGTGCCGCCATCTTGCTTTGTGTGTGTATATATATATATATATATATATATATATATATATATATATATATATATATATATCTGTGTGTGTGTGCGCATGCGTGTGTGCGCGCGCATGTGGTTTTTTGTTTTTGTTTTATATATATAAATATATACACACACACACATATATAAATAAATAAATAAAAGGTTTAACTGTCTTGCAATATCTAGGGAGACAGATCTGAACCTGGAACCATATCAGAATCAGCAGAACCTATTTTCGCCATCTTCGTATTACACAGCTTCTTCTACCACATCACCAGCTTATGGTTTGTTCCCAGAGGGAAGTGCCTCAACAGCATCACCCAACATGCTAATAGATACAGGGTCGACGTCGGGGTCCTCTGTATATACCACGAGTCCACCGTCTACATCTTCAGCTGTATACAGATCATACCCCACAACATCGTTATACTCACCATCAACTTGCACAACAGTAACCTCACCACAAGGGCCTTCGTTAACACCTTCTACAACTGGGTCACCTTCATCATCAACCACGTATAAAGCATCACCATCTCCACTGCACATGGATTCACAGGTATCCACCAATGGATCATCAAATCCAGACAATGACATACTTGGATACGACATTGATCAAAGTGGTCTGTCTGAACTGTACAGTGACAAAGACATGATAGTAAGAACACTTATGGAGGCTGATGAAAACTCTTTGGTTCCTATCTACGGACGAATGACCGACCAAGAGATAAAACAGCAACAGATGGAACATCTTGTAAGTGTACTACACAATCATCTTCTTTTACGACTTACAGATAAACACATCATTTTCTTTTCTCTTATTAACTTTGTTATCGTTTGAAACTTCTTCTTCTTCTTCTGCGTACACAGTCAGACAGTAACCATTATTTTTTCGAAAAAAGCGGTGGTCATCCTGAGGCTCTCGCTACTGCCATAGAGCTTGTCTTGCAGTTCCACTGGTAATGGCCACATCTGCTCTCTCTGATCCTCGTATGTCGGGCAGTTCTGCAGCAGATGTTCAGTGGTCATTTTACCAGTACCGCACGGGCATTCGTCGGTACACCCTATCTTCAATTTGTTGAATAGGTGGTACCTCAGTCTGTTGTGGCCAGTGCGAAGTCTGAAGACAACGACCTGCTCTCTTCGGTTCAACTGGTAATAAGCATCGTTTTTGGTGTAACCAGTATGTTCGGTTTCCCATTTGGTCATGTATCTGGCTTTGATAAGCCGTTTTGACTCTTCGTACGTCATACTGGTATCTGTTTGTGGTAGTCTTGCACCTTCTTTTGCCAGTCTGTCTGCCTCCTCGTTGCCTTGGATGTTGCAGTGTGACGGAACCCACTGTACCACTACCCTTTTTGGTGCGGACTGCTGGCACAGTTTGCAGAGTGCTGCTCTTAAGTCATTAAGCTCAGTGTTTTTCTGGCTTTTTAGCGCTGTGACTACGGCGAGAGCATCTGTCAGCAGGACTATATGGCTCTCATTTTCACTGTGTGTCACCATCTCTTCCACTGCCGCCCTCAGTGCCTCTGCCTCCGCTCTGAAATTGCTTGTGTACTTACCAGTAGCGAATGACAGTATTATTTTTCTGCCATTTGGTAGGTTCAGGAATGCTCCTGCCCCTCCGTTCTGTGTAGTGTTTGTTACAGAACCGTCGGTGTATGCATGGGTCCAGTCCATGCTTGGGTAGCTTTTCGTTATGAAGCTTAGGGTAGTGTCTCTCCTTTCTTTTTCAGTCTGGCAGTTTTTGTTTGCAATACCTGGTATATTTTCTACCACCTCTGGAAATATATCCTGCCTCCAGGTAGGTTTTCGTACAGTAGTGATGGGATTTGGTGTTGTTAGTGTGTTTATGGGATCTTCGTGCAACTTTGCTTTGGCTATTTCTGCAAAGCTTCTCCGCTTTAGTTTCCCATTTCCCAAATTGTTTAGTCTCTGGAACATTGGATGGTCCGTCAGTCTTCGGAGTTTCTCTGACTGCAGCTGGGCTCTGCAGTCTCTTCTATCGGTCATGGATTGCAGTTTTGTAATCTTTTCAAGTTCTACAATTGGCGTTGACTTCATGCCACCTGTTATAACTCTCATGGCTTGGTTTTGAAGTTTGCTAACTTTATCGAAGTTCGCCTTCGCTGCTGTTGTCCATGCCGCAATGCCATACTCGAGAACTGGTCTCACTCTTCCAGTGTACAGTTTCTTTAGTATGCCTTCGTCTGCTCCCCAGCTTGTGCCAGCAAGTTTCCTCATGATTGCCATTCTTTCTCTGGCTTTCATTCGGTTTCTCTCAATCTGACTTTTCCATGTCATGCGCCGATCAAATGTGACTCCCAGATAGGTTGGGTTGTCGTTTGGCTGCAGGATTTTGCCATTTAGACTTAATTTGGTACTTTGGGGTTTTAATGAGAGCGAGAATATTGTGCATGTTGTTTTCTCCTCGTTTATTTTGACCAGCCATGAGTTCGCCCACTCCTCCAGCGATGTTAGGGCCGTCTGCATCCGATTTCTTGCTATGGTGAGATTCTTTTCAGAGGTCCACATAGCCAGATCGTCTGCAAACATTGAGCTATGGACTCTTCTTGGTATATTCTCTGTAATATCGTTTATATATACCGGGAAGAGTGTGGGTGACAATACTCCCCCTTGGGGTACTCCCTGCTCGAGTGTCACCTTTTTGCTCATCTGTCCTTGTACTTGGACTCTGGCTGTTCTTTGTTTGAGGTAGTGGTTGATCCACTTGTACATCTTCCCACAGACATCACTTCTTCTTAGCTTGACTCTAAGTCCATCTTTCCAGACTTTGTCAAATGCCTTTTCCAGATCCACCCAAACAGCTACTGTGTGTTTCTGTGCCTGGTAGGCATCTTCTATCTCTTGGGCTATGAGGATGACCTGGTCCTCAGTGGATCTGTGCTGTCTAAAGCCGGCTTGCTGTGGAATTAGTATTCGTTTTTCTTCCAGATGCCACATCAGTCTGGTGTTTATCATCCGTTCCATCAGCTTGCCGACACAGCTCAGTAGGCTTATGGGCCTGTATCCATTTGGATCTGTTTTGTCCTATCGTTTGAAACATCCAACAGTACTTTTTTAACTACAAGGAGGCTGATAAATACACTATTTATTCCTAAATTGTGTTACGAAAGTCAATCTTGGTCCTTACTAGCAAACCATAAGAGTAAGATCCAGAGCTGTGATATGCACTGTGTGAGAAGTGCAGCCGGAAAGACAACCCATGACCGAATCCGCAACACCAAGCTGAGGCAGACAGTTGGGATAGACCCAGTTAGTAAGTACATTGACACCCAACAAATCAGGTGGTTTGGTAATTTAGTCAAAATGCATTATGACCAGACTACAACACGAACATATCATATACGGGTCACTGGCCCATGAGCAAGGGGCAGACCTCGCCGTCGATGGATTAAGGATCTCGGGTCTCTCTGACACTCTCAAGAAGCTACACCTAACGACATCACAAGCCTCCCGCTTGACGATAACAAGAAATCTAATAATACTGCCTTTATCTCATGCCATATGGCAAGGGCAGTAGGACATCCCACCTCTATCCCACGCCGTATGGTAAGGGCAGTAGGACATCCCACCTCTATCAGACGTCGTATGGTAAGGGCAGTAGGACATCCCACCTCTATCCCACGCCGTACGGTAAGGGCAGTAGGACATCCCACCTCTATTCCACGCCGTATGGTAAGGGCAGTAGGACATCCCACCTCTATCCCACGCCGTATGGTAAGGGCAGTAGGACAAAAGAAGAATAAGAAAATCATTTTGACTTCCACACCCACTCACACTTCCACACCCACTCTCATCCCCAAACACACACCCACTTCCCCCCCCCCCCACTCCCAACCCCATTGACATCCTACTCACACTCTCATTCCCACTAACAATTCCACCCTAACTCTCACTACCACTCTCACTCCCACTCTCACTCCCACTCTCACTCTCACTACCACTCTCACTCTCACTACCACTCTCACTACCACTCTCACTCTCACTACCACTCTCACTACCACTCTCACTCTCACTCTCACTCCCACTCTCACTACCACTCTCACTCTCACTACCACTCTCACTACCACTCTCACTCTCACTCTCACTCCCACTCTCACTACCACTCTCACTCTCACTACCACTCTCACTACCACTCTCACTCTCACTCCCACTCTCACTCTCACTACCACTCTCACTCTCACTCCCACTCTCACTCTCACTACCACTACCACTCTCACTACCACTCTCACTACCACTCTCACTCTCACTACCAATCTCACTCTCACTCTCACTCTCACTCTCACTCCCACTCTCACTACCACTCTCACTCTCACTACCACTCTCACTACCACTCTCACTCCCACTCTCACTACCACTACCACTCTCACTACCACTCTCACTCTCACTACCACTCTCACTCTCACTCCCACTCTCACTACCACTCTCACTCTCACTACCACTCTCACTACCACTCTCACTCTCACTACCACTACCACTCTCACTCCCACTCTCACTCTCACTCTCACTACCACTCTCACTCTCACTACCACTCTCACTACCACTCTCACTCTCACTACCTTTCTCACTCTCACTCTCACTCCCACTCTCACTCTCACTCTCACTACCACTCTCACTACCACTTTCACTCTCACTCTCACTCCCACTCTCACTACCACTCCCACTCTCACTCTCACTACCACTCTCACTCTCACTACCACTACCACTCTCACTCCCACTCTCACTCTCACTACCACTCTCACTCTCACTACCACTACCACTCTCACTACCACTCTCACTACCACTCTCACTACCACTCCCACTACCACTCTCACTACCACTCTCACTACCACTCCCACTACCACTTCCACTACCACTCTCACTACCACTCCCACTACCACTCCCACTACCACTCTCACTCCCACTCCCACTCTCACTACCACTCTCACTACCACTCTCACTACCACTCCCACTACCACTCTCACTATCACTACCACTCTCACTACCACTCCCACTACCCCTCTCACTACCACTCTCACTACCACTCTCACTCTCACTACCACTCTCACTACCACTCCCACTACCACTCTCACTACCACTACCACTCTCACTACCACTCCCACTACCCCTCTCACTACCACTCTCACTACCACTCTCACTCCCACTACCGCTCTCACTACCACTCCCACCACCCCTCTCACTACCACTCCCACTACCACTCTCACTCTCACTACCACTCTCACTACCACTACCACTACCACTCTCCCTACCACTCCCACTACCACTCTCACTACCACTCTCACTACCACTCCCACTACCACTCTCACTACCACTCTCACTCTCACTTCCACTCCCACTACCACTCTCACTACCACTACCACTACCACTCCCACTACCACTCCCACTACCACTCCCACTCTCACTACCACTCCCACTACCACTCCCACTCTCACTACCACTCCCACTACCACTCCCACTCTCACTACCACTCCCACTACCACTCTCACTCTCACTACCACTCTCACTACCACTACCACTCTCACTACCACTCTCACTACCACTCTCACTACCACTCCCACTACCACTCTCACTACCACTCTCACTACCACTCTCACTACGACTCCCACTCTCACTACCACTCTCACTACCACTCCCACTCTCAATACCACTCTCACTACCACTCCCACTCTCACTACCACTCTCACTACCACTCTCACTACCACTCCCACTACCACTCTCACTACCACTCTCACTCCTACTCTCACTACCACTCCCACTCTCACTCCCACTCTCACTCCCACTCTCACTCCCACTCTCACTACCACTCCCACTACCACTCTCACTACCAACCTCACTACCACTCCCACTCCCACTCCCACTCTCACTACCACTCTCACTCCCACTACCACTCCCACTCCCACTCTCACTCCCACTCCCACTCTCACTACCACTCTCACCACCACTCTCACTACCATTACCACTCCCACTACCACTCTCACTACCACTCCCACTCTCACTACCACTACCACTCCCACTACCACTCTCACTACCACTACCACTCCCACTACCACTCTCCCTACCACTCCCACTACCACTCTCACTACCACTCTCACTACCACTCCCACTACCACTCTCACTACCACTCTCACTCTCACTTCCACTCCCACTACCACTCTCACTACCACTACCACTACCACTCCCACTACCACTCCCACTACCACTCCCACTCTCACTACCACTCCCACTACCACTCCCACTCTCACTACCACTCCCACTCTCACTACCACTCTCACTACCACTCTCACTACCACTACCACTACCACTCTCCCTACCACTCCCACTACCACTCTCACTACCACTCTCACTACCACTCCCACTACCACTCTCACTACCACTCTCACTCTCACTTCCACTCCCACTACCACTCTCACTACCACTACCACTACCACTCCCACTACCACTCCTACTACCACTCCCACTCCCACTACGACTCCCACTCCCACTCTCACTACCACTCCCACTACCACTCTCACTACCACTCTCACTACCACTCTCACTACCACTACCACTACCACTCTCACTACCACTCCCACTCTCACTCTCACTCTCACTCCCACTCTCACTCCCACTCCCACTACCACTCTCACTACCACTCTCACTACCACTCTCACTCCCACTCCCACTCTCACTTCCACTCTCACTACCACTCCCACTACCACTCTCAATACCACTCCCACTCTCACTACCACTACCACTACCACTACCACTCCCACTCCCACTATCACTCCCACTACCACTCCTACATCCATTTGAGACCAGATTTTGCTGACACCAAAATACGAGTGGGAGCCTTGTAATGGGACCAAACTATTTTAGTTGCTCTTTTGATGTAGTCTTATACTGGTGTTTTTCACACCAGTCTCCAGATGTCATTGTTTTTTATCCTGTCTCACCTTGTTACAACCAATATTGTTTGTATGCATTTCATTTCTGTTGTAGCGATTTGTTGTTTGTCAATTGATATTAGTGTCCAGTTGTAACATTGATAGCATAGTGTCGGGACGAAAATCGTGTTGCATAGTGCTCTTTTGGAAGTTATTGTCATGTGCTTGCCTAAGAAAGAAAAAGATAGAACAGATCCAAATGGATACAGGCCTATCAGTCTACTGAGCTGTGTAAGGAAACCGATGGAGCGTATGATAAACACCAGACTGATGTGGCACCTGGAAGCAAAACACATACTAATTCCACAGCAAGCAGGTTTTAGACAGCACAGATCCCCTGAGGATAAGATCACTCTAATAGCCCAGGAAATAGAGGATGCTTACCAGGAGAAAAAGCATTCAGTAGCGGTTTGGGTGGATTTAGAGAAGGCATTTGACAAGGTGTGGAAAGAGGGACTTAGTCAAGCTATGAAGAAGTGAAGTTTGTGGGAAAATGGATCAGCCACTACCTCGAAAACAGAACAGCCAGAGTTCAAGTACAAGGGCAGATAGGCTGAAAGGTGACACTGGAGCAGGGAGTACCCCAAGGGGGAGTACTGTCACCCACACTTTTTCTGGTGTAAATAAACAACATCATAGAGAATATACCAAGAAGAGTCCACAGCTCAATGTTTGCAGACGATCTGGCTATGTGGAACTTCGAAAAAAATCTCACCGTAGCAAACAATCGGATGCAGCAGGCCCTAACATCGTTGGAGGAGTGGGCGTAATCATGGCTGGTGAAAATAAATGAAGAAAAAACAACATGTACGATATTCTCGCTTTCAAATAAACCACAGAACACCAAAATAAGTCTTAACGGCAAATATCTGCGGCCAAACGACGACCCAAACTACTTGGGAGTCACATGTGATCAGCGCATGACAAGGAAAAGTCAGATCGAGAGAAATCAAATGAGAGCCAGACAAAGAATGGCAATCATGAGCAAACTTGCTGGCACAAGCTGGGGAGCAGATGAAAAAATACTCAAGAAACTGTACACTGGAAGAGTGAGACCAGTTCTCGAGTATGGCATTGCGGCATGGACAAAAGCAGCAAAGGCGAACTTTGATAATATTAGCAAACTTCAAAACCAAGCCATGAGAGTTTTAACACGGCATGAAGTCAACGCCAATTGTAGAACTTGAAAAGATTACAAATCTGCAATCCATGACTGACAGAAGAGACTGCAGAGCCCAGCAGCAAGCAGAGAAACTCAGAAGACTGACAGATCATCCAATGCATCAGAGACTAAATAGATTTGGAAATGGGAAACTAAAGCAGAGAAACTTTGCAGAAATAGCCAAAGCAAAGATGAGCGAAGACCCTATGAAAACCTTAACAACACCAAAGCCCATCTCTACTGTACGCAAACCCACATGGAAGTAGAATATCATCCCAGAGGTGGTAAAAAATATACCAGGTATTGGAAACAAGAACAGCCAGAGTGAAAAAGAAAGAAGGGATATAACCCTGAGGTACATAGCGGAAAACTACCCAAGCATGGACTGAACCCATGCATACACTGACGGTTCTGTAACAAACACAACACAGAATGGAGGGGCAGGGGTATTCCTGAGCCTACCAAATGGTAGAAAAATAACACTGTCAGTGGCAACTGGAAAATTATCAAGCAACTTCAGAGCGGAGGCAGAGGCACTGAAGGCTGCAGTAGAAGCAATGCTCACAGGAGAAAGAAATGAAAGCCATATAGTCCTGTTTACAGATGCCCTGGCCGTGGTTACAGCACTAGAAAGCCAGAAAAATACTGAACTTAATGACTTAATAGCAGTACTCTGTCAACTATGCCAGCAGTCCGCACCAAAAAGAGTAGTGGTACAGTGGGTTCCATCCCACTGTAACATCCAAGGCAACAAGGAGGCAGACAGACTTCCAAAAAAAGGTGCAAGACTACCACAACCAGATTCTAGTGTGACCTACGAAGAGTCCAAAAGGTTTATTAGAGCCAGATACATGGCCAAATGGGAAACAGAACATACTGGCTACACAAAAAATTATGCCTTCTACCAGCTGAACAGAAGAGAGCAGGTCGTGGTCTTCAGACTCTGCACAGGCCACAACAGACTGAGGTACCATCTATTCCATAAATTGAAGATAGGTGGCACTGACGAATGCACCTGTGGCACAAAGATTGGTGATACTGACGAATGCACCTGTGGTACAGGAAAAATGACCGCTGAACATCTGCTGCAAAATTGCCCGACATACGAGGACCAGAGAAAGCACATGTGGCCATCACCAGTGGCAAACACTAGACAAGCTCTATGTCAGTGTCGACAGCCTCAGGATGACAGCTGCTTTCTTTAAACAAATTAAAGTTGACGTCTGACAGCGTACGAAGAAGAAGAAGTCACGTGTTTGCAATTAAGAATTGGTGATAATGATCTGATTTACCTTTTTGCAACTTTGTTCAATTTTCACTGTGATTCTTCCATCTGCTGATATCATGCTCTCTAAGTATGTAAAATCTTTCAGCTGCCCTACAAGAAATATATTGGTTTGTCCTGCATGTCTAGATATTTTCTTAACCTCGGTGTTTTTCGACGTTGATTTTCATGTTATATTCTTTACGTTTTATTTAGTTTGTCAATATGTTGTTGCATTTGTTCGAGGGTTATTCAAGTCAAACTGGGACTTTTTTTTTGCAAGCAAAAATATTTTTGTTTTATAATAGCTGTCCATCGTTGTCGATGAGGACCGCCGACATCATCCTTGTCACAGATTTCCCTGTTGGGTGTGGGTGCGCATGTGGCTGAACAGTCCAATGCGAGCACGAAAACATCTGCTACATATCGGGCACACGAGGTTTGTAGAAGGGGATGGTGTTTCCGCTGCTCGGGATTTCCGCGTCTCGCGTCTGTTCTGGGCTTTCACAACACGGTCATCTTCACCGGCAGCTACACCCGATTTGACTGCGCTTCTCCAGTCAGATCTGTTTTTCGCAAGACATTCCCAGGTGTCGAAGTCTATCTGGCAACTTTTTAGTGAATTAGGGGGTCAAGATGTGATCGACTACCTGTCCGAAATAGAACCACATGGATGCACCCAAGGTCCCGCCACTGGCACCTCATTGACTATATTATCATCAGACGTAGGGATCGAGCGGATGCTATGGTAACGAAGAGCATGTGTGGTGCAGAATGTTGGACCGACCATCGACTTGTCATTGCCAAGCTAAACTTCAAGATCCAGCCCAAAATGCGCCCCCAGGGAAAGAAACCACAGAGGAGGCTAAATGTCTTTCAGTTGAAATACGAACCCACGAGAGGAGGCTTCCAGGAAGAGCTTGAGGGTAGACTGTCTGAGCTTCGTTTTGAAAAGAACGACATCGAAAAGAACTGGGCATCATTGAGAAACACACTCTATGATACAGCTGTTAAACACATTGGCCCAATCACGCGCAAGCATAAGGACTGGTTTGATGAGAACGATCTAGAAATACAGGGCCTTCTCGATGCAAAACATGAAGCGCACAGGGAATACCAGAGGGACACACCATCTCCGGCAGCAAAAGCTGCCTTCAATACTGCTCGCAAAGCTGTCCAGACCAGGCTTAGAGAGATGCAAGACTCCTGGCTCAGCAAAAGAGCTGACGAAATTGAGATGTTCGCCGAGCGTCTCGACACCAAACGGTTTTACGAGGCACTGAAAGCTCTCTACGGCCCGCAGCCCTCTAGTAATACTCCAGTTCGCAGTGCGGATGGGGTACTGCTAACAGATAAGGTTCAGATTCTAAACAGATGGGCAGACCACTTCTGCAAAATACTAAACCACCCATCGTCCATAAATAAAGAGGCCATCTGGCGAATGCCGCAGGTGGAACTGAACCTGGCGTTGGATGAAGTCATTACTGAGGAGGAAGTCAACAGGGCAATCAGTTCACTATCTATAGGAAAAGCTCCAGGAGCTGATGCAATACCAGCAGAGGTATATAAGACAGCTGGCCCATCCCTCACCAGAAGGATCACTGAACTCTTCTGTCACATGTGGGCTGAAGGTAAAATTCCGCAGGAGCTAAAGGACGCCTCAATCGTTCACCTATACAAAAGAAAAGGCAATCGTCAGGAATGCGACAATCATCGAGGAATATCCCTACTCTCCGTAGCAGGCAAGATCCTAGCGCGCTTACTGCTAAACAGGCTCAACAAACACCTTGAACAAAGCCACCACCTCCCAGAAAGCCAATGTGGATTCAGAGCCGGAAGAGGAACAGTGGACATGATTTTTGCCGCTCGCCAAGTACAAGAGAAGTGTCGAGAGCAAAATCAGGCCCTGTACACCACATTTATTGATTTGACAAAGGCATTTGATACAGTAAACAGAGGAGGGCTGTGGATGATAATGTCTAAGTTTGGCTGCCCCAACAAGTTCATAACAATGGTGAAACAGCTACACGAAGGCATTTGTGCTCGTGTACTGGACAGCGGTGCAATCTCTAAAACGTTTCTAGTATCAAACGGAGTAAAACAAGGATGTGTACTCGCCCCGACTTTGTTCAGCATGATGTTCGCGGCCACGATGACAGACGCCTTCAGATCATTGGAGCTTAGAATACCCATAAAGTACCGCACAGATGGCAAATTACTCAATTCCAGAAGAATGAAGGCCAAAACCAAAGTGGCTGGCGACATAATCAGGGAACTTGTATTTGCTGACGACTGTGCTCTAATGAGCAACTCAGAACTGAACATGCAGGTTGGAATGGACCAATTCTCTGCCGCATGCGAAAATTTTGGCCTGACCATAAATGCCAAAAAAACAGAGGTCATGTACCAACCAGCACCAGGCATGCCGTACACAAAACCAGAGACTACAGTCAGCGGGCAGACGTTGAATGCCGTAGACAAATTCACATATCTGGGCAGCACGCTGTCGAGATCTGTCAGCCTAGACGATGAGGTGGCAAGCAGAATAGCAAAGGCCAGCACATCCTTTGGTAGAATGCGCTCGATGGTCTGGGCACGTCGTGGCATCAGCGTCAAGACCAAATTGAAAGTCTACCGTGCAACCATCATTCCAACCCTACTATACGCTTGCGAAAGCTGGACATGCAAGGAGGTTAAACTACTTCCACACAGGTTGCCTGAGGCGAATATTCCACATCCGATGGCAAGATCGTGTCACTGACATCGAGGTTCTCTCGAGGGCTAACATGCCCAGCATATAAATTTTTGTTTAAAGTAGTCAAAATGCCATTTATTAAAAAAATAAAATTTCTGCAACGTTTATGCACCTATCCCAGCGTTTAAGTAATGCTTGTAAAGCTTGAGCTTCAGAATGGTTTGTCTGTATGTCTGAACCAATCTAGGCCAGCCTGTTTCACTTCGTGTTTAGTGCTGAAATGCTGACCTCCCAGAAATTATTTTCGGGGTCCAAATAGGTGGACATCGCTTGGAGCGAGGTCTGTGCTGTAAGGTAGATATGACAATACCTCCCAGCTGAGTTACTGCAGGTGGCACATAGTGCGGTGAGCCGTATGAGGTCGAACAGTATTGAACTCTTCTCTGCCAACCAAAAGCAGAAAGCTGTCTTGGCACCTTACTTGCACTAACCTTCCAAAAATTCAAATGTTTATGAACAATAGTGCTCACTGTACCCAGAGAAAGACTTGCTTCTTGTGCAGTTTAGCGACAGGTTATGATTCAATTTTCCAGAACAAGCCGTTCCACAATCTGGATATTCACAGTAATGACTCGTAGGTTGACAGCCACAACGGCCGAAATCATCACTCACGGATTTACGGCCTTCTCTAAAATGTTTACACCATTCAAATGTCTTACTGTGATTGAACTTTGCATCACCATTTTGTGGTTGCAGTCTTCTGTAAATTTTTGCAGAATTCACACCTTCTTTCACAGGAAACTTCATGACAACACGCTGTTGCATGCAAGCACTAACAGTGTTGTCCGCCATTTTTATTTATCTGTCACGTGACTGGCCACGGCAAGAGAGCCACCTAGCAGTAATAGGGCACAAGTGCCCCTAACTAATGATAGTAGTTCCAGCTCACTATAACCCATTTAGGTAGAACTTGAACAAAAAGTCCCGATTTGATTTGAACACCCCTCGTATGTGTGGCCACATCATCTCATACAAATCTGAAGCCTAATAAGATTAAATCTCCTCTACTTCATCTAAAACAGCAGTGTTCATACTACTTCTACCATTATCTCTTGTTACAGGAGTCATGCAGACTTAAGAGGGAGATGTTTGGACGGATGAGACGGTTACCTGACCACGAGTACGACTACATCTTCGCTACAACAGGACTGGATGCCGATGACCGCCAGAAGGGGCTTCATCAGCTGGGTGTTTGCTTAGAGAAGATGATACGAGCAATGGTCAAGTTCTGTAAGGCTATTCCAGGCTTCTCGAAACTGAGCATCCACGACAAAGTCCAGCTAATCAAATGTGAGTATGCACAGCTGTTAGCGACGGCTTGTGGAAGCGTGGTGGGGATATAGGAAAAAAGAGAGGTCTTTGAACAATTTCTGAAGCCAAAGATGCATCAGTGAATGGACTGACAGCTGCCAGTGTCTCATACCTCACTGCTTCCATCAGGGTCAGCAAACCAGAGCTGACCAAGACCCTATTCCGTCTCCAAGTGACTGCACTAGGCTAGTCTGATGACTAAGAGACTAGGGATCACAGTACGACAGAAAACCTGGTACCACAAACAATTATACTGAAACCAGATGTGTGTGGCCAAATGGCGCAGGTATCACAGCCTTGCTGTAAGATAGACCACATGATCACAACATCCTTTTCAGAATGAATGCAGTAGAAGAGGGAGAAGAACAATATCTGTACGCATTGAAATGCTAAACGACATTGGTCTCGGTCATTCACTTCCTATGTGATTGCCAGATTGGGTGAGGGTAGGGGAGGCTAGGTGTAGGTGGGGATGGGGAAGCTGGTGTATCATAGTGATTAGTGGTATGTCTCACAAACCGAACTTGCATGTATTCGGAATCATGAATAAGCAAGTCCTCACTTCCTTGTGGGAATTGATTCCATATAACATGCCTGCTGTAGTCGGATACACTGGACCGTAAGGTGCACAAGAGAGTACAGCTAGCCATTTTCCCCTTTTGAAACAAACCAAAGTAAAATAAGAGCTTGGCAGATGTAGTAACAAACACAGATTTGTTGCAAAGAACAGGATAACAACTATTGCTAATGAGAAAAAGTAAATATGCTTTGCACAAATTCCCAGCACGAAAAACAAACTTGCTTTCACTGGATTAGAATCCATATTGAAGATATGAGGGGTGAACCCAAACAACACGTAGTGAGAAACAGTGGAGGAAGCAGCCGTTTCAACCAAGGTATATTAGGTGGATCTCACAAACACGGTCCAAATATTATATATAAGAGTAACTGTCCAGGCCTAGGTTTATACAGAGCCACCATGGAATAGCTTCTATCTCCATTATCCTGCTGGACATTGACTGGATAATGAAGTCAACAACATCATCCAGCAACAATGGTATTAAATGGACCTTGACAAGACAACTTGCTGATCTCAACTTTGTCGATGATTGGGTTTTTCTGCTCCATACCAGCAGCTAGATGCAGAATGAGATACTTGAGCCTGACAAAAATGATGTGTCGGACCGAAAGGGCCAAATATTGCAATCAAGCTGTAAACTACGACACAACGCATTCCGTTCTCAGTACTACATCCTGCTACTTGCAAATTTCTGTTCAGGGCTTGCTAGCGGGAAATTGAGAACAAACGCAGAAGAAAAAGAGGGAAGAACGGGTAGCGGCTGGTGCGGTGATGGGGAGCGAACCCAGCATGCCGTGTCACTTAAACACTAGCCCACACCGTCCCGAATTTTGGTCTGAAATTACACAGCAACAAAACACAAATTATGAAAATAAAAACAACTGACAGCAATAGAATTGTAATGTCAGTCAGGGCCCCTTCAGAATGTGAAATCTTTCATAATATCTTAGTAGCAATATAAACATATTAGGAAACACAGAAAATGGTGTTCAGTTAAGAGTACATGGGGCAAGAGAAGCCATCATTGTATAAGTGACCTTATGGAAATAAAAAGAAATTAGAACTGTCACCAAAATAAAAGTCTTTAACATACAGTATTTTCTATCATGTGGCTGTGAAACATGGAGAACACTTAAAAATAACAGTACAAACTTTCGTAGATGGTTGCTTGCGCAGAATGCAAAGGTGGAAATGATTTGATAAAATTACAAATGTGGAGCTGTTGGTAAGAATTAAAGTTGGAAAGTAACAATAACATGGATATTGAAAAAGAAAATTGCAGATATTCTAAAAGAACTGGATCTCCAAGAAAATTGGATAGTGAACAATATCTTGTCTAGAAAACTAAAACATTTTGGCCACATCAAACGACATAATGACCTAGAAAGAAAGATACTGAATGGTAGGGTGCCTGAAAAGCAGGTCAGAGGCAGACCGAAGAGAAGATAGACACAAGACATCACGGAGTTCCGGAAGATGACAGCGACTGGAGAGGGACATTTTGTAAAGGATATGCTACATGATGATGATGGAAAGAACGGTACAGAAAATACTGAAGCATGACATAAGGAGGAGTCGCTGGCATTGGATAGGCCACACATTACGGGAACCAGGTGATAACATTACAAGACAGTCTCTGTTCCGGAAAATACAGGGCAAGAGGAATAGTGGACGACCGAGAAACTCATAGAAGAGGAAACTGGTTTCTGAGATTCGGGTGGCAGGCAAAACGCGAACAGAACTAGCTCACTTGGATCAAGTTATTAAGACTTGGCACATATTTGTTGAAGACCTATGATCATTTATAGGTGGAGAGGTTTTTGATTGATTGATTATTTAAAGTAATTTCTTCTGGTACTAGTAGGATGGGTGTACAGTCTCTAGGATCAGGGCCAGGTACCAGATACATTACAGAAATTCCCACCTCACGTCAGCGCTGGGCACATGAAAACAGGATTTGGTGCAAACACCTGACCAACAATGTAGGCATCGACACTGTTATACTGAGCCCTGCTTTAAAGGCTATCATTGCACTACAGCCAGACTGAACAAGAATGACCTTATTTCGGCATGCCATAGGAAGGGTTAGGCTAACTAGACACCCAAAGGGGATCTAATTCATGTCTTTGCAGCTACGCGATTCGTCACTTGGAGGTCTGTAGTTCAGACCCGGATTACCTATTACTGGACTTTCTTTTCTGCTGTCTGATGGGAATGTTTTTAAAGTGCTTATAAAATGCTTGATTTGCGTTTGCTGCAGCAAAAAAAATATGCTTATAGTAAGATGCGTAATCTTTGGTTTTTTTCAGATTCACGACAGGAGTTCTATATCTTCCTAATCTACAAATGTATCGACTCTGAGAAGAGGATCTTACGAGGCTTTGACAACCAATGGAAATGTGAGAACGAGCTATCTAAGAATGCCACAGACTCAGAGTTCCATGTGATAACTGAGCACTTGGATTTGTACTTCAGATACTGTAACAGTCTCCAGGTTTTGAAACTGTCATACGAGGAGCTGGTCATGATACGAGCTATTATTGTCATGTCACCAGGTAACGTGGAATTCATTTGAATTAACTTCTGGTCTAAGATAGTTCACCAGGTAACGAAATGGCTATTTGATTAACTTCTTTTTAAGGTTTGTCTAAGATAGTTCACCAGGTAACAAAGTGGTTATTTGATTAACTTCCTTCTAAGATAGTTCACCAGGTAATGGAGTGGTTATTTGATTAATTTCCTTCTAAGATAGTTCACCAGGTAATGGAGTGGTTATTTGATTAACTTGCTTCTAAGATAGTTCAGCAGGTAATGAAGTGGTTATTTGATTAACTTCCTTCTAAGATAGTTCACCAGGTAATAGAGTGGTTATTTGATTAACTTCCTTCTAAGATAGTTCAGCAGGTAATGGAGTGGTTATTTGATTAACTTCCTTCTAAGATAGTTCAGCAGGTAACGAAGTGGTTATTTGATTAACTTCTTTCTAAGGTTTGTCTAAGGTAGTTCACCAGGTAACAAAGTGGTTATTTGATTAACTTCTTTCTAAGGTTTATCTAAGGTAGTTCACCAGGTAACGAAGTGGTTATTTGATTAACTTCTTTCTAAGGTTTGTCTAAGATAGTTCACCAGGTAACGAAGTGGTTATTTGATTAACTTCTTTCTAAGGTTTGTCTAAAGTAGTTCACCAGGTAATGAAGTGGTTATTTGATTTACTTTGTCTTCTTTTTCTGTGTTTGTTCTCATCTCTCGCTACCAAGTCCCAAAGAGGGCTTTGCAAGTAATAGGATGTAGTCCGGAGTATGGAATGTGTTGTGTCGCTAGTTTACAGCTTGACTGTGATATTTGCACCTTTCGGTCCAAAAAATCCGTGCTTCGGCAGAGACGTCTGACTAAGGTAGTTCACTAGATGATTTTGTGGTTATTTAACTTTGGTCTAAGTTAGTTCACTAGATGATTTGGTGGTTATTTAACTTCGATCTAAGTTAGTTCACTAGATGATTTGGTGGTTATTTAACTTCTGTCTAAGCTAGTTCACTAGATGATTTGGTGGTTATTTAACTTCGGTCTAAAGTAGTTCACTAGATAATGTGGTGGTTATTTAACTTCTGACTATGTTAGTTTACCAGATATTTTGTGGTTATTTAATCAACTTTTCTTTAAGGCAGTTCACTAGATAATTATGTGGTTGTTTATTCACTTCTGTCTAAGCTAGTTCACTAGATAATTTGGTGGTTATTTAACTTCTGTCTAAGCGAGTTCACTAGATAATTTGGTGGTTATTTAACTTCTGTCTTAAGCTAGTTTACTAGAAAATTTTGTGGTTATTTAACTTCTGTTTAAGCTAGTTCACTAGATAATTTGGTGGTTATTTAACTTCTGACTAAGCGAGTTCACTAGATAATTTGGTGGTTATTTAACTTCTGTCTAAGTTAGGATAATTTGGTGGTTATTTAACTTGTCTTAGCTAGTCCACTAGATAATTTGGTGGTTATTTTATTATTTTCTGTCTAAGTTAGGATAATTTGGTGGTTATTTAACTTCTGTCTGAGTTAAGATAATTTGATGGTTATTTAACTTCTGTTTTAGCTAGTCCACTCGACAATTTGGTGGTTATTTAACTTCTAAGGTAGATCACCATCCAACGAAGTGGTTATTTGGTTAGTTTCTGTCAAAAGTAGTTCTCTAGTATATATAGCCATCGATGTTGAAGAATTAGAGATATTTTGTTGGTGGATGGTCACTGATTGGCTGACATGAAATAACCATTTCACTTCCTCACTCCTGTGGCTTCCTTGATTGTAAATTACGCATATATTTACGGCTAGATAGACGAGCACAAGGGGCGATAAGTTTGTTTAGGATCTAGACACCAGGTAAAAATATAGGAGCCAGACTAAGTGCTGGATGAAATGTTCCTGGTAGGGTTGTGCAAAATGTTGTAGAGTATGGCAGAATCATTATTGGAAATCTGAATTCTAAATGTGAAATTTTAAGTTTATTTTCAAAATAATACTAACATGTTTACGCTATTCTTTATCCATATCTTCATCACCATCTTCTTTGATACTGTTTGCTTTGAAGAGGAGGTTGTGTTGTGTTATGTTGTAGCATACAGCGATTTGGGATATCTGGACCTTTTCTGCCGGATACATCTGGTTTCAGGACAGCACATTTTTGTGACCGAAATTGCCTTTCCTCTTCCATCCTTTTTCTCTAAGCCTAATCCACAGATGCAGCTTGTTTCCAGGGCCACAACTTGGAGATGGACTAAGGTCTTTGACAGCTCTGCTTCACTGACCCTGAGCTATGAATCATTGACTGCTGCCATCGCGTTGACCTGGTCTTCGGCTGCGATGGACAAATTATACCATGCTAGCTAGTATTTCTGTCACATAAATCCAGAGGTCAAGAATATAACCACTGCAATGGAAAAACTTCTTCTTCTTCCTTTTCTTCTTCTTCTTCTTTGTCTCCTTTTTCTTCTTCTTCTTCTGCTTCTTCTTCAGCTGCTTCTTCTTTGGCCTTGGTTCTGAAAAGAACGTTTGTGACATTGTGTCGCAGTTTACAACGATGCTGCTATATCTGCGCCTTTAGGCCTGGTACTTCCGATTTCATCACATAAATTTTGGGGACCATATTTCCTTCTTTCATCGATCCTTAATCTCCTTTACAGGCTGCATGGTTGCAGTCTGTTTCCAGGATCGCATCTAGGGGGCCAAATAGGGCCTTGACCAGAAGCTAGTTTGAGGGTAGGATGTGTACATCTCCAAACGAATGACCACCTGTGACAGATGGGTTTCGTCTACCCAGAATGTTTAGGATGTCAGAGACTTGCACCTAACCCTTTTTTCTGTTAATGACAACATCGCTGCAACACGTAGACCAGAAGTTGAATTTTTTTGTTGTATTATATTTTGTGTTGTATGGCTGTATGCTGTCTGATGTGTTGTATGGCTGTATGTTGTCTGATGTTTTGTATTGTAAAGCTGTATGCTGTCTGATGTGTTGTATTCTGTGGCTGTATGTTGTCTTATGTTTCGTGGTGTATGGTTGTAAGCTGTCTGATGTTTTGTGTTGTATAGCCGTATGCTGTCTGAAGTTATGCGCTGTCTGAATGAATGCTGTCTAAAGTTATGTGCTGTCTGAATGAATGCTGTCTAAAGTTATGTGCTGTATGAATGAATGCTGTCTGAAGTTATGCATAAATGAATGCTGTCTAAAGTTATGTGCTGTCTGAATAAGTGCTGTCTGAAGTTATGTGCTGTCTGAATGAATGCTGTATAAAGTTATGTGCTGTCTGAATGATTGCTGTCTAAAGTTATGTGCTGTATGAATGAATGCTGTCTGAAGTTATGCATGGATGAGTGCTGTCTGAAGTTATGCATGAATGAATGCTGTCTAAAGTTATGTGCTGTATGAATGAATGACGTCTGAAGTTATGTGCTGTATGAATGATGCTATCTGAAGTTATGTGCTGTCTAAAGTTATGTGCTGTCTGAATGAATGCTGTCTGAAGTTATGCATGGATGAGTGCTGTCTGAAGTTATGCATGAATGAATGCTATCTGGTGTTATGTGCTGTCTGAATGAATGCTGTCTAAAGTTATGTGCTGTATACATGAATGATGTCTGAAATTATGTGTTGTATGAATGATGCTGTCTGAAGTTATGTGCTGTCTGAATGAGTGCTGCCTGGTTATGTGCTGTCTGAATGAATGCTGTCTAAAGTTATGTGCTGTATGAATGAATGATGTCTGAAGTTATGTGCTGTATGAATGATGCTGTCTGAAGTTATGTGCTGTATGAATAAATCCGTCTGAAGTTATGCATGAATGAATTGCTGTCTGAAGTTTTGTACTGTATGAATGAATGCTGTTTGAAGTTATGTGCTGTATGAATGAATGCTGTCTGAAGTTATGCACTATATGAATGAATGTTGTCTGAAGTTATGTGCTGTATGCATGAATGAATGCTGTGTGAGGTTTTTTTATGTGTTGTATGGGTGCATACTGTCTGATGTATTACTCTGCCAAGCCCTTCTCCTAGAAGAATGAAGTTACTAACAGTAACAAAGACTTTTCTTGTGTAATTTATAGCAGCGATAGTGTTTATCTTTGTCTCTACAGATCGAGACACACCTGTTGATTCTCCACTAGCACATCGGATATACTGGCAACTGACGCTGTGCCTCATCCATTTGCTGTCACAGAGACATCACCAACCCTTGATTGTGTATGCCAAGATCATGGATAGACTGACAGAGGCTCGCACTCAGACTGCCAGTGTTATCTCTTTCTTACGGAAACTCAGAATTGACAAATACTCTGATTTGATGCTGAATCCACTGCTGAAGGAAATGTGTGGAGGGATTTTCTTTGACTATAAAGATGATGACTTATTTGCAGACACTTGAATATATTGGGTAGACGTTGTAGCTGTGATATTCGTGGAAAGTAGTAGCTGTGGTATCCATTGAAAGTAGTGGTAGTTGTGGCAGCTATTGACAGTAGTAGCTGTGGTACACATATTAAGTAGTGCTACTTGTTGTACCAGTTAAAAGTACTGATACTTTTGGTACACATTGAAATAGCACTTATAGTACCAAAGTAGTACTTGTAGTACCTATTGAATGTAGTAGTTGTGGTACCTATTGAAAGTAGTGGTACTTGTGGTACCAATTGAAAGTAGTGATACTTTCGGTACCTATTGAAAGCAATAATGATGGTAGCTATTGAAAATAGTAGTTGTGGTACCTATTGAAAGTAGTAGTTGTGGTGCCTATTGGAAGTAGTAGTTCTGATACCTATTGAAAGTAGCAGTTGTTGTACCTATTGAAAGTAGTAGTTGTTGTACCTATTGAAAGTAGTAGTTGTTGTACCTATTGAAAGTAGTAGTTGTTGTACCTATTGAAAGTAGTAGTTGTTGTACCTATTGAAAGTAGTAGTTGTTGTACCTATTGAAAGTAGTAGTTCTGGTGCTTATTTAAAGTAGTACTTGTGGCACTTATTAGAAGTAGTAGTTGTGGTACCTATTGGAAGAAGTAGTTGTGGTGCCTTTTGAAATTAGTAATTGTGGTACATATTGGAAGTAGTAGTTATGGTTCTCATTGCAAGTAGTAGTTGTGGTACTCATGACAAGTAGAAGAACTTTTGGTGCACATTAAAAGTAGTCCGAACTTTCAATTTGAAGATGTGATCAGTGTTATTGTGTGCTTTATTGAGGGGAAAAGAAAGAAATATTTCAATCGTGTCCTTTATTAGTTGATGAATATGCCTCAGCAATGTGCACATTCTGCGCTCTAGTCGATAAAAAAAACACACAAACATATATATATAGTTACCACACTGGCGTATATACTGGTCAACATTTGCCAAACAGGAGCATGGGCTCAACACGTTTAACCTACGGGGCATGAGATCCATCGTTAGCATCTCTAGAAAAGACAAGGAGACAAATGTGGAGGTGCATTCTCGCTCCGGTCTTCCAAGTATGTACACCATCCTTTGCCAACGAAGACTATGATGGCTTGGTCATGTTCGCCGCATGAAAGACGGTTGCATCCCCAAAGATATTCTTTATGGGCAGCTGGCGTGGGGTAAAAGAACAGCTGGTCGACCACAGCTGCGGTTCAAAGACGCGTATAAGCGGAACATGAAGACTCTGGATATGGATCTGACATCTTGGAAAGACATAGCTGCAGACCGATCCAAATGGAGATGAAAATCCTGAAGAGCCACATCAGGCTCGGCGAAAATAAGCTCATGCAACACAGGGAAGTGAAGAATCAATGCCGAAAGGAAAAGGAAAACCAAAAACTCAGTCGAGAGTTCCTACTCAAGGGTCGCATCAACCTATAGACATAACTGAAAAGGGGCTACTTATACCACACTGGGTAAGAAAGAAAACAAAACCAATGTTATGACCTTACGACCTTTACTAGGGACAAAGAACAAACAAAAACCCTATTGAATGACAAAACAAGCAAAGAGCTAAGGCTCGACAACCAATACAAAACGTTAATCAGTAGCAGATTAATCAGAGGTTGGCTGAAGGTGGGAATTAGAGTAAGCCAGTTAGGACAAAAGTAACCAAACCAAGACATGATAATATATATATAAATATATATAAACTAAGGAGTTCTTCCTGCTGAAATATATATATATTTAAAGAGAGAGACAGAGGAATGCGTAAAAGAAAATATTATGAAGCAGTATTGATATAGAAATTGTGTACTTACCAGTTCGTCTAAAAATGAAAAGAGTACTTCTGAGACAGATGGCACAGGGAACAGTCACATAATCTCTTATAGCATAGAGAACACTCGCATAGTCTGATATAACAGAGAGAACAGTCTAACAGAGAGAATACTAACAGAGTCTGATATAACATAGAGAATAGAGTCTTAAATGGCAGAGAGAACACTAACAGTCTGATATAACATAGAGAATAGAGTCTGATATAACAGAGAGAACACTAACAGAGTCTGATATAACAGAGAGAACACTAACAGAGTCTGATATAACAGAGAGAACACTAACAGAGTCTGATATAACAGAGAGAACACTAACAGAGAGAACAGAGTCTTATATGGCAGAGAGGACAATAACCGAGTTTGATATAACAGAGAACACTAACAGAGTCTGATATAACATAGAGAGAACACTAACAGTCTGATATAACATAGAGAACACTAGCAGTCTGATATAACAAAGAGAACACTAACAGAGTCTGACATAAAAGAGAGAACACTAACAGAGTTTGCCATAAAAGAGAACACAAACAGAGTCTGACATAGCATAGAGAACACTAACAGAGACTGATATAACATAGAGAACATTCATTAGATTCTGATATGGCAGAAAGAACACTAACAATCTGAAATGGCAGAAACAACACTAATACATCTGATATAGCAGAAACGTAAAAGCTCTTGTGTAAGAGATGATTACATTCAGAATTGTTAACAGGCTAGACTGAAATATCATATTGAACAAAATCAAAAATAGAACAGACAGACATATGCCCATTGAGGACACCAAAAATACAATACATTTTCTCCACATCTGTGTTTCATGAGAGAAACTGTTTAAACTGTTTGGTGATGAGGGTAGTCTGAGATTGACATTTAAACTGCTTGGTGATGAGGGTAGTCTGAGATTGACATTTAAACTGTTTGGTGATGAGGGTAGTCTGAGATTGACATTTAAACTGTTTGGTGATGAGGGTAGTCTGAGATTGACATTTAAACTGTTTGGTGATGAGGGTAGTCTGAGATTGACATTTAAACTGTTTGGTGATGAGGGTAGTCTGAGATTGATATTTAAACTGTATAGTTATGAGGATAGTCTGAGACAGACTGCACATTTTACGAAAAGAGTTGATGTGGTTATGCAAAATCGAATTGTGAAGAAGAAGAAGAACAGGAAGAAAAAAAGAAAAGAAAGAAAATATTGAAATTTTCCAGTAATATTTAGCACTGAAACAGAAACAAGGAAACGCACATGACAACCAGAAGGCCTTCGTCGTGGACAGCGAACAAACAAATGCAACCAGCAAATCACACCAGAAACAAATACCAATGGACCTGATAACGATACAATACAGCTTGAGTTGGCAGCCATGACCCAGTAATTGGTCAGGAACGTAAGAGACAACAGCATATCAGTTACGGCAAACGAAACCAAGCAAGATAAGGTCGCCAGGATTACACGTACGAGAATAAATGCATACGTTCATACATATTTATAAGCACAAAGATGTATAATACAGAAAACAATCAGCATATACACCAATACACACGCACATACACACACACACATACATAATATACGAGGGGAGGTCCGAATGGAAGACACAACACCATTCTTTTCTGAACTCGTTTATTCAAAATGCAAGACATTTTTACACAATGTGCACGAATATGTTATGTAAAAATATTTATTATTAAAAATAATCCCCATAAACTTGTATCGCTTTACGTTAGCGCAAAACAAGTACATGTATGCCTTTACGTTAGCGTGAAATAAGTGCATGTATGCCTTTACGTTAGCGCGAAATAAGTGCATGTATGCCTTTACGTTAGCGCGAAATAAGTGCATGTATGCCTTGCCTGTACCAGTTTTTGTCCTGATCAGCGTAGCCATTTCTTCACTGCTTTAATCACACTCTAATCATTCTCAAAACATGTATTACGGAGTTAATTGTTAAGCGGACCAAAAAGATGAAAATCAGAGGGGAGTCAGATCAGGACTTATGGCGGATGAGAGAGAGTACAGTCTAACCCAATTTGGTTATTGCTTCACGTATTGTCAAACGTGCGTGAGGGCGCACATTGTCATGAAGGAGAAGCAGTTCTGTTAGATTCTTGTGAGGACAAACTCTGAGGAAACAGGCGATTGAGTTTGATCAGTGTCTTGATGTAAGCTTGCAAATTGATTGTTTCTCCTCTTGGTATAACATCTACACGAATTACAGCTTCATTTTTATAAAAGACGGTGATCATGACCGTTCCTGCTGAAGGAGTTTTCTTAAATTTCTTTCTTCGTGGTGATTGAGGATGATGGCACTTCATTGACTGCATTTTTGTCTCAGGCTCAAAATGATGTGCCAATATTTCATCCCCCAAAAGAAATTATTTTTCTTTGCATTTTGTGTTGATTTGTGAGACTTCGAGAAGTCTATCTGAAGCTTATCATTGAAATCCCAGAGTTTTGATAGTTTGAACTGCACTGCCATTGCTGACTGAAAACTACAAGGCTATATGTTTAATGGTGATTCTCCTATCACTATAAATAATGACATCAACATGCCTGTCTTGTTGCTATGGCAGGATGTCCAGAGCGCAGCAGATCATGCAGCTCCGTCTCTCTACTTGCTGATGTTTTAAATCTTTGAGCGCATCAACTGACTGTGCTCCTATCAAGTGCACACCATCTATTCCCAGTACACAAGCGTTTGTGAATAATCACAACAGTTTCTTTCTCTGCAACACGCAATTCTATAACAATTCGCTGTTTGAAACTCATGTTGTTCAGAGACGCAATTTTAACGTTTTGTTGCTAGTTCATTTGTCCGAATGCGGTGTCATTTCGTATACACATTCTAAATTTGAGGTGTGCAAAATTTCATGTTCATAACTTGTTTAATAGCTAAAATAAATGATGTGTTGCATTATTTTCTGACCTCATCTCGTGTATATATACATATATATATATATATACATATATATATATATATATATATATATATATATATATATATATATATACACACACACACACACATATACATACAGAACTCTAATGAAATTATGAACATAAAAATCTTGCATTTTTGCAACAATGTACGGATGTATAACGTGGATCACCACACAAATACTTAAGAAAGGGAAGATTGAATCTTTTGATCTAAAATGCTACAGAAGTGTACTAAAAATTCCAGGGATAGGGAAAAGGATAATGCAGATATCCTAAAAGAACTGGATATCCTGGAAAATTGGTTAGTAAACAATATATTGTCCATAAAGCTAAAATATTTTGGCCACATCAAACGTCATAATGGTCTGGAGAGAACGATACTGGAGGGTATGGTGTCTGGAAAGCGGGACAGAGGCGGACCATGAAGAAGATGGACACAAGACATCACGGAGGTTCTGAGAATGACAGTGACAGAGGCGGGAGTTATTGCTAGAGATCAAAAGTCTTACAGATCGGCTGTTGTGAGAGCGACGTTCTGCAAAGGATATGCTACATGATGAAATATATATGTGTGTGTGTGTGTGTTTATGTGTGAATAAGCAGGAGCGCTTATTTAATTGTATTCATGTTATTATATAGGTGTAATCATACTGACCACTGGCATGGGTATTCAGCTTTGCTCGTGAATAAATATACGTTGCTAATTTTTAATCAACTTTTCCCACACTCCTCATCTCCCTCACATCTTCATTGCACTTTCTCTCCGTCCTCCAGCCTGCTTTTCTCATCAACCCACCTTTAACTCGCCTACTTCCTCCTCAATCAGCTCATCCAACCCCCGGCAGACTCCCTTTGATCAACTCGACTATTGTTTGGAGGTACTCTTTAGCTTTGTACAGCTTAAGTCTAATGCTGAATCATTGGGCCAGTGTATCTTCATGTCATACAGGGGACAGTTCCGAGTGCTCCGCCGGGGTCTTTGTGTATGACTAAGACAAGAATCGCACCAGTGCCTCACACACAGCGTGTCGTAAGAGGCGACTAACTGTGTGACTTGACATAACACCGACCATGGTTAGCTGGTTTGTTAAGAGCAGCATAGTTGGCGCCTAACAGGCTGCGGGACTACTTTGCTCTTGTGCTTGAGTCTATTAAAATGGACTCGCTCATCGTTTAGCCCCCGTCCAAGAAACTGGTTGTATACAGGCTCTGCAGAGTCTTCTAAACCAGTATAACGACGCTAAGTTAAGTTGAGACTGTGCAGGGTCTTCTAAACCAGTATAAAGAGGTTAAGTTAAGTTAATTTACATGATAGTCGGAGTTTGGTTGGATATAATTTTATAAGTTCAAAATCATAGATGGACACATACTAACAATGGCTTGGAAAATACTATATATGTAGACGTGGATAGATGATAATGGTACAATGGCTGCTCTCTATTTCTTGCTATATTAACTGTGAACAAGAACACATACGTTTATTTTCGTACGCAGTCTTATGAAAAAAAAACACACACACACACATCATTCTTTCTCTATGGAATGGTGACCAAGAGAAATGAAATTTCCAATGTTCAAGAAGCAAATGCTAATCTTGATAACGAAACTAAGATTTCTTTCCTGTAACACTTGGCTTCTTCTCATGTTCGAACCACTTGTCTAAATCAGCCAGTGTCTCGGGCAATTCTTGTCCAGCGGTTTCAGGGAGAAGTCTAAGCACCAATGGCACCAGAATACACAGACACGTGAACACTGCGCCTGGGCCCCAGGGGAGGTAACTGCTCTGTGTTAAGGCACAACAAAACAAGTTTACAACAATGATTGATATGATAATCACATGCAATCAAAACCAGATAACGCGATGTTATACAAACATGAACCTTGTTCAACATTAGTATAACTTTAAAATATTCTTTCATTAAAATAGTGACAGGGAAAATGTAAAATAAAAGCTGTCAATGAAGACTAACGTTTGGTCAGGAAAAACATACTGATGAGATTAGACATGTTAGTTAGGATCAGGCAAAATATACTGTCGAAGACCCTAACCTCGACTTCGACGTTGTCCTCTCTAGAAACGGAATGTTTTTATGTCATCCTGGCTAAAAAAGTAATCGACAAGATCCCTGTAGTAGTGAGCGACATGCATATGAAACCAAGCATAGCAGGTTCATCTTGATCATCACGTTCGGAATGTGAGGAAAGCTACAAACAAACCGCAACTTAACGTCTTCTTCAGAGCGAACAAAAGAGTAAATATACTAATTGTAGACATTCAACAACAACAACAACCATTAAATCAATATTGGAGGAAACAGCACAAGTTATTCACAAGGAGACCAACAGCGACAGCTCCACAGGAAAGACGAGATGACTATTAAATGGTTATTCGGTTATTCATTGAACAGAAACGATTGTAGTGCCAGGTTTGTAAACCAATTTTGGTTGTCACAATGTTAGCTGAAATCTGGGTCATTACACGTGAAATTGTGTGGCAATATCAAAAGACTTAAACTGACTGGTGTCTTTATCTGAATTCTACGTTTGGGTATCTGGCGATGGACGAGGTTAATGCTAAAGAACTGCCAATTATCGATGGAGTGTTTTTTTTTGTAATGGAACTTCATTGATGAATTAAATGCAGTATATGCTAATATGTTTATATATTCCCATTTGCCATGTCTTACTTTCACTCTGATTACAGATTATAATAGATAAACCACAAACCTCATATTCCACTTTCTTTGATGGTGCAATCTGGCAGGTGTTTTTTGTTGTTGTTCATTTTCAGACCGTGTTCTCCATTTATAACGATGCTTTCCTTTTCCATGTTTGCTCCATTTTTTTTGTTTTTTGGTTGCATTCTGCGTGCTATACTTTAAAAGTAGAGTAACTTTATTTTTTAAACCAGTCCATCTTAAGTATAGTTGAAAATAAGGTGTTGTTAAGTTTTATTTGGAATAAGTCCGTTTTTAATTGCATTTGAAAAGAGCCTCTATTATTATTTAAAAAAATCATTGTTAAAGAAAAGTCAAAATAATTTTTTTTTGTATGGAAAAAAAAACGAGTTGTTAAGTTGAATTGGAAAAACGACTGTGTTAATTGGAAATGGAAAAAAAAATATTGTTAAGCTGAATTAGAAAAAAAGACATTGTTAAGTTGAATTGGAAAAAAAGACATCGTAAGTTTAATTGGAAAAGAAAGATGTCGTTAAGTTGAATTAGAGAAAAGACATTGTTTAGTTCAATTGGGTAAAAAAGACACTTAAGATACATTTGGAAAAGCTACTTAGTTAATTTTGGATGATTCAGTATTAAGTTAATCATTATGTAACATTTTCTTTACAGAAATCGCTTTCATAACATCTGATCTGAAGGATTCTTGATCAGCTCTCCCGCCCACACCAGTGTCATCCTCAGTACTTCGTTAATGTTATGTGTCCATCTTCTAGTCGGCCTGACTGTCCAACTTTCCAGGTTCCATACCCTACACTATTGTTTATTCTATACCAATTAGGCGGTTTATATGGCTGAAGTATTTTAGTTTCATAGTCGTAATATTGTTTACTAACGAAAACAGGGCTTCAGAGAAAAACAAAATGAAAGAATATCAGGAAGAACTGAGGGAAAGAATAATAGCCACTTATATATGGCCAATTGCACTGCTTGGAACTGAAACATAGACTAGCAAAGACGGACAAAGACAAGCTGGGAAGCGTTTGAAATGTGGTGTAACCTTAGAATGAAAAGAGTGGGTAGGACAGAAAGAAGATCCAATGACACGGCACTCACTGGAGTGGACGCACAGAAACAATTATGAAAATGATACAAAGACGTCGATTGAGTTGGTTGAGACACAATATGAGACATGAAGGTCTTCTACATAGGATAATAGAGGGCAAGATTCAAGGGAAGCGAGGACTGGGGCCGCCAAGACTCACCATTACATCTCAGGGATGCAAAGGCATTAAAGTACAAACATATGCTGTGTCATCTGCATAAGGTAACGTACATTTGGAAATGCAAGTATAACTAGTAATTTGCTTGAAAAAGTACGTGTAAAGATATATTTTATACAATCAGTGCTAAGTTCAAATTGAAATCGTTCTTGTTACATAAGAAATACAAACTGCTCTGATCAATTTTAAAAGGATAAGGGTAGATACATTTAAACAAAAACAGTATGAAATTAAATAGGACACTGTTATTTACGTATTGAAGATAACTGTGTTACCCTTCATGTGGGACTTGTTGTTATGTTGTTGTTTAATGCCCACAATGAGTACTCTTTTGTGCGCCCTGAAAAGGACGTTAAGTGGTGGGTTGTAGTAGCTTTTCTCACATCCTGAGCGTGCTGATGAAGGTGGACCGCGGTCCTCCACGCGGTTGTACTATGCTTGACTTCATCTGCGTGGCACTCACTACAACGGGGATGAAATGTGGGGGTAAAACGGGTATTATATTAGATTTTTAAAAACCATTTTCAGCAACTAAGCTAATGTTGGCATATCTTCAATTATTTGTTAAAATGTTAGCCTCATATAGTGACGGCTAGAACACGAAATATAAGATTTGTTAGCTTACGAACGTTCTGGAATAGGGAGCTACCATTCCTCCAATTCGTGCTGCGAGGGAGGACACTCCAAAAGCAGTGTTCCTGCAAGAATGGGAAGCAACAAATTAGTAAATATGTGGTTTTGATCAAAGGGAGATAACAGTGAAAAACATGGTCATGGAAAAACAAAATGCGACATGACATTTATCAAGTTAAACGTAGTCTCATATTAGAAATTGCTGTCGGTGTTAGCGACACCTTTGAATTAAATCTCACAGTTTTATGAGGGTGAGCTGTAGAAATACAAAAGAGAAAGATCTAGATGCGCGCCTTGTGAAGTGCAGTCGTAAAGACAATACGTGACCGAATTCCCAACATCACGATAGGGCAGGACAAACCAATCAACATAGTAGGAACAAACTAATCGGCGCCCAAGCTGTCAATAGGTTTGATAATTTACTCATAATGCATTACTATTACCAGTCTATAGCGAGGACATATCATATGCAGGTCGCCGAACCACTTGCAAAGGACTGACTGTGACGCAAGTGGATTGAAGGTGTATCTGGCACACTCATAAAATTTCACATGGCGATAGCACAAGTCTACAACCCAGAGATAAAACAAGCCTTTCATTTGGAAATAGTACAAGCCTCCCACTTGGAGATAGTACAAGCCTCCCACTTGGAGATAGTACAGGCCTCCAACCTGGTGATAGCACAAGCCTACCCCTGGGAGATAGCACAAACCTACCACCTGGTGATAGTACAAGCCTACCACCTGGAGATAGCATAAGCCTACCACCTGGAGATAGCACAAGCCTACCACCTGGAGATAGCACAAACCTCCCACATGGAGATAGGACAAACCTCCCACCTGGAGATAACACAAGCCTACCACCTGGAGATAACACAAGCCTACCATCTGGAGATAGCATAAGCCTCCCACCTGGAGATAACACAAGCCTCCAACCTCCAATTAGTACAAGCCTACCACCTGGAGATAACACAAGCCTACCACCTGGAGATAACACAAGCCTCCAACCTCCAATTAGCACAAGCCTACCACCTGGAGATAACACAAGCCTACCACCTGGAGATAGCACAAACCTCTCCCCTGGAGATAGCGCAAGACTACCACCTGGCGACGATAACAATAAATATACTTATTCCACCTCTCTGCAACACCTAATGACAAAGGCAGTAGGACAAAAGTAGAAAAGGAAGAGTTCTCTTTTTCTGACTTTTCATTCTTAAGAGTAAGTCGTACACCTCTTCACTTCAGGGTCGGCCAGAATAGGTCGATAGTGGTGCTCTTGCCGTGAAATACGAGAGCTCTTCCACTGAGCCATTATAGCGCTCTGTACATGTGTACTCATTTTATGTTGTTGTTCTTGAAGATACATGTGTTTGAGTGTTTTCACTTGTTTGAGTGTTTTCAATTGTTTGAGTGTTTTCACTTGTTTCAGTGTTTTCACTTGTTTGAGTGTTTTCACTTGTGTAAGTGTTTCCACTTGTTTCAATGTTTTCACTTGTTTGAGTGTTTTCACTTGTTTCAGTGTTTTCACTTCTTTCAGTGTTTTCACTTCTCTCATTGTTTTCACTTGTTTCAGTGTTTTCACTTATTTCAGTGTTTTCACTTGTTTGAGTGTTTTCACGTTTGAGTGTTTTCACTTGTTTGAGTGGTAAGATGATACGTTGTTATGTCAAGGACAATGAAAACTTGCAACTTGGTTAACAATCTGCATTATTATATGCTTTTGTTTCTTTTTGCAATATTTCTTTTGATGCCTTAAAAGCGTTCTTTTTTTTTTCTTAATGGTCCAGGACAAAAGACAGCATGACATGACATATTTATCTTATCTGAACGAGATAGTCTCTTTACTTAAAATATTTCATAACTGCAACACTGCACCGTGTCCTTAATGTGCTAACACTTGCATAATCAATTAGTCCAGGACGATGAGAAATATAGTCCTATTTTTTAAATATCATAAAAACCGAGACCATTTTATTGACTCGGTAGTCCCACAATCTCCCTTTAAAAAAACTGTTACTCAATCCTTTCGCGTTGGATTGGTTGGATACCCAGCTGCTTCAAAGTTCTCTAGCCTGAGATTGGTAGGATTATGGCTACCGCACCTCTATAATCTGAGAGTGAAATGATTACACGACCAGCACAGTCCTATGATCTAAGATTGATAAGGTAAACAGCTGGCCTTGAGTTCTCTCGCCTCAGATTATTATCACACAACATGGTAATGAACGTGCTCAGTACATATTATTATGACAAACACACGATACTACACACTCTTCTCTGGGGCTACTATCACACCATCTAGAACTAACAAACTCAACTGGGGCTACTATCACACACCAGTACAAATCCACCCACCTGAGGATACTATCATATCTTCTTTTATTAATTCACGCACCTGAAACTACTATCACACCATCTAGAACTAACATACTCAACTGCGGCTACTATCACACCATCTAGAACTAACACACTCAACTGCGGCTACTATCACACCATCTAGAACTAACACACTCAACTGCGGCTACTATCACACCATCTAGAACTAACACACTCAACTGCGGCTACTATCACACCATCTAGAACTAACAAACTCAACTGCGGCTACTTTCACACCATCTAGAACTAACAAACTCAACTGCGGCTACTTTCACACCATCTAGAACTAACAAACTCAACTGCGGCTACTATCACACCATCTAGAACTAACAAACTCAACTGCGGCTACTATCACACCATCTAGAACTAACACACTCAACTGCGGCTACTATCACACCATCTAGAACTAACAAACTCAACTGCGGCTACTTTCACACCATCTAGAACTAACAAACTCAACTGCGGCTACTTTCACACCATCTAGAACTAACAAACTCAACTGCGGCTACTATCACACCATCTAGAACTAACAAACTCAACTGCGGCTACTATCACACCATCTAGAACTAACACACTCAACTGCGGCTACTATCACACCATCTAGAACTAACAAACTCAACTGCGGCTACTTTCACACCATCTAGAACTAACAAACTCAACTGCGGCTACTTTCACACCATCTAGAACTAACAAACTCAACTGCGGCTACTATCACACCATCTAGAACTAACAAACTCAACTGCGGCTACTATCACACCATCTAGAACTAACAAACTCAACTGCGGCTACTTTCACACCATCTAGAACTAACAAACTCAACTGCGGCTACTTTCACACCATCTAGAACTAACAAACTCAACTGCGGCTACTATCACACCATCTAGAACTAACAAACTCAACTGCGGCTACTATCACACCATCTAGAACTAACACACTCAACTGCGGCTACTATCACACCATCTAGAACTAACAAACTCAACTGCGGCTACTTTCACACCATCTAGAACTAACAAACTCAACTGCGGCTACTTTCACACCATCTAGAACTAACAACTTCAACTGCGGCTACTATCACACCATCTAGAACTAACAAGCTCAACTGCGGCTTCTATAACACCATCTAGAACTAACACACTCAACTGCGGCTTCTATCATACCATCTAGAACTAACATACTCAACTGCGGCTACTATCACACCATCTAGAACTAACAAACTCAACTGCGGCTACTATCACACTACCTGGTATTAACCATCTCACCTGATCCTACTATCACACCACCTGGTACTAATCCACTCACCTTACACTACTATCACACCACCCGGTACTAACCCACTCACCTTACACTACTATCACACCACCTGGTACTAACCCACTCACCTTACACTTCTATCACACCACCTGGTACTAACCCAACCACCTTACGCTACTATCACACCACTTGGTACTAACCCAATCACCTTACACTACTATGACACCACCCTATGTTAACCCACTCACCTGAGATTTGTAGGAAATAACTCCGCAGAATACAGCCACAGAACCGAGAATGCACACGAGATACCAAATTTTCCCAGCAAACTCACAACTAGAATGATGACTTTGATACCGCCAACATTTTCTTGTGGAGTTCAGGTACACATCAATTAATATCTTACTAAACAACTACATCCTAGTCATAAAACAGCAACAAACTTATGCAATAAATATGTAGAAGGTAATTGATGATATAATAATATTAATCGATTTGTTACAGAGATTAGAAAAAGATTTATACTAGCCAATATGAAGTGAATATTCGTAGCACTGCCAGAAAAACCACGAGCCATTGAACGTGAAGATCTGCGCACTATTTGCCTTATGAGTCGAATGACGAGGATGCTTCTTCGAAACGTCACGAGACGCATGAGGAATGTAAAAGAAACAAAAAATTGGCCATCAGCGATGCAGGTGTATGGAAGGCAAGGACACAAACAACTCCATATATATATATATAAGAACAGCAATCTAGAGACACAGAGAGAGAGAGAGAGAGAGAGAGACAGAGACACAGAGACAGAGATAAGAACACATTTATATATGTGCTTAGTAGACTATATCAAGGCATTTGACAGAGTAAAGCAAATGATCCTTTTGATGGAAAAAATGCATGTCGATGGCAAGAGCATACTAATTATTGAAAACATGTAATAAGAACAGACTGCTGCTATACGACTAAACAACCAAGTTGGAAACTTCAGGGAGATGCAAAAACAGCTGAGGCAGGAATGTGTGCTGTCCCTTGACCTTTTTCCTCTTTCCACTGAATTTATCTTGCGATCCAGAGACTGAATGCCATGAATATCAATTGTTGTACAGAGTATAACAAATTTACGTTCCGCTGATTGCGTTGAATTTGCAAATTGAGTCAGTCTTAATAGAAATGGCAGTTCTTCAAAGCGAAAAAAAATAAAGAAATCAGAAGTAATGCTAGTAACTAAGAAACACATCACCCAAATGCTGTAAAGGTGAACGAGACGTAACTAAGACAAGTCATGATCATATTGTTGATCAGTTCTGAGCCTGGTGATAAGGTTTTCTTAGTATTTTTCTCCATTTGACCCTATCATCTGTTCTAGGTATTAACATGCATATTGGGTTGAAACGTGTATTACATGTAAAAATATGTTACACAGGTAAAATATGTATTACGTAAAAGAACATATATAAGGGGTAGAAATATGTATCACAGGTAAGGACATGTATCACGTGTAGAAATATGTATCACAGGTAAGAACATGTATCACATATATAAATATGTATCACAAGTAAGAATATGTAGAAATATGTATCACAGGTACGAACATGTATCATATATATAAATATGTATCACAGGTAAGAACATGTATCACATATATAAATATGTATCACAGGTAAGATCATGTATCATATAAAAATATGTATCACAAGTAAGAACATGTATCACATATATAAATATGTATCCCAGGTAAGAACATGTATCACATATATAAATATGTATCACATGTAAGAACATGTATCACAGATATAAATATGTATAACAAGTAAGAACATGTATCACATATATAAATATGTATCACAGGTAAGAACATGTATCACAGATATAAATATGTATAACAAGTAAGAACATGTATCACAGATATAAATATGTATCAAAAGTAAGAACATGTATCACATATATAAATATGTATCAAAAGTAAGAATATGCACCACAGGTAGAAATATATATCACAGGTAAGAACATATGTCATATGAAAGAACATACAACCGATAAGAACATGTTTTCACAGCTAGGAACATGTATCACATGTATAAATATGTACCACTGGTAAGAATATGTGTCACAGGACAGAACATATCACAGATAAGAACATGTATCTTAGATGCGAAGAGGTATAACAGACGACCACATGTATCTCATGATAGAACAGATTTCACATGCTGAAGCACATATCAAACTAAGAACCAGTATAACAGGTGAGAAAAGATAGCACGCATGAAAACATATAACAGATACGAACACGAATCACAGGTGAGAACAACTATCATATATAAGTCCAACTACCACAGGTGAGAATTGTAGGACAGGTAACAAGTGCATATATTCTTACCTGCTATAGACAGATTGGAGAGGATAGTCGCAATCATTAGTGATATGGCAGCGATACAATGGGAGATAGCCAAGCATCGCTTTCTCCCAATTCTGTAACGAAGTTTCCATGTTTCGAGTTATAATCACTGTAAAATATAACTAAAGTTTATTTAGTGGGGATAGGAAATAATTTATGAAAAAAATGTTAAAAAATGGGTATGGTCAGATACCGGACCTAGACGAGCACACACACAAAATCTACGTTACGGCCAATAGGCCTTCATCTGGGACAACAAATAACAACAATGCTGAACTAGCAAATCATAGAAAAAGGGATACATACATGTATGGGGGATGTTAGCATATAAGGAAAAAATATGGCCTACTTATCTGATATAAGGACTTCCATAGCGACATGTCGGGTTGAAAGCTTGACTGTAAATGAAGGACAGCGGTCAAATAAGGTGGCCAGGAGAGAGTAAGAAGTTAAGGGGAGGGGAGGGGGAAAGCGGATAAACCAAATGCAGCCAAATATGGAAAAGGCAAAATAGTCATCTAAGTGGAGGGAACATCAAGAAAGTGATATAAACCGAGGGGGGGGGAGGACTGATATAAGAAGAGGGGTGAAGGGAGGAGGGGATGAAGTGTTAAACACTTGATTGTGCTATGTCTCAAATTTGTTATGTAGTGTGAGGGCGAGTACCCTTTCGTGGAGCCGGCAGACCAACAGAACATGTCCCACCGTCTGTTTGTTCTCCCATCATTGGCACATATCTGTGCTTTCAATTTGTAATTTGTGGAACAGATGATTTTTCAGTCTGCAGACTAAATCTAAGTGTTGTCACTTGATCTCTTCTTGACAGGAGTAGTATGCGTCTGCTGATCTTTTCTTGACAGGAGTAGTATGCGTCTGCTGATCTCTTCTTGACAGGAGTAGTATGCGTCTGCTGATCTTTTCTTGACAGGAGTAGTATGCGTCTGCTGATCTTTTCTTGACAGGAGTAGTATGCGTCTGCTGATCTTTTCTTGACAGGAGTAGTATGCGTCTGCTGATCTTTTCTTGACAGGAGTAGTATGCGTCTGCTGATCTCTTCTTGACAGGAGTAGTATGCGTCTGCTGATCTCTTCTTGACAGGAGTAGTATGCGTCTGCTGATTTCTTCTTGACAGGAGTAATATGCGTCTGCTGATCTTTTCTTGACAGGAGTAGTATGCGTCTGCTGATCTCTTCTTGACAGGAGTAGTATGCGTCTGCTGATCTCTTCTTGACAGGAGTAGTATGCGTCTGCTGATTTCTTCTTGACAGGAGTAGTATGCATCTGCTGATCTTTTCTTGACAGGAGTAGTATGCGTCTGCTGATCTCTTCTTGACAGGAGTAGTATGCGTCTGCTGATCTTTTCTTGACAGGAGTAGTATGCGTCTGCTGATCTTTTCTTGACAGGAGTAGTATGCGTCTGCTGATCTTTTCTTGACAGGAGTAGTATGCGTCTGCTGATCTTTTCTTGACAGGAGTAGTATGCGTCTGCTGATCTCTTCTTGACAGGAGTAGTATGCGTCTGCTGATCTCTTCTTGACAGGAGTAGTATGCGTCTGCTGATCTCTTCTTGACAGGAGTAGTATGCGTCTGCTGATCTTTTCTTGACAGGAGTAGTATGCGTCTGCTGATCTTTTCTTGACAGGAGTAGTATGCGTCTGCTGATCTCTTCTTGACAGGAGTAGTATGCGTCTTCTGATCTCTTCTTGAGAGGAGTAGTATGCGTCTGCTGATCTCTTCTTGACAGGAGTAGTATGCGTCTGCTGATCTTTTCTTGACAGGAGTAGTATGCGTCTGCTGATCTTTTCTTGACATGAGTAGTATGCGTCTGCTGATCTCTTCTTGACAGGAGTAGTATGCGTCTGCTGATCTCTTCTGGACAGGAGTAGTATGCGTCTGCTGATCTCTTCTTGACAGGAGTAGTATGCGTCTGCTGATCTCTTCTTGGCAGGAGTAGTATGCGTCTGCTGATCTCTTCTTGACAGGAGTAGTATTCGTCTGCTGATCTTTTCTTGACAGGAGTAGTATTTGTCTGCTGATCTTTTTTTGACAGGAGTAGTATGCGTCTACTATATCAGATCCTGGGTGCTCTCTGTGCCATTTCTTTTTTAAGTTAATTTTCTTTATTGTTTTCAAATGGAGCTTTGTTATCAGTTTTGTTTTTGCATCCTGTAGTTTACGTCGGACATCAGGCTGGGGTTTCTCGGCTAGAATGAGAGGAGAGGTCGTTTCTGAGCGCAGTAGGGCATACAGGTCAACAACCTCCAGTATGAGAATGGAGACAGAAGCAGTGACCTCAGCACTGAAATGGATATCTGAGACTTCCATAACAAGGGCAGTCATCCTGACAGACGCGTAAGCCGTACTTCAGAAAGTACAGACATGATGGGTTAGGTACGATTGGATAGCTGCTGTTGAGGTCTCAAACCTCCAGGCGTTGACATGGATCTACTGTCCTGCTCATGCCGGGGTTCAGGGCAATAGAAGAGCTGACATCAGGGGTTCACAAGCTCCCATTATGGGCACATTAATGATAGATAGAAGTGACATTTTGAAATCAATCAGTGACCGCCTGCTGGATTAGTACACCACAATAGACGAAGCAGCAATTCACAGACTGCAAAGTTGCGACATTAAACGAGGTTTGAGCGGAGTGAGGCGCATGAGAGGACGGCGGAAGAGAATGTAGAACCAGCGAGGTACAGGGACGATCAGCATCCATACCTTACGCCATTTGATGAGAGAGACTGAGCACCTATAATAGTGAGAAAGGACTGCGCTGGTCATCAGCCTAATTCTCTGGTCCCGAGCTACATTAGACCAGTGGCAAGACATAAGTTAAGACGACTGCATGTAACTCAGGATGTAAGCATTCTGGCCCCACCTCAATTGAGATCATGAGCTGATTAAAACGTGCGAGATTTGATCATTGGCCGTTTCCGTTCATCTCTGTGAAATGCGAATGCCCTACCTCTTGACAACATCACTCACTATTTGAGTATATATTATCCCAATCTCTCTAAGACATTGTGTTAGTCCATTGTTGACCTGTGTGTACATTTCCCATCCACACATAAAACCGGCACTCTCAACAAACAGGGCGAAGGACGCCAATCTCGTGAAGTTCAGCCACATGCATTTGGCCGAGGAAATACCACACATGGTAGCCGAGATACTTCTTAAATACAGAACTACTTAACGTAACTTAACGTAGAATAACTTAACGTAACATAACATGACATAGCTTGACATAATATAATAAAATATAACATAATGTAACATAAAATAACATAACTTTACATAACTTAACCTAACATAACAAAACATAAAATAATGTAATAAAACATAACTAAATAGGACATAACATGACATTAAATAACATAAAATTACTTAAGATAAGATAAGAAAACATAACGTAACAATGTATAACATAACGTAACTAAACATAATATGACAGTATGTAATTTTACATAATATAACATATAATAACATAGCATAATATAACATACCACAACATAACAGAAGATAACCGAATAATAAAATATATAATACAGCATCGCTTGAAAGAAGCATAGAATAAAAGAATGTGTTGAGTAGGGGACAGTTGCCCTCTGTCACGTCAAACAAGATAGGTTGGAGTAAACTCTGAGGATAAATCCCTAAGGCTGTGTGGTGGTGGATCCTTTGCTATTTTGGGGGCTACTGCGTCGTTCGTTGATTCTGGGATGTCGGCTAATGTCGTGTCCATGAATCAATTAGCTACATCGATAGGAAAGATCGGCTTCACGATTAACGGCTTGCTCTCCATAGCAGGATGTTTAAGCGTGCGACCTGAAAAAGGCTTCAAATTCGTTTTTCTTTCTTTTTTTCTTATTTTTTTTGTCAAAGGGAAGCAACAACGCCGCAAGGAAAATTAAACCAAAAAGACAGTAGAGTTACCACTTCATGGCCTCATCATAGAAAAATAAACTTCTACACGTTACATAGCCGCCACCTGCGAAATACCCACCCGACAATGAAACAGCATCACACCTGATGTAACGTCATTGGTTGACTAACCTGTCAATGAAAAATATGAAGACTACACCTGTGGGAAGCTCTGCCACCACGCTGAGAAACACACCAAGGTAGAGGTTCTCTGCCAGGGACGATGACGTCAACAGTAATCCGTAATAAGTGACGGAGTCTGTGAACCTGGGATCAGGGTTGGAGTGAATACAAGCCAAGTGTTAGTTCAAGAACGAGTGGTGTATGAAAGTTGTTGAACAGCCCAGTTACATTAATAATTAAGTGCACCCTATGTTTTAACCTTTTTCTTTATGGAAGGACACTTATACAAAGTTATCAAATAATGGAATTACTGTATTTCGTGATCTATTGGACAATAAAACCATTCATAGTATTTCATCCACTTTGTTAGAGGGCGTAGTATGTTAAATTGTTTAAAATAATCTAATTTGTTACATAATGAAATATAATCAATTTTGTTAAATTATGGAAAATCATGTTTTGTTAAATTATGAAATACAATCTATTTTGTTAAATGATGAAATATAATATATTTTGTTACGTTATGGAATATAATATATTTTGTTAAATTATGGAATATTAAATATTTTATTAAATTATGTAATACAATCTATTTTGTTAAATGATGAAATATAATATATTGTGTTACGTTATGGAATATAATCTATTTTGTTAAATTATGGAATTTTATATATTTTATTAAATTATGTAATATTATCTGTTCTGTTAAATTATGGAATATTATCTATTTGATTAAATTATGGAATATTATCTATTTTATGAAATTATGGAATATTATCTATTTTGTTAAATTATGGAATATTAAATTATTTGAGCAAGACATTGACAACTTCTTGCAACGGAACCATACATGTAACAGTAATATTACAATTAGTGTCCGTCCTTTAAAAGGCGCCGTGGCCCTGTTTTAGTAGATTACAGCGATTCTGTCCTATCTGCGCCTTTAGGCACGACCCATCCGGCTTCAGCACTACATTTTTTAGACCGGGATTAGCTTCCCTCTGCGACCCATATTGTCTTAAGTCAGACTGCGTTAGTACATCTTGTTTCTAGGGCCACCACTTGGAGGGGAATTACGGTCGTCGTTAAGTGACACGGCTCACAATCCCAAGGTGCTGGGTTCGATCCTCATCACAGCACCCGTCGTTACCCCAGGGAAGAAACCCCTTAGAAAATGCAGGAGGAAGCAGACCCATACATAAATGCATGCCGAAGTCGGATGCACTGGGCCGACAGGCGCAAAATAAAAACTGAAGAACAACACACATCGCTTGGGCGAAAAGAGAAATAAGGCGGACGAAAAAAAAAAAATTGCACCACTACAAACACCAATTACCAAATGTAACCAGCAAACATATTAGCACCATTTACTTACTTAGTCGCTCCTCTTCTACCGTGAGGTGTAGAGGTTAGCCAAAGAGAACCCCACACTGCTCTATCCGACGTCTTTTTCCTAGCCTCTTTCCAATCCAGCCCTCTATCACTTAGGGACTGTCGTATGTCTTCCCAACGTACTTTGGGACTTCCTCGGGGTCTGCGTCCTTGACTTTTGATCTCCCATGACCGCTTTGGTATCCGGTCTTCTTCCATTCTACAGACATGGCCAAACCACTGTAGTTGGGACTGCTCCACTCGTGTCTGCAGGGGTTGAACTTCAAGATTGCTACGTTTTGTCTGGTTACGAATCTTGTCCCTTTTCGTCACCTGAACCGCCTTTCTTAGGTACCTCATTTTTGAAGTTTGTAATTGCCTTTCTTGGGCTGTAGTCATTGCCCATGACTCACATCCATATATCAGGACAGGCACATAGGTCGAGCGGTATACATCCATCTTTGTTGTCCTGCTTATTTCTCTTCTACTGAGGAAACCTCCATTTATTGCATGGAACAGTCTACCTGCTGCTGCCCTTCGTGCAGTTAACTCCTCTTTGATTCCTCCCCTGCTGTCTATTACCACTCCTAGATATTTAAAGTTGCTGACCTGCTCCAGTGCTCGTGTTCCCAGGGTTATCTGATGTCTCTTTTCATCTCTGGCGATCACCATGGTTCTTGTTTTGGAGTTGCTGATGTGCATTCCTCTCTTCTTCCTCTCTTCTTCCCAGACCTGCAGGTTGATCTGGATATGTGCTTCTTATTTATCTTGAACAAATTTCAGGGGGCATTCCTTTTCCTTCCGCATGTTCTTTAAGGTCCTGTAGAACAATTCTGGTTTTCTCCAACATTATTTTTAGCACACTTACAAACACCAATTACCAAATGGCTTGGCTTGACTTCGCTTCGTTCATTTTCAATCTCCCACTACCAAACCCTGAAAGGGCTTAAGTAGCAGAATAGTCCAAAGAACGGAATGCGTTGTGTCGTAGTTTACAGCTTGACTGCGATATTTGCAACTTTCTGTCCAACACATCCGACTTCAGCAAGCATTTTTTGAGTACCGGGTGAGCATTCCCTCTTCGATCCCTTCTCCTTAGCCAGTCTGCCCTGCTGCAGCCTGTTATCCAGGATCACCACCTCAAGGTGTAGAAGGGTCTTGGCAGCTTTGATTCGCTGGCCCTGACACTAGCAGTCAGCTATGAGTCGCTGACCACTGCAGCTCATGCGCTGCTCAGCATCTTGATCCCCAATTACCAAATGTAGCCAGCAAACATATTATCACCACTACAAACACTAATTACCAAATGTAGCAGGAGATGACTGTGATCATCAACACACGTTTGTTCTTCACAAAAGCCAGCAGTCTCATTTCCTCTTGGGGATCAGTGTTAACTGTAGAAACAGCACCATTTATACCACTGGTGCTTGTTTCATTATTTCCGCTGATCTGAAATAGATACAATTATTCTTATTGGATACTTGAAATCGGGGAGGAATATAGGTGACTGAAAAATAAGAGTAAAGAAGCTTTTTTGATATTCATTTTAGGAAAAATTAAAGGGGATGTTATGTCTCGAGTGGTCTGCCGGGTCTTTGTGTATGACAAGGACAAGAATAGCACCACTGTCTCACAGAGAGCATGTCGTAAGAGGCGACTAACTGTGTGACATGGCATAACACCGGCCATGGTTAGGTGGTTTGTTTAGAGCAGCATAGATGGCGCCTAACAGGCGGCAGGTCTACTTTGCTCTAGTGTTTGAGTCTATTAAGATGAACTCGCACATCGGTTAACCACCCACACGCAGCGGAGTATTAGCTGCTCAAGCCTAGCCCACTAAGCATGAAATCCTTCTCCCGGCTATATCCAGCTCATACCAGAGCTGAGACCTGCACAGAGGTACCTGCTCCTGAAGAAGTACAGTTCGACTAAGAACTAAGAACTAGGAACTAAGATAAAGGTGACTGTCAAAGTAATGTGTGTGTATGTATGTGCGTGTGTATGTATGTGTATGTATGTGTATGTGTGTATGTGAGTATGTGTGTATGTGTGTATGTATGTATGTGTGAATGTATATATGTGTATGTGTATTTAAAAGTCTGATAGGTCATGAGAGAGGCCGTCAGAGCTGACTCATGTTGGTATGTATGTATGTGTATATGTATGTATGTATGTAGGTACGTATGTATGTATGTATGTATGTATGTATATATGCATGTATGTATGGATTTATGTATGTATGTATGTATGTATGTATTTATGTATGTATGTATTTATGTATGTATGTATGTATGTATGTATATATATATGTATGTGTGTGTGCGTATGTATTTATGTATGTATGTGTGTGTGTTTGTATATGTGTGTATGTGTGTGTGTATCTGTGAGGGTCGCTGTAGTCAAGAGGTTAACGTACTCGCCTCACACAGTGATGAACAGAAACGGTGGGCGAAAGAACCTGGTCTCACGGGAGGTAAGACAGGAGTGCCTGCATCCCGAGTTACCTCCAGTCGTCTCGACCAATAGTCTTACCATTGATCCAAGGTAACTCGGGATAAGAGTGAGATTGATAACTAACGCATAACCTTCTCACTTTCTGTGTGTGTATGTGTGTATATATATATGTATTTATCTATGTATTTATGTGTGTGAATGTACATATGTGTGTAAGTGTTTGTGTATGTATGTATGCATGTATGTATGTATGTATGTATGTATATATGTATGTAGGTTTGTATGTCTGTATGTATATGTGTGAATGTTACATGTATGTAAACACATAGCGACATTTACAACCTTACACACATACATACATAACAATTTTCATATATATGTGTTTCTGTGTGTTTGTGTTTTGTGTTTGTGTTTTATGTGTATGTGTGCTTGTTGTTTGTATTTTGTGTTTATGTGTGTTTTGTTGTGTGTTTGTGTGTGTTTGTGTGTGTTTGTGTGTGTGTGTGTGTGGGTGTGTGTGTGTGTGTGTGTGTGTGTGTGTATGTATGAGGTTCCTCTCAATTGAGTCAAATTACTGTTTTCGTCTACCACATATTTATAACAGCAATAAAGAAAAGAAATGATGTATGAAACAAAATTACCTATTTTGTTTCACAGAGGTGTTTTTATTGAGGGTAAATCTCTCCGTATTTCACAATTTCTTTCTGCAAAGAACAATCTTGGGACATATGGAACGATGAAGGGCAGTAAAAGCAGAGCAAGACAGGTAAAACAGATCTTGGATAGTATAGCAAACTAATCGAAAAAAAATTATAGTTCTGAGGAAAGACTAATACAAAAAACAGTCTTCAGTGTCACGAACATAAAAAAAATCGATGTGGCAATACAAGTTGACAAATTAATAAATGGAAAGAATAAATTAGATTATACCAAGTTTTTCAAATTACGACCGGCTAAAAGACCAAGAGGGCACAGTTACAAACTGTTTAAAGACAGGTCCAGATTAGATATTAAGAACTTTTTGTTTAGTCAGCGAGTGGTGAACTCTTGGAATGCATTGCCGCAGGATGCAATAGAGGCAGAGTCAGTTAATGCATTAAAAATAGATTGGATGCTCACAGTATTTTTAGTATCGTTGGAGCAGAATAAACTGGTTGTATACAGACTCTGAAAAGCCTTCTAAACCAGTATAATGAAGTTAAGTTAAATTAAGTTAAGTTAAGGGGAAAAAGACTAACGTCTGGTCAGGTACAACATACTGGCTAAAAAGGTGAGTGATTTACGTGATCCCCGTAGTAGTGAGCGACACGCAGATGAAGCCAAGCAAAGCACAATCGCCTGGAGGAACCCGGTCCACCGGAAATGCCGTAATGCTCAAAGAAAAAGGTCGAAAAGAAGCGAAGCAGAATATGACCTAGTGCAAGAAGATGTGGTAAGGTGTTACAAACTGGGATGGAAAACGGAGGAAGCATCGAAAGGACAAATCCTTAAGTAAATGAAATGATCAACCGTGGCACATGGGATACCAATTGCCGATACTGACCTTGGCCTTACCTCAAATATAGTTGAGTAAACTACGTACCTTCCTTTCCTCACATACTTTTACTTGGACTTCTTCCAAGGTGGCCATGGAAACCAAGTTGACAGTTTCCTTGCCTGCTATGCCACGACCACCTTGTAACACTTCCAGGACAGTCTGATACTCCACCTTGTTAGCTCGTGCGGCCTTCTTCAGAATACGTTCAACCTCGTCTGGCCTATTGTTTCTCACCAGCCATCGAAGTGATTCATCAGTAACCCTGTTTGAATTGGTTTTCTTAAACTAGTGCTTTCGTTAGGATTATTAATGGATGCAAAGTAGCAAATTTTAATCAAAGGTTGAAAAATACAAACCCAAATTGCTAGTTACTGGAAGTGGGAAATTTAAAAACTAATATAAGAGTCACCAGTTATTCTCAAGAAACTTGTAACGACTAAAAGTCGATAATAAATGTACCAAAACTAACATTCGATAAACATATCACCCTAAAACAATACAGTTTTATCACCACCAAAACAACGCAATTTTACTAGTACTAAAACAGCATTTTTACTATCTATAAATCAGGTACAATTTTGACTTCATTAAAACGGTACAATTTTACCACTAATAAAACAGCCGGATTATACTACCTATAAATCAGGAACAATTTTGCCATCACTAGAACGGTACAATTTTACCACTAATAAAACAGTCGAATTATACTACCTATAACACAGGTACAATTTGACACCACAAAACACCAATAATTTACCAGTACAAAACACCACAATCTTACCACCACAAAACATCACAAACTTACCACCACACACTTGCCATCACAAAACACCTTCAATTTACCAGTACAAAACATCACAAACGTACCACCACAAACATACCACCACAAAACACCACAAACTTACCATCTGAAAAACACCACAAACATACCACCATAAAACATTACAATCTTACTACCACAGACTTACCGCCACAAAATGCCACAAACTTACCACCACTAATTTACCTCCACACACTTACCAACATTAAATATCACAAACTTACCACCACAAACTTACCATCACACACTTACTCCCACACGCTTACCACCAACAAATACCACAAACTTACTACCACACACTTATCACCACAACCTACCACCACACACTTACCACCACAACCTACCATCACACACTTACCACCACAACCTACAACCATACACTTACCATTACACACTTACCACTACACACTTACCACCATAATATACCACAAACTTACCACCACAAACTTACCATCACACAGTTACCACCACAAAATACCACAAACTTACTACCACACACATACCACCACAAAACATCTCAAACTTACCACCACTGGAACAGCACGTACACCGAGCAAGCAGCAAATATTAGCTCCGAGTATTGCCAGCTGATGTCTCTCATCAGGTATGAAATCAAACTCAGAGCCATGAGTGACCCTACCCAGACAAAGTTTCCTACCTCTGAAGGCAGAGACCGCCTGCCTTTTGGTAGCATCTCCACTAGCATGATATTGGAGGTCAGGCCCATTCCCTGTCAATCATCAACTTAAGTTAGTTTTTGTCAAATTCTGATGCTAAAGAAACAATCATTTCATATTACTAAGTAATGGACGGTCTATACACTATCAAGGGTGAGGAATATAAACCGCTTGCTCCTGTAGTTGCCGCGCTGTGTGCATTTAATTTTTGTTATTTTATCGTCGACATTTACAATGAAGGTCATTATAGTGGTTCCAATTAGTCTCCGTATGATGTATTCAATATTACTTATTCTGCTTCCTTATCCATCCTGAAATCGACGTTTTCACGTGGCAATCAAAGTAGTTGGTGCACAGGTCTGGCAACATCGCTTTATAGAAACAACTGCTAAGAATGCTACAAATGTCGAGGCACGTTATCATAACAATGTGGTACGGGTAAGCCAAATGTGGAGTTGGACCTCCACCTCGTCCTCCTCCTACGCATTCTTCTTCTACTTCTTCTTCTTCTTCTTCATCATCTTCTTCTTCTTGTACTTCTTGCTCTTCTTCTTTTTGTTCTTGTTCTTCTTCTTGTTCTTCTTCTTCTTCTTCTTCTTCTTGTTGTTCTTGTTCTTTCTCTTGTTGTTGTTCTTCTTCTTCTTCTTGTTCTTCTTCTTGTTGTTCTTCTTGTTCTTCTTCTTGTTCTTCGTCTTGTTCTTCTTCTTGTTGTTCTTCTTGTTCTTCTTCTTGTTCTTCGTCTTGTTCTTCTTCTTGTTGTTCTTCTTGTTCTTCTTCTTGTTCTTCGTCTTGTTCTTCTTCTTGTTGTTCTTCTTGTTCTTCGTCTTGTTCTTCTTCTTGTTGTTCTTCTTGTTCTTCTTCTTGTTCTTCGTCTTGTTCTTCTTCTTGTTGTTCTTCTTGTTCTTCTTCTTGTTCTTCGTCTTGTTCTTCTTCTTGTTGTTCTTCTTCTTGTTCTTCCTCTTGTTCTTGTTCTTCTTGTTGTTCTTCTTCTTGTTCTTCGTCTTGTTCTTCTTCTTGTTGTTCTTCTTCTTGTTCTTCGTCTTGTTCTTCTTCTTGTTGTTCTTCTTCTTGTTCTTCGTCTTGTTCTTCTTCTTGTTGTTCTTCTTCTTGTTCTTCGTCTTGTTCTTCTTCTTGTTGTTCTTCTTCTTGTTCTTCGTCTTGTTCTTCTTCTTGTTGTTCTTCTTCTTGTTCTTCTTCTTGTTCTTCGTCTTGTTGTTCTTCTTCTTGTTCTTCTTCTTGTTCTTCGTCTTGTTCTTCTTCTTGTTGTTCTTTTTCTTGTTCTTCTTCTTGTTCTTCGTCTTGTTCTTCTTCTTGTTGTTCTTCTTCTTGTTCTTCCTCTTGTTCTTGTTCTTCTTGTTGTTCTTCTTCTTGTTCTTCGTCTTGTTCTTCTTCTTGTTGTTCTTCTTCTTGTTCTTCGTCTTGTTCTTCTTCGTGTTGTTCTTCTTCTTGTTCTTCTTCTTGTTCTTCGTCTTGTTCTTCTTCTTGTTGTTCTTCTTCTTGTTCTTCGTCTTGTTCTTATTCTTCTTCTTCTTCTTCTTCTTCTTCTTCTTCTTCTTCTTTCTCTTGTTCTTGTTCTTCTTGTTCTTCTTGTTCTTCTTGTTCTTCTTCTTATTCTTCGTCTTGTTCTTCTTCTTCTTGTTCTTCTTCTTGTTCTTCTTCTTCTTATTCTTCGTCTTGTTCTTCTTCTTCTTGTTCTTATTCTTATTCTTCGTCTTGTTCTTCTTCTTATTGTTCTTCTTCTTGTTCTTCTTATTGTTGTTCTTACTCTTGTTCTGGTTCTTGTTCTTGTTCTTCTTCTTATTCTTCTTATTCTTCGTCTTGTTCTTCTTCTTATTCTTCGTCTTGTTCTTCTTATTATTGCTCTTCTTCTTGCTCTTGTTCTTCCTGTTCTTGTTCCTGTTCTTCTTATTGTTCTTCTACTTGTTCTTCTTCTTGTTCTTCTTCTTGTTCTTGTTCTTCTTACTGTTCTTCTTCTTCTTCTTGTTCTTCTTCTTGTTCTTCTTCTTGTTCTTCCTCTTGTTCTTGTTCTTCTTCTTGTTCTTCTTCTTATTCTTCGTCTTGTTCTTCTTCTTCTTGTTCTTCTTCTTGTTCTTCTTCTTCTTGTTCTTGTTTTTCTTCATGTTCTTCTTCTTGTTGTTCTTCCTCGTGTTCTTGTTCTTGTTGTTCTTCTTGTTGTTCTTCTTCTTGCTCTTGTTCTTGTTTTTCTTGTTCTTGTTCCTGTTCTTCTTCTTCTTGTTCTTCTGCTTGTTCTAGTTCTTGTTCTTCTTGTTCGTGTTCACGTTCTTATGATTCTTGTTCTTCTTCTTGTTCTTCTTCTTCTTCTTGTTCTTGTTTTTTCTTGTTCTCGTTCTTCTTTTTCTTCTTCATGTTCTTGTTCTTCTTTGTCTTGTCTTTCTTTATCTTGTTCTTCTTTGTCTTCTTCTTTTTGTTGTTGTTCTTCTTCTTTTTCTTCTTCTTCTTCTTCTTCTTCTTCTTCTTCTTCTTCTTCTTCTTCTTCTTCTTTTTGGTTCATGTATTTTGCAATACGAGATCGACAGTCCCATCGTCAGGACAAAGTTTACAGTCCTTTCTAGGTCTGGCCGGCAGCCTCCATACCTTCTGCCTCAACTCTGTTATATTTTGATTAGGGATGGCGTTCAAGGTCTTTGTGGACTGGGCAGTCTTGTGGGACATATTCAGTGGTCCAGATTCAGTGGGCACTCGTTTGTGCAAGATACCTTTAGAGGTGACCTGATATTCTGCATTGTCGTGTCCTAAGTTAAGTCTTAACTCCATCCCATTTCAGTTTCCTCCGTCTTCTTCTGTTTCTCTTGTTTTCTATTACTTCTCGTATATCCCACTTTCTCCTAATCATCCATTTTCCCAACCGTATATATATATATAAATGTATGTATGTGTGTATGTATGTTAACGTGTATCTCTCTCTCTCTCTCACTCTTTCTCTCCCTCTGTCTCTCTCTCGGAATCCTTGTAACCATTTTGTGATTGACCTGAGCATTTTTTTAAAAAAAAGTATTTGACGGTCTGGCGAACTAAAGTTAATGGAAATCGGGAATTTGGTCTGGGGAAGAAAGGCGTGGTTGGACACAATCAACTAAATAATACAGACCTGCTGAAAACCTCCCAGCAAGAATCTCAAAACGATGAAGGTGATATAGTTTGGTGAGAAGGCAATGGCTCCAGCAACTATAAAAAGGCAGATATGTGTGAACATGTAGACGGGCTTTCGGCCATACCTGGAAGTAAGAAACCATCAGGATATCAAACATTAGTCCGCTGTTTCAACAGTAGTGAGTCAATTACTTGTCAACTGAAGCTGTCAAATATGATGCAAGAGAAATATACTACATGGATTTAAACAAATAGGTGAAATTCTTACAACAATGTGAAATGTTGCTCAGTCGTCGGACTATGAAAGGCTCACCATAAATAATGGACAATTCTTACATCCTTTTGAAATGTTCCTCAGTGTACTATCCAAGCCTCAACACCAATAATGGACAATTCTTACAAGATTGTGAAATGTTGCTCAGTCGTCTGACTATCGTAGCCTCACCATATATAACAGACAATTCTTACAGCATTGTGAAATGTTGCTCAGTCGTCTGACTATCGTAGCCTCACCATATATAACAGACAATTCTTACAGCATTGTGAAATGTTGCTAAGAGGAGGACTATCATGCCACCATGATGGACAATTCTTCCAACATTGAATAATGTCTCTATATAGAGACCATCAATAATAGACAATTGTAACACCATTGTGAGATCGCGCTCATGTATTACGCAAACGACGTCCTCCTCCCACGTTCATACTTTCGGGCATTGATATCCCCCTGGACCACAAGGAAGAACAACCATCACAGTTGGGGTTGCACATTTACTCATTGATATCCCCCTGGACCACTAGGAAGAACAACCATCACAGTTGGGGTTGCACATTTACTCATTGATACCCCCCTGGACCACTAGGAAGAACAACCATCACAGTTGGGGTTGCACATTTACTCATTGATATCCCCCTGGACCACTAGGAAGAACAACCATCACAGTTGGGGTTGCACATTTACTCATTGATATCCCCCTGGACCACTAGGAAGAACAACCATCACAGTTGGGGTTGCACATTTACTCATTGAAATCCCCCTGGACCACTAGGAAGAACAACCATCACAGTTGGGGTTGCACATTTACTCATTGAAATCCCCCTGGACAACTAGGAAGAACAACCATCACAGTTGGGGTTGCACATTTACTCATTGATATCCCCCTGGACCACTAGGAAGAACAACCATCACAGTTGGGGTTGCACATTTACTCATTGATATCCCCCTGGACCACTAGGAAGAACAACCATCACAGTTGGGGTTGCACATTTTCTCATTGATATCCCCCTGGACCACTAGGAAGAACAACCAACAGTTGGGGTTGCACATTTACTCATTGATATCCCCCTGGAGTACTAGGAAGAACAACCATCACAGTTGGGGTTGCACATTTACTCATTCATATCCCCCTGGACCACTAGGAAGAACAACCATCACAGTTGGGGTTGCACATTTACCCATTGATATCCCCCTGGAGTACTAGGAAGAACAACCATCACAGTTGGGGTTGCACATTTACTCATTGATATCCCCCTGGACCACTAGGAAGAACAACCATCACAGTTGGGGTTGCACATTTACTCATTGATATCCCGTTGGACCACTAGGAAGAACAACCATCACAGTTGGGGTTGCACATTTACTCATTGATACCCCCCTGGACCACTAGGAAGAACAACCATCACAGTTGGGGTTGCACATTTACTCATTGATATCCCCCTGGACCACTAGGAAGAACAACCATCACAGTTGGGGTTGCACATTTACTCATTGATATCCCCCTGGACCACTAGGAAGAACAACCATCACAGTTGGGGTTGCACATTTACTCATTGAAATCCCCCTGGACCACTAGGAAGAACAACCATCACAGTTGGGGTTGCACATTTACTCATTGATATCCCCCTGGACCACTAGGAAGAACAACCATCACAGTTGGGGTTGCACATTTTCTCATTGATATCCCCCTGGACCACTAGGAAGAACAACCAACAGTTGGGGTTGCACATTTACTCATTGATATCCCCCTGGAGTACTAGGAAGAACAACCATCACAGTTGGGGTTGCACATTTACTCATTCATATCCCCCTGGACCACTAGGAAGAACAACCATCACAGTTGGGGTTGCACATTTACCCATTGATATCCCCCTGGAGTACTAGGAAGAACAACCATCACAGTTGGGGTTGCACATTTACTCATTGATATCCCCCTGGACCACTAGGAAGAACAACCATCACAGTTGGGGTTGCACATTTACTCATTGATATCCCGTTGGACCACTAGGAAGAACAACCATCACAGTTGGGGTTGCACATTTACTGGAAGAAGACTAGGATTCAGTTTTAGCAGTGGTTCGCTTGAGACGTAAATTGCGGGGATCGCAATGACGTCTATCCTACCCGAGCAGCAGACTGACAACCAACCTTGGAAGCCACTTGGAGGATCAGCCTTGTGGTATTTTCCATGAACTCGCTGCACAGCATAATCCTTTCTGGAAACCAAGCTGCGCTTTATAGATTCTGGATCATTTCAATTTGTACGGCTCTGAGACCTGAACAGTCTTATATGGAGATGGGGATCAAGATGTTGATCAGCGCATGAGCTGCAGTGGTCAGCGACCTATAGCTGACTGCTAGCGTCAGGTCCAGCGAATCAGAGCTGTCAAGATTCTTCTACACCTTCACGCGGTGATCTTGGATAACAGACTGCAGCAGGGCAGACTGGCTAAGGAGAAGGGATCGAAGAGGGAATGCTAACCCGGTACTAAAAAAATGCTTGCTGAAGTCGGATGTGTTGGACCGAAAGTGCAAATATCGCAATCAAGCTGTAAACTACGACAAAGCCAATTTCGTTCTCTGGACTACATTCTGCTACTTAAGCCCTTTCAGGGTTTGGTAGCAAGAGATTGAGAACGAACGAAGCCAAGCCAAGCCAAGCCAAGCCAAGTCAAGCGAAACCAAGCCAAGCCAAGCCAAACTAACCAAAGCCAAGCCAAACCAAGTCAAGCTAAGCCAAACCAAGCCAAACTAAGCCAAGTGAAGCCACACCAAGCCAAACTAAGCCAAGCCAAGCCAAGCCATATGGAGATGGAAAGCGGCTTGAGGTCTTCCAGATATACCACCATGGTCGTATGTTTGAAGTTCGCTGTCAAGAGCTAGCCACCAAAACCGATCTCTCACTACGGACACAACTCGAAAGCACTTCCACAACACTTGATCGACTCCGGATCTTCCTTTCTTTGGTCATGTAGCCCCTGCTATCAGGACCTCACAGCTAGGCAGCTCCTATACCTGGCTATAAAAATCAGAGGCGGGAAAAGACCGCATCACTCATGGCGTGGTATTCGGAGCCGCCGGCAGAGCACCTGGCTGAGACACATCGCCTTCACTCAATCTGTCCTTCATACTATCAGCCTCGGTCAAGGTCGGCAAGGGCTACGGGTTCTGGTTACATATGCTTGAGATCGCTCAGTGAACTATCATTTCATCCACATTATGATTATGAAGTGCCATGCCGGGCTACGTTGACAATCAACTCTTTTTACAACTGTCGATCCTTTGAACAATTGAGCACGTCCGATTATATATGTTTTCCCCATCCAATAATAATCCATTTAATGGATTGCGTTCGGGAGCAGAAAAAGCCAAGTATGTTAACTCACCTGTCCTGTAGAACAATTTACGAGGGACGTTCAAATCAAACTGAAAATACTTTTTTGTTCTTGTTCTACCTGAATGAGTTATAGCGTGCTGGAACTACTTTAATTAGTTAGGGGTACTTGTATCCTATTACTGCTAGGTGGCCCACTTGCCATGGATCAGTCAGGTGATAGATAAATAAAAATGGCGGAAAACACTGTTAGTAATTGCACGGGCAGCGTGTTGGGATGAAGTTTCTTATGAAAGAAGGCGTGAAACCTGCGGAAATTTACAGAAGACTACAATCATAATACGGTGATGAGACATTCAGCCGCAGTAAGACATTGAAATGGGGTAAACGGTTTAGACAAGGCCGTACATCCGTGAGTGAGTAACACGACCGTTGTGACTCTGAACCCACCACAGTCATTCCACTGAATATCCAGATTGTGGAACGCCTTATCCTAGAAAATCGACGCATTACCTGTCGCGAAATAGCACAAAAGCCAAGCCTTTCTTTTGATATGGTGAATACTATTATTTATGAACATTTGCATTTTTGAATGGTTAGTCCCCATTGGGTGGAAAGGCAGATATTCGTTTTCGACCGGCAGACAAGTGTTTAAGCCTGTACTGAATTGAAGGAACGTTTTGACATATAAGGGCATGACCTTTTGGATAGTTTCATTACATATGACGAAACCTGGGCGCATTATTATACCCCTGAATCGAAATAAGCACATAGCAGTGGAAGCATACGCAATAACCACCACCTGAAACATTTCGGACAAACGCGTCTGCAAATAAAATAATGGCGAGTATTTTCTGAGACAAACTTGGAATCATTCATGTTGATTTTCTCCCCCGTGATGCCGCTACCAACAGTGAACAGTACATACGCATTCTAAGCCATGTGTATAACCGTCCGCGGAGAAAGACCGACCTGGTTTGATCACAAAAGGCGTCCTCCTCCTGAACAGACAACGGTCGACCTCATACGGCTCACTGCACTATGTGCCATCTGCAGTAGCTCGTCTGTGAGGTGTTGCCACATCCACCTTACAGTCCAGACTTCGCTCCAAGCGATTTATACCTGTTTGGACCTCTACAAGAATTCTTAGGAGGTCCGCATTTCAGCACTGATGACGAAGTGAAACAGGCTGCCCTGGATCGGCTTAGACATACTGACACATCTTTATATGTTGACGCTTTTCAAGCATTACTTAAACACTATGATACGTACATAAACGATGCAGGAGATTATACAGAAAAATAAATAGCATTTTGACAACTTGAAAGAGAAAATAGTTTCCTTACAAAAAAAAGTCCTGGTTTTACTTGAACGCCCCTCGTATGTTTATTCGCCTGTCCCCTAGAACCACATATGTTTACTATCATATCCTATAGAAGTCTCACCTGGTTTCTCATCTGTCATATTACAAATTACACGATTATTTATCCGCCCTCTCCAGTAGCTTATGATTATGCACCTGTCCTCTGAAGTGATCCGAGTAGCACGGTGGTTAGCTAGCTGGCTTCGAGTCTTAGTGGTGCTGGGCTCATTCCCCAGTTGAGGCGGTAATGTTTTTTCAGACCACAACGGCCCTCGGGTCGACCCAGCCTTACATGAATACCGGTTCAACCCGGGAAGTCAAAGCGGCGAGGGAAAGGAGATGGCTTTGAAATGTGAGATCGCTAACACCTCACATCCCTACCACAGTAATGCTATGGGTTACTTTACCTTTTTTACCTGTCTTCTACAACATTACACGTTTACACACCTGTCCGACAGAGCAGTGAACACGAAGGCACCGATCATCATCCCCAGAGCCAGCATGCTTTGTGACACGTCAGATAGCGACGTCCTCTCACAAACGAGGTCCCACTGTAATATTTCAAATTAGCGCTACTGACTTTAGAAGTTGTAACCAAAGAAGCAAATGAACAAATATATTATTACATTGTGCTTGCATTCCAAGCTCAGGGATTCCAAACGTGTGTGCTGCAGCACTTCAGTGTTTCTTAAGTGTGCAATAACGTTTTGAAACTATTCGGAACTCTCTATTATAAAAGAGCACTAAATATTCATCACTGCAGAGCTTTGTTATGTTCTGGCAGTACTCCGAGGCGTGTTCAAATAAAACCGGACCTAGTAGATTTATTACGAACATATGAAAGTGACTTCATCTGGTGTGACAGAATTGAATATAGCAATTTTTATGAAGCAAACATCCCACAGGGTTAGTTAGGAAAAGCGGCCATAGACATTCAGACATGCATTCTACTGCTTATATAGACGGTGGCTGTCATACAAAATAAATGGCTTTGGTTGCTCGTTCAAGCACTTGGTCACCGAGGCCTATAACGTCTGCATCGGAGTCGAATCCGTATCCCTTGTGACATTGTTTAAGGGTTACGAGCAAATGGAAGTCACAAGGGAACATAATGCAGCTATAGGATGAGTGTGGCAGTACTTCCCACCTTTTATGTGCTAACGTTTTCTGAAAAACGTTCACGACATGTGGACGACCATTGTCGTGCAGCAGAATCACACCCCGCGAAAAATGCCGGGTCGTTTATTTTTTATTGCTGTATGCAGCTTGTCCAGTGTTTAATTGTAGCGGATGGCATTGATGTTCAGGCCAGACTCTTTAAAGTCTAACAACAAAAGTCCTTCATGGTAAAAAAAAAAAACGCTGTCGGCATAATCTTACCAGCGGAAATGTGTGACTTTCATTGTTTTTGGTTTCGATGATCCGGGATGCTTCCATTGCATGCTAGCAGTTCTACTGGTCGGCTCAAAGTAGTGGCACTACAATTCATCACCAGCAACTATGCGCAAAAGAAACGAATCACTCTTCTCTTCGTATCACAGCACGTGGTTCAAACTCCATCCCACGCGTTTTTCCTTTAGGTGGTTGGTCAGCAACCGAGGTACCCATTGTGAACACACCTTCCGGTACTTCCGTTTCTTGCTAACCACGATTTGAACTGTCCCTAACGACACAGCTAATTCCTCTGCTAGCAAACATACGCTCTGGCAACAGTCCCTAACGACACAGCTAATTCCTCTGCTAGCAAACATACGCTCTGGCAACGGTCCCTAACGACACAGCTAATTCCTCTGCTAGCAAACATAAGCTCTGGCAACGGTCCCTAACGACACAGCTAATTCCTCTGCTAGCAAACATACGCTCTGGCAACGGTCCCTAACGACACAGCTAATTCCTCTGCTAGCGAACATACGCTCTGGCAACGGTCCCTAACGACACAGCTAATTCCTAAAACCGAATCACCGCTTGCTGATCAACTCTTGGCGGATTCCGTATCACAACCGCCATGTTTTTAACGGTCTGCAGAAGGAAACTATGAGTCGGAGGATAATGACATTTTGCAAACTTGACTGTTGGTATGTGCTGTTTACACGAGAAGTGACGTCATCATGCGCACCGTGCGTATGTTCACTTCGTGGAGTTCGGTCCAGTTTCATTTGAACACGCCTCGGATATAAATCAGGTGTCTCGCGAGAAATACTTTACAACAACGAGTGTCCCAAAGGGAGCAATATTGGTTAGCAGTCACTGATCTTTGTGGGAAACATCTATTGTTCTAATCTTTATTTGCTTAATCTATTCTGTCAGTCTTTCTTGCGGTGGCAATCTATTATGTCAGTCTTTCTTGTGGTGCAACTGTTGCGCATGCCTTACTAATGACTACAATTAACTGTGACTGTTTTTTACCTGCTTACAATAGTTGGGTATGTCTATCACGTATTTTAATATATTTTGTCTGTCTTTCAGGTTCTTACAATCTATTTAGAGTTCACCAGCGATTACCATCTATTGTGTATGTCTCACAAACCGTGACACATCTATTGTGTCTGTCTGTTGTTACAATCTTGTGTGTTTGTCTCACCAGCGATGTCAATCTATTGTATTTATCTCTTTAATGCAGGCCATTTTTTGTGTCTATTTTTGTGTCTATTTTTACAGTACAAAAAAGATTCATCAACATATTTTATTTCTGAAACAAAAAATATATCAAGATTTTGCTATGCTTGTGAAACAAACCATCTATCAACATATTTTTATTTGTGAAACAAAATACCGGTCAGCAGGTTTTTTTATCTGTGAAACAGAGTCGGCCGATTTTTACCGAGCTTTTAACCAACGAAAAAACATCTTGTCGACAAGTTTTCACCTGTGGAACATTTTTCGGCACGTAATTTTTATTTTTTTCCTTCACCTTATTTCTCTATTCACCAAGGCGGTGTGCGTTGCAATACGGTTTTTATTTTGCACCTGTCGGCCCCATGCATCCGACTTTGGTACGCATTTTATATAAGGATCTGCTTCCTCCTGTATTTTTGAAGGGTTTGTATCCCCGGGGTAACGGCCGGTACTGTGATGGGGATCGAACCCATCACTGAAAGTTTGTAAGCTATGTCACTTAACTACTAGCCCACACCGTCCCCGTTGTGGTTATCTGTAAAAACATGTAATTTGTAGGGCACATTTATAACTATGAAACAAATAAAAAATCGGCATTTTTTACTCGTCCTACAAGTAGTCTGTAGGCAGGTTTTCATTCGTGATACAAGTAATATGTCGGCAAGTTTTTACCTGTGATACAAGTAAATTGTCGGCACGTTTTTATCTGTGATAAAAGTAATTTGTCAACTTATTTGACCTATTATACAAATAGTCTGTTGGCACGTTTTTACATGTGATACAAGCAGCGTATCGGTATGTTTTTACTCGTTGTAGAAATAATCTGTCGCCTCTTTTTTACCTAATATACAAGCAGTTTATCGGTTCGTTTTAATCTGTTGTGGAAGTAATCTGTGGAATCTTTTTTACATAAGATGCAAGCAGTTTATCGGTACTTTTTTTACCTGTGACACAAAAGATCTGTCTGCAGGTTCCTCGTACTTGAAACCTGATATACAATTTGTTGTAAAAACAACATCTGTTCCATTTTTGACGTCGATGCTGCACGCACCATACGTCACAGTCAAGTTGTTATGTGATTGGTCGTTTATGACGTCATAGTTGCGCATGATTCCATTTTCTTGTAGACTGATGTTCAGACTGTCAACAGGTGCACAAGTATGCTTTACGGCTCTGCCTGTCACAGGAGCACATAATATCATATTAGTTTTAATTACATATGGATCTGGAATATGTACAATAATCTGTATAACAATTAAACAACGAAACCTACATGTGGTACAACAAAGAAGTTAAAGAAATACAGTATTACTTTGTGCGTTAAATGCTTATAATCTATTTCCAAAGCTATGTGTGTGTGTATATATATATATATATATATGTATGTGTGTGTGTGTGTGTGTGTGTGTGTGTGTGTGTGTGTGAGAGAGAGAGAGAGAGAGAGAGAGAGAGAGAGAGAAAGAGATACAGATAGACTGAGGCGCTAGTCCGATCAGGCACAATATACTGACCAGGACGTTTTGTTAGGATTAAGCACAATATACTGACCAATACCGCTATCTCACTGTCATGTAGCGATCTCTTGAAACAGGCTGTTTTCAATACAGTCTGGCTGGCGAAATGTGGATCAACGTGATCCCCGTAGTAGTGAGCATCACGCAGATGAAGTCAAGCATAGTACAACCGCCTGGAAGACCACGGTCCACTTTCAACAACCCCCACTTAACGCCATTGTCAGGTCTCACAAAAGAATAAACTTACTTATTCTGTACATTTAACAACAACAGCAGTGTATATATATATATATATATATATATATATATATATATATATATATATATATATATATATATATATATATATCAATGCATATGTTTAGATTCAAGGTGGTAATAAGTCTCAACGTGTATATCAACCGGTAACTATTTTCCTTCAACGCCACCACGTCTGTTGTAATTCCATAAACGTAACTAAATGACCTTTTTCATCTTCTTTGACTTTGTTTAATCTCCCATTACCGAGCCACGAACAGGGGATTTGCAAGTAGCAGGATGTAGTCCAGAGAACGGCATGCGTTGTCTCGCTAGTTTACAGCTTGACTGCGGGATTTGCACATTTTGGTCTGACACATCCGTCTTCGACAGTAGACATTATTTTTAGTATCGGGCTAACGTCTGCTTATCGACCTTCTCTCATTAGCCAGTCTACTCTGTTGCAGTCTGTTATTCAGGATCACTGCGTGGTGTAGAAGGGTGTTGTCAGTTCTGGTTCGCTTACCCTGAACAAGCAGTCAGCTCTGGGGCGCTGGCCGTGAAAGCAAGCAGTCAGCTCTGAGGCGCTGGCCCTGACGCAAGCAGTCAGCTCTGGGGCGCTGGCCCTAACGCAAGCAGTCAGCTCTAGGGCGCTGGCCCAGACGTAAGCAGTCAGCTCTGAGGCGCTGGTCCAGACGCAAGCAGTCAGCTCATGGTCGCTGGCCCAGACGCAAGCAGTCAGCTCTGGTGATCTGATATCTGTAGATCACGCCCTGCTCAGCATCTTGATTCCTCAACTAAAGTACCCATTTACAGTCTTTTAGCTGGGGCATCAAGTGAACGGATAGTTTTGCAGCGCCCTCACTTTATATATATATCTAAATGTTCTAAATGGTGTACCTTATTTCGCCTCTGTAAGAGTATAGATTCAACAATGAAGTTGGCAATTAGGAAGTCTGCAGTGGTTATTTCTGTAGCAATTTACATGATAAAGTTGCAAACCTCATACACAGCTATCTTAAGACATATGTTATTGCATGCTTGAAGGTACAATGCTTGAACCAAATCTTTTTTCTCCAGCAAATGGCCTGGAGATCCACTCGGGAAAGAAAGACATTTATCTTAATCATGGTCCAAACGACACATTTCATTATCCAAATGATCATGACATTCCATTTGCTATTTTCAGAATAATCCTTATCTCATAATCGTCTTGAAGTGACGTCTCAGAATCGGACGTTAATGGTAATGGATCTTCAGTTGTCTAAGTCCGTGCCAGGTTGGTACACTCAGACAGACTGTCTTTCGACCCCATCTTGATGTTGTATGTCTATCTGTACCTCTACTGCCTCTGTCTCTCTTGCCCTCCACTCTTCCCTCCAAAATTACTTTCAGCAGACTGTCGCGTCGATTGAGAAGACCAATATATTTTATTTTGATTCCCATTTAAATCTAATTTATCCGTTTCCGAATCATTGAGAAGAAGGCAATGGCGCAGCGGTGAATGAGCTGACAGCCAACGGTGCAGCAGTGAATGAGCTGACAGCTAACAGTGCAGCAGTGAATGAGCTGACAGCAAACGGTGCAGCAGTGAATGAACTGACAGCATCCGGTGTGCAGCAGTTAATAAGCTGACAACATCCGGTGACTCATAGCACAGAGTCAGTAAACCAGAGCTGACCGCATCCAGTGACTCATAGCACAGAGTCAGCAAACCAGAGCTGACAGCATCCGGTGACTCATAGCACAGAGTCAGCAAACTAGAGTGCCGCCCTGGAAAAAGACTGTACCAGTTTAGTCTGGATAAGAAAATTGGGATCGCAGCAAGAAGGCTAAACCGGTACATACAACTGGATTTGTCGAGCCCGAAGGAACAAATATCGCAGGATCGCTGTAAACAACGTCACAACGTACACAAGGCAGTGGGGGGTGGGACATGTTGCTATATACTGTGGTTGATAGGTAACGTTCTCGATTATCAAAGCGATCAATTGAAAGGGTGGGCGATCGAATTCAACGAATCCGTAATCTAAAGGAAGGTAAGACAGCAGTGCTTGCATCTTGAGTTGCCTCCAGTCGTCTTGACTTATCATCTTGTCACTGGTACAAGGTAGCTCGGGACAACCAAGTGAGGTCGATGACCAGCACAGTTACTTCCTCACTTTGATCCAAATACAGCGCAAGTTACATCATCAAGACAAGAACATCACACGATGTCTCCATCATCGCTTGGGATAGACAACTCCCTGACTAAATTTATATGCTGTATAAACATAGTTTCCGTTATTTGTACTGTCTCATATCTAATCAGCAGTTTGGACCAACCTATGAAGATGACAGACATTGCGTGCAGCGCGCATGCCAACACCGGAAGTATCGTCATGAGAAACTGTATCTGCTGATATGGTCCCCACCATCTTAGCGACAGCAAGACTCGGTCAATTACATCTCCGTCTTCCGAGAACGCCATCTTGATTGTACCAAGAGTCCTGCCCCGGATGAAAGATGAGCAATGTTATAGATGTACATGTTTCTAAGTCAATGATCATAGACCCGCTCTACTGAGTGATTTCTTGACAAAAGAGTTATGTAAGAGTGCTGTCACGATCGGTCAAATATCAGAACAAGAAGCGCAATTATGCCATTTGTATAGTTATTATCTTCACCCTAATCATCATTTATTACAATATTTGTATTTATTTTAAATTTAAAAAATGTACATATATTAATATAACAATCAACAATATCGTCAGCACCCTTATCACCACCACGATAACAATCATTTTCAGCACTATCATTATCATCATTAATTGCATACGTACTATTATTCCAATGGTAACCATCACCATCACATACGTATTACTATTCTTATCCTCATTATCATTAGTTTCACCATTTGTGTTGATATCATCATTATCATAACTATAACTAAATATTACTTATATATAACTATTATATTACTATTTGGCATCATTATTGACGCAGACGCCTCAATCACCTTCGATTTGCCGATGACTTAGTGTTCATCATCAAGTCAGCAGCACAAGCCAACCAAATGATGTAGCTACTGAATGGAGATGAAAGAAAAGCGGGACTGGATATTAGTGTTTCGAAAACCAAAGTGTCACACAATATCCTCGCCACTTGGGATCCAGTCTTCCTTGGCGAGGTACGATTGAAGAATGTCAACGAGAACATATATCTCAATATGGAGAATAACCTAGAACCCAAACTGATAAGACATCGCCGTGCGGATTGGGCAGTCTTCTCGCTTATTAATACGGTCCTGGACGGTTGCCATGATTAGGACCTACGAGCCTCCATCTTCAACTCCACTGTACTCCCTGCGATGTGCTACGGTGCCGAGACGCAGACACTAACAAAATCATTAGAGGACGAATTGAGAGTGACCAAGACTCCCTCGAGTGACGCTTGGTCGGAATCCCTCTCCGATACCAAGGTCCCCACAATTCTGACTTAAGACAATTGTCTCTGATGAATGATGCGGAAATTATGCAGATAAGGTCAAACAAAAATGGGCAGGATCACATGTGGCGACGAAACGATGGTAGTCTGGTACCCCAGCGGTAGGAACAGACCGCGGGAAAGGCCTCAAATGCGTTGGTCAATACAACGTGTCTTGTGTCCAATCAAGCACTCCTCCACGTAGAGAAGAATTGAGAAGAAAAAAGGCAATGGCATGTTTGTCTTTGGCTGTAATCTTAATCTGAATAATTTGAGTTACAATATCTTTGCATTCTATTGAACGTCCTGTTTAATGAACTATGCTTCAGTTTAGTCTGTTAAGTAATTAGTTGTGAATTTTGAGAAAAAAAATGCTACTTTAATTCAAGTTTAAAAATACAGTAACATTTTATGTTGCCATTAAATTTGTATAACACTACACATATTATCCAAGTAAATGTATATATAAATATATATATATACAAATATATATATATATATATATATATATATATATATATATATATATATATATATACTGATATTGTCAAAGTAACATATCTTCAGTGTAATACACTGATACTATTTGGAGCGCAACTTTTGAGTCAGATATTCAGTGAATTACTTCCGTGGCCCAAGACAGGGTCCGCTGGAGACTAAGTTGGGACCCGCAGTTGCGCTGAGGAACGGGTCATCAAGATCAAGATCAAGATCATTATATAAATATTAGTGTTATTATTAATGTTGGTTGCATCCACATTATCTTCATCGTTATTACTAAAACCATCGTCAATAATATAATCATCATTATCTTCTTCTTCTTTGCGTTCGGTTTCGTATGTTCGTTTTATGCCACCAGATGGGCCGTCTCCATGAAGTGTCACGTCAGTGGCAGGTCCTCAATGGTTCCCCACAGTATGTCTTGTATGTTTCTGTTCTCGGACCAGGCCTTTGTTCAGCGAACATGTTTGCAGGATATGTTCTGGAGTCTGGGGTCCTCTCTGACATGTGCATTGGACAGTATCTGCTGCTTTCATTTTATATACTTGTGCATTTAGTCTGCAATGACCTATTCTAAGGAGGAAAATGGTCGTATACTGTTTCCTATTCAGTCTATTGATTGGGTCATGTGAGTATTTGCTATTTGTTCTCTCTATCCACTGTTGTTTATATTTTTTTGAGACGAGTGCCTTGCCTTCTGGTAGTGATACTGGGTAGATGAATTAATCATCATTATAATCATGGCTATAATCACCATCATAACATCTTCCCTGTAATCATCACCATAATCGTAAATTCCTAGTCATCATGACCAATATAATCCTCACCACAACCATCCCTAATTTCATCCCCACCATCATCTCTAATAGCATCACTAGAATCATCCCTTAAAATGTCATCATGGCTAATAAAATCATCTCTATTACATCCCTTGAATTCATCACGATCAAGTACACAAACATCATTACGAAGATCCTCCCTAAAAATAGCACATCATGTCCTATAATATCATCACCGCAATGTACAATACAATCTAAAGTAAAACATATAATTCCCTCACTTTATCAAAATGTAAAAACATCATCCACTCAATTTATCAAAATATAAAAACATCATCCACTCACTTTATCAAAATGTAAAAACATCATTCACTCACTTTATTAAAAAAGTTAAAACATCATCCACTCACTTTATCAAAATGTAAAAACATCATTCACTTACTTTATGTATTAAACATCGTTCACTGACTTTGACTTTAATGTATGAAACATTATTTAAAGTAATTGAAACATCAAAATGTCACAAATGTAAATTCTCTAAACTGTCAGTCACTTTCTTCATCTAGATCTACAGACACCAACCACACTTGTTCAGGAATCTATGACAAATCACATATTCTATTTACACTCAATGTGATGAGTTCACGTACCTGAAGACAAATATTGATGCGCTGTAGTTCTGTCAACAGTCAATCTTTTTAAGGGTCACAACATACCTACACATTACACTGTTGTGATAATTAAATACATTCGTTTGACAGAACGTAGATCTTAAACACGTGACATGTTAGCTCCATCTAGCGCCCCGTAGCAAGAATGACGTCACAAATAGAGAACATATATAGATATACATACATATATAAATATATATATATAAATATATATATATATATATATATATATATATATATATATATATATATATATATATTTATAATCTGCAAGCGTATTAAATGGTTATTCCAACAGCTCACCATAGCTCAACAACATGGGAGTGTCAATGTCAATCTGATTGGCCAGATTGCTTTTGGCACAATTTATCTCCATTGAGCACGTTTGTAGATATAAGGTAGGGGTCTTGATTAATATATTTGACCTGACCCTGGTTACTCTTAGATCCCAGATGCATCGCTGGGAACTACATCTCGGCGTAACAGAACGTCCTTTTCAAAACGAAAACTTAAGAATATGAGGAAGAGAAGAAAGTAGAAGATAGTGAAGATGAAGAAAAAGAAGAAGAAGAAATAGAAGAAGAAGAAGAAGAAGAAAAAGAAGAAGAAAAGACGAAGAAGAAGACTAAGAATAAAAAGAAGTAGAAAAAGAAAAAGAAGAAGAAGAAGAAGAAAAAGAAAAAGAAGAAGAAAAATATCAAAAACAAGAAATAGAACAAGAAAAACGAAGAACAAGAATGATGAAGTAAGAATTATGTATATGCGTTTGCTCTGATGTAGTCGTTGTGACATCAAACTTTCCCTTGATGACATCGAGCTATCAAAATTGTTCGCTTTTAGTCTTTGAAACATTAAACTTGCTCTATTCTGCCAATTGAACCATCAAGCTTGTCGCATGCTATGCCATCGATATGGTCCCTCATCTTACTAATGTGTTATCAACATTGTCCTATTCCGTATTTTAGACTGGAGTTTGTTTCATTTGACCCTTGATTTGGTTGAAGTTTGAGACGTCTGGTCTGACTAAGTTGAAAACTTCAGTATTTGCATATTGTGTGTAAGTTGGAGACTTCAGTTCGTGTTTGATGTAAGTGACCCCAAATTCTTCACGGAGGCGTTCACACCGATTATTTGTAAAAGTTACGCTTCTGTTTATGGTAAAGTAATGATTGTCTTGTGTAGAGTTCTGTGTCCCAGATTCAGTCAGCATTCTAGAATAATAAAAGAAAACTTGTCAACAAAATGTCATTATCTGAGTTGACAGAGTTTTCCATTGTGCATCTGTTTTATTGTAGTTGATCATCAGCATTCGAGAGACTAACGTCTGGTCAGACAAAACACATTGGTTAGACAATGTACGACATGGTAGTGTAAATTATACTGACCAAGACCTCAAACTAAGTTCCACGCAGTTTTCTCTAGAGATTGACTGTTTCATGGCTTCCTGGATAACGAGGCGGGGGATAGATGTGATCCTGGTATTAGTGAGTCACCCAAATCAAACCAAACATAACACAGCCGCCTGGAGGACCTCGGCCTATCTGCACCAGCACGCTCGGGATGTGAGGAAAGCTGCTGCAACCCGCCACATCTGCACCAGCACGCTCGGGATGTGAGGAAAGCTGATGCAACCCGCCACATCTGCACCAGCACGCTCGGGATGTGAGGAAAGCTGCTGCAACCTTACAACTAACGCCATTTTCAGGATGAACAAAAAAGTCATCTTTCTCAGGGGGGTTGGGGGTGGGGGGTGGGTGTGGGATTCAACACCTACAATAACAAAATCGTGTACATTCAATAAACCAAAAACATATTAATAAAGGTTAAAGGTAAATGGTTGTTCAGGTGAATGCCATACGACTGGTGTAGATCTGTTAGGGCACCAGTCCCATACTATATGGATTTAAAGATAATAGTTAATTGTCAAGGAAGAATACTGATTTTGTCGATGACCCAATGGACACACATCCTCAATTGGATCTGTGGGTCCTTAATGGGGAGGAACGAATAGGCCCACGGCACCTTCTTGCATGTTGTCAAAGTGATTTGATGTAGTCTTTCTATAGAAAGTCAATTGTAGTGGTGGCCCTTTATTCCAGCTAGAGTAATAAAGGGGCAAGTAGGCATTCCGTTGTAATTTGTTTATCGTGACACAAGCGTAAGGGAATGTGTGTGTAGAGTTTATGTGTGTGTAAAGTTTATGTGTGTGTAGAGTGTATGTGTGGGTAGAGTTTATGTGTGTGCAGAGTCTGTGTATCTGTAAAAATTGTGTGTGTAGAGTTTATGTGTGTGCAGAGTCTGTGTATCTGTAAAAATTGTGTGGGTAGAGTTTATGTGTGTGCAGAGTTTATGTGTGTGTAAAGTTTATGTGTGTGTAGAGTGTATGTGTGGGTAGAGTTTATGTGTGTGTAGAGTCTGTGTTTCTGTAAAAATTGTGTGTGTAGAGTTTATGTGTGTGTAGAATTTATGTGTATGTAAAGTGTGTATATGTGTAAAATGTATGTGTGTGTAGAGTCTGTGTATGTGTGTGTAGAGTCTGTGTATGTGTAGAGTCTGTGTATGTGTAGAGTCTGTGTATGTGTAGAGTATATATGTTCTTCTTCTTGTAATGAGTTCCTTCTGAATCTCACACTACCAAACCCTGAACAGTGCTTTGCAAGTAGCAACATTTTGTCCGGAGAACGGAATGCGCTGTGTCGCTTCGCTAGTTTACAGCTTGGCTACGACATTTGCACGTTTCGGTCCGATACATCCGTCTTCGACAGGAGTAAATTTGTACGTAGAGGCTATAAGTGTGTAACGTCTATATGTATACAAAGTCTATGTGTGTAGAGTCTATTTGTATGTGTAGTCTATTGGTGTGTTGAGTATTTTTGTGAGAAGTCTATCTGTGTGTAGTCTATGTATGTATAGAGTATATTTGTATGTAGCGTATATGTGTGCGATGAGTCTATTTGTATGTAGAATCTATGTGTGTAAAGTATGTGTGTGTATTGAGTCTGGGGATGTAAAGTCTGTGTGTGTATAGTATATGTGTGTGTAGAGTGTACTTGTCTGTAGAGTATTTGATTGAAGTTAAAGTAAACTCATTGTGTGTAGAGTCTATTTGTGTGTAGTATGTGTGAGCGTAGAATCTATTTGTATGCAGTCTATGTGTGTGTATAGTCTATGTGTGTACAGCCTAAGTGTGTATAGAGTACATTTGTGTGTAGAGTCTATGTGTGTAGCTTCTATGTGTATAAAGTGTGCGTGTATGTAGAGCCTATATCGGTGTATAGTCTATGCGTGTGTAGTCTATGTGGATATAACGTCTGTGCGTGTGTAGAGTATATGTGGGTGTGACGTCTGTGCGTGTTTAGAGTATATGTGGGTGTAACGTATGTACGTGTTTAGAGTATATGTGGGTGTAACGTCTGTACGTGTGTAGTCTATGTGGGTGTAACGGTTGTGCGTGTGTAGTCTGTGTGGGTGTAACGGTTGTGCGTGTGTAGTCTGTGTGGGTGTAACGGTTGTGCGTGTGTAGTCTGTGTGGGTGTAACGGTTGTACGTGTGTAGTCTATATGGGTGTAACGTCTGTGCGTGTGTAGTCTATGTGGGTGTAACGGTTGTGCGTGTGTAGTCTGTGTGGGTGTAACGGTTGTTCGTGTGTAGTCTATGTGGGTGTAACGTCTGTGCGTGTGTAGTCTGTGTGGGTGTAACGGTTGTTCGTGTTTAGTCTATGTGGGTGTAACGTATGTGCGTGTGTACTCTATGTGGGTGTAACGGTTGTGCGTGTGTAGTCTGTGTGGGTGTAACGGTTGTGCGTGTGTAGTCTATGTGGGTTTAACGTCTGTTCGTGTTTAGTCTATGTGGGTTTAACGTCTGTTCGTGTTTAGTCTATGTGGGTGTAACGTCTGTGCGTGTGTAGTCTATGTGGGTGTAACGTCTGTACGTGTGTAGTCTATTTGGATGTAAAGTATGTGCGTGTGTAGTCTATGTGGCTGTAACGTCTGTACGTGTGTAGTCTATGTGGCTGTAACGTTTGTGTGTGTGTAGTCTATGTGGGTGTAACGTCTGTGCGTGTGTAGTCTATGTGGGTGTAACGTCTGTGCGTGTGTAGTCTATGTGGGTGTAACGTCTGTACATGTGTAGTATATGTGGGCGTAACGTCTGTGCGTGTGTAGTCTATTTGGGTGTAAAGTATGTGCGTGTGTAGAGTTTATGTTTGAAATATGGACGTAATTGAGTATATGCATTTGGTGTCTGAATTGACTCAGATCCATATTCCATAGCAGCAATGTATTGTACACGTGATAGATTAGGTTGATGACAGTATTTGTGTACATGTTTTATAGGCTGACCCCCTAACTCATGTAGTTCCTGCAGCACGGCGCATCCGTCACCTGGAAGGATGCGAATCGCACCAGAATGATCTATTTCCTCACTTGATTTTATGTTGTCTGGTGTGTTCTGCGTGCTGAAAATATTATTGTCTTTGCAACTGTTGTCACATTAATTACTTGCATTTTTTGCATATTTCACATTGTTATGACACTGACTATCTATATTTCACATTGTTATGCCACTGACTATCTATATTTCACATTGTTATGCCACTGACTATCTATATTTCACATTGTTCTGCCACTGACTATATATATTTCACATTGTTATGCCACTGACTATCTATATTTCACATTGTTATGCCACTGACTATCTATATTTCACATTGTTATGCCACTGACTATCTATATTTCACATTGTTATGCCACTGACTATCTATATTTCACATTGTTGTGCGACTGACTATCTATATTTCACATTGTTATGCCACTGACTATCTATATTTCACATTGTTATGCCACTGACTATCTATATTTCACATTGTTAGGCCACTGACTATCTATATTTCACATTGTTATGCCACTGACTATCTATATTTCCCATTGCTATGCCCCTCACTTTTTATATTTCACATTGTCATGTTGTCACTTTCCATATTTCACATTGTCATACCACTCAGTTTCCATATTTCACATTGTCATGCCACTCACTTTCCATATTTCACAATGTCCTGCCACTCATGAATTTTATCAAAACAAGAGCTCTCAACTCACAACGTTTCTAGTGGTTTTTTATTGACATAAATACAGTTCTTTCATAATCCAGTTCATTGTCAGGAGGAAAGTAATAACAAATGAGAGAAATGGAATCCAGTAGACCTTGAATAAACAGCTGGGGGAACCTTGATTTTGCGGATGATATAGCCTTTCCCTCCCACAGCCAAAGCGAAATGTAAAGGAAACTGGATAGACTAGATTATACGTCTAAACAATTCGGTTTGAAGATCCATGAAAAAAAAAAAAAAATTAGGGTCAATGCAGCAAACACAGAACTATTCAGGTTGATATGAACGCCAATGGAAGAGGTAGAGGTATTTACATACACATGAAGCATCATCAACAAGGAAGGAGGGACATACGAGGATATAACAACAAGGATATACAAGGCAAGAGTTGCATTCTGTATGTTGAAACCATTATGGAACTGTGTTGCATTATGCATGTTGAAACCAATATGGAACTCCAAGGAAATGAAGAAGGAAAAAAAAAGGATTTTAAATTCAAATGTGAAGCCAGTCCTGCTGTATGGATGGGAAACCTGGAGGATGACCAAAGGCAATGACAGAAGACTGCAGGGTTTTGTCAACAGATGCCTAAGAAAAATTCTTGGTTAAAAATGGTTTGACAACGTTACAAACGACGGACTATGGGAAAGAGCGGGAACAGGAAATCTTAAGAAGAAAGTGAAGCTGGGTGGGTCATACATTAAGAAAGCCCCAGGCCAGGATCACCAGGCAATCCCTATCATGGAACCTTCAGGGAACGAGAGCGTTGGCAGACTAAGCAGAATGGAGATGAGATACAGAGGCGGAAGTAAATACAACAAGTAAAAGCTGGAAGGTAGTTATAAAGATTACACAAGACATAGCTGCTTGGTAATTGTTTGCTGATGGCCTATGCAGCCCTAGGTGATGGAAGGTGAAAGAGAGATCATCTGTTTCTCTGTTACATTGACTTCCCAGAGGAACCATAAAGTGGACGAGTTTTTTAGATTAGATATCAGCTCAAATTGTGTTCGTAAGTCTGGGAAAGGAACCCAGGACCACTCGGATGCGAAGCCAGCGTGCTAACCACTGCGCTACGCGGCTCCCCATTGTTGAGCAGCAGAATCATTTTAATTGGTATATGCAGGGAAGACGTTCAAAAATCATTGAATATTTTAAAGTTTTCATGAACGAGCTAAGAAATTGTAAGAGACATATCGAGATAAACACATGTAGCAATGTCTGAGAAGCTGTCATCAGTTCTTGTTACTGGCTGGAATGTACAGAAAATAACAATGAGCAGCATTGGACAAGGCTGATAATGAATTTAGCAGTTTCAGTTCTTGACTTCAGAGAAGAAAAGTTGGACTTGGTAGAAAATCCAGTCAAACCGTCTTTTGTAAAGTTTCTGATGAATATCAAGTTGCATTTGTGAAACTAAAGACCGATATAGCCTAGTCGGCAGGGAGCTAGCTGGCTAGACTGACATTACAGCGTTCCAGGGTTCGAATTAAACGACGGACAGAAAAAAATCTAGGCCGTGGTTGTGTCTGGTATGACGGCTCCTCCATTCGACCAAGCTGTAAAATTGGTACCTGACCTATGGGTTGGAGAGGTTAAAAACAGCAAGGATGGCAACTGGCCCCACCACCTCACATAGGCTGCGGCTTAGCACATGAAGAGTTATCTTCATCCCCGGCGCAATTGTTGCCAAGGAACTGACCTTCACCTTTATGAGAATTCAATCAAATAATTTGTTAATTTAATGTATACTCTTATCAAAAATCACCAGAAAGAACTATCCATGCATTGCTTCTGTTTGTGTCGACGTGCATTTGCGAATCATTCTTTTCAACTATGTTGTAAGTGAAAATTAAACAACGAAATAGATCGGAGGTTGAATACAACGTGCCTTGTGTCCGATCAAGCACTCCTCCACGTAGAGAAGAATTGAGAAGAAAAAAGGCAATGGCATGTTTGTCTTTGGCTGTAATCTTAATCTGAATAATTTGAGTTACAATACCTTGGCATTCTATTGAACGTCCTGTATATTGAACTATGCTTCAGTTTAGTCTGTTAAGTAATTAGAAAAAATGCTACTTTAAAAATACATCAACATTTTATGTTGCTCTTAAATTTGTATAACGCTACAAATAGTATCCAAGTAAATGTATATATATGTACTAATATGATTAAAATAACATATTTTCAATGTAATATACATACTATTTGGAGCGCAACTTTTGAGTCGGATATTCTTGAAAATGAGGGAATTACTTTTTTATTGATGCATGAGGCAAAGAAGGTTGGGAAACACTGTATTACGAGATGCTCTCTTTGTGGCAGTAGACCTATTGTCGTTGGTGTTCCATACAAAACTCTACCCGAATACACTTGTGTAAGACAAGACTCAAACCAACACTGAAGGTGTCAAACGGAAGACACGCGTGTTGCTCTATTGATTCTGTGCGAGACGGCGTGACTGGAAGAAACAAGGCTGAACAGCAGTGAGGCTTCAGCGGGAGTCAGGTCAAATCGTTAAAGTCTGTCTTGTGTTGCACCTGAGTTGCTCACACGTGGCATCGATTGAATATATAACTGTTTGGTTAGGAAAAGATCATTTGAAATATCGAACAGCAAAACATCTAGGAAGAACCTACACAGATTCTGGGATAGTTATTTCATGACTCAACGTTTGAGTGGTAGATTGGTAGAGAGCGTATTCATCATGACAAAGGCGCCAAGTTCGACACGTATAATTCGATCCAGTATTAAATGAATGCATGTCATAATGGCAGGGAAGACATAGCACCAGAATCGAGAAAGGGAACAGACCACGCCACGTTATAAAAAGTTAGGCCTCTCTAACAAGTCTCTTTAACACTTCATCAACAACAACAGAGGCTAGTTTCCTCTCTCCCAAATATAATGGCTGGTAACAGACAGAATTTAGTTGACAATACGATATAGTAGCTTTTTTAAATACACACATATATGTCTATGTATCTGTATTTGTGTATATATGTGTGTGTATGTGTGTGTGTGCGTCGGTGCGTGCGTGTGTGTGTGCGTGTCTGTATGTATATATGTATGTATGTATGTTTGTATGAATGTATGTATGTGTTCATGTGTGCGTATGTATGTGTATGTATGTATGTATGTATGTTTGCATGTGGGTATTTATGTTGGTAGGTAGGTAGGTAGATAGGTAGGTAGATATGTCGGTAGGTAGGTAGGTAGGTAGATAAATAGATAGACAGACAGACAGACATATAGATAGATAGATAGATAGATAGATAGATAGATAGATAGATAGATAGATAGATAGATAGATAGATAGATAGATAGATAGATAGATAGATAGATAGATAGATAGATAGATAGATAGATAGATAGATAGATAGATAGATAGGTTTGAACACGCTTCCTATTTCCTTTTATTTGACATGGCACTGCCCTTGGAGGTGAAGTGTTGCATAACTGTTTGTGCTGGGTGCACTGTTTTTAGATGATTGAATGGTAGCCTTTCTTGTTACCCTCCCTTGTCTAACGGCAAGGAAGGTACTCATTGTGTGTTGCTACCGAGCAGCAAACTCAGCACTTTTGTAATGGGACGTAAGGGCTCTAACCCTTCTTCTATACAGATGTGAGGACATTTTGTTTGTAAACTGGCTAAATAAAGGTGTCATAGTAATTAACATAACTGCACTGAGAGCATGTAGCTAAGTAGAACAGCAATAATGGATGTGCAGCCTGGTCATAATCCACAGATACATCTCTTTCTCAAGCCATTTCACGCCAGTCAAACAAGGCAGAAGAGCGAGGGACCGAACTGTGTTAGATGTTCATTAATTATTTCAAAGTCTAAGCCTCTGTGTGACTCAACAGAACTGAGAGACAGCCAACTATTTTCTATGCTTATGAAAAAAATCGAAGACATGCACGATAGACTGGAACTATCTAGCGTGTGATTTAATACGTGTGGGCTGTCACGCTCTGTTTTGTTGGTTTTCAGAAAAACGATCAAACGTTTACAGGACTCCTATAGCAAAAAAAAAAAAAAAGGGTGTTCTCTCTGTTTCTAGTTAGTGAAAATGGGTGCGAAATGTAAAGGTAAGGATTTATATGTCCTTGTAAATGTGAAAATTCTTATTGGTAAGAGAACTGTTTGACTTATGTGTTGTCACGCACCATTCAGAAGTCATTATGGATTTGTTGTTTGTTATTTTCTGTTATTATTGGCTTAGCAAAACGTTTGTTCTTGATTTTTGTCCTTCATTCGTGAGCTTTTCCAAATAAATTCTAACATAAATCTGTGACTCGCCTCAATCTTCTCCACAGATGATTAAATGATAGGTAATCTATACCTGCAGTATCTCGTGTTGATATAATGTTTCATTTAATAGGATTTTCAGACCGACCGACTTGATGAAATGTTTCTCTTGTTGCTATACTAGCCATATCTTGTTGATATACTAGCTCTCTTGTTGATATACTAGATCTTACTTTTATGCTATACTAGCTCTCTCTTGTTGCTATACTAGCTCTCTCTTGTTGCTATACTAGTTATCTCTTGTTGCTATACTAGTTATCTCTTGTTGCTATACTAGTTATCTCTTGTTGCTATACTAGTTATCTCTTGTTGCTATACTAGCTCTCTCTTGTTGCTATACTAGTTATCTCTTGTTGCTATACTAGTTATCTCTTGTTGCTATACTAGCTCTCTCTTGTTGCTATACTAGTTATCTCTTGTTGCTATACTAGTTATCTCTTGTTGCTATACTAGTTATCTCTTGTTGCTATACTAGTTATCTCTTGTTGCTATACTAGTTATCTCTTGTTGCTATACTAGCTCTCTCTTGTTGCTATACTAGCTCTCTCTTGTTGCTATAGCAGTTTTTTTCTTGTTGCTATACTAGCTTTATGTTGTTGTAATACTAGTGTTCTTTTTTTGCTATACTAGTTAACGTTTTTTAAAATTTTACCTAAAATTGCATTTGTCTTTTTTCACTGCTACTTGAACTTCTTCATTCACCGTACCTGTATGATCTATTATAACCCCTTTCCCTTTCCTGTATGATCTATTATAACCCCTTTCCCTTTCCTTTTCTATCATTCTAATATTGTTCTCACCCATTCTGTAATTATGTTCCATATTGAATCTACCCATATGGATGACTGTACACATATTTACATTAAACTCAATTTACCAGCTCACAGACTATTCTCTAATTTTATCTAAGTACAATTTAAATATATCCACTTCTGCTTTAGATGAGACATTACTGCATAGTTTTGTGTCATTCGCGAATTTTGAAATCATTGATCCAATATCAACGTCCAAATCGTATATATATACATTTTTTTAAAATGTGTCCCAAAACCGAGCCCTGTGGCACTCCACTTTTCCCTTCACACCACTCAGAGTATTCTTTTTTTCTTCCCACTCTCTGCCTTCTTCCCACTTCACACTACTCAGAGTACTGCTTATTTATGTCCATTCTCTGCCTTCTGACCACTTCACACTACTCAGAGTATTGCTTATTTATGTCCATTCTCTGCCTTCTGACCACTTCACACTACTCAGAGTACTGCTTATTTATGTCCATTCTCTGCCTTCTGACCACTTCACACTACTCAGAGTACTGCTTATTTATGTCCATTCTCTGCCTTCTGACCACTTCACACTACTCAGAGTACTGCTTATTTATGTCCATTCTCTGCCTTCTGACCACTTCACACTACTCAGAGTACTGCTTATTTATGTCCATTCTCTGCCTTCTGACCACTTCACACTACTCAGAGTACTGCTTATTTATGTCCATTCTCTGCCTTCTGACCACTTCACACTACTCAGAGTACTGCTTATTTATGTCCATTCTGTGCCTTCTGACCACTTCACACTACTCAGAGTACTGCTTATTTATGTCCATTCTCTGCCTTCTGACCACTTCACACCACGAGTACTCCGAAATTCTGCCTTCTTCCCACTTCATACTACTCAGAGTACGCCTTATGCATGTCCACTCTCTGCCGTCTTCCCACTTCACAGCACTCAGAGTACATCAGTCTCAAGAAGATGTCATGAAATTGGAACCACTCAGAAGTGGATATTGTAGACATTACTTTCAAGGTAAACTAGGATGAAAAACTCAAAAAAACATTATCATGAGCAAATAAAATCAAACACAATTAGTGCCCCTTTCAGAGAAATAGTAATTTTGAAGAAAATATTCAACAGCAGCACACACAGAAAAAAACATGTGACAGAACATAACTTTGAACTGCTGACCTTGTACAGTCAACTGTGAATATAATTAATTTGAAAGGCTCGACTTCAGGCTCGAAATGACCTGAACTGGTACGATCTATGCAGAGCAGGTCTTAGCTGGTTAGAGCTTGTTTAAGCTGGTTTGAGCTTGTGTAAGCTAGTTTTAGCTCATTTAAACTGGCCATCGTATTTACACAAATCATTACATTTGACCTGAGGTTATATTGCAGCCACGCATTTCACTAGTTAAATGTCCAAAGATTGCCTTAAAAATCTCAAGGAAAAAAAACCCTAATCTTCTTCTTCTTCTTCTTCGTACGCTGTCAGACGTCAATCTGTATTTTTTCGAAAATAGCAGCGGTCATCCTGAGGCTGTCGACACTGCCATAGAGCGTGTCTAGTGTTGCCACTGGTAATGGCCACATCTGCTTTCTCTGATGCTCGTATGTCGGGCAGTTTTGCAGCAAATGTTAAATTTTCCCGGTACCACACGAGCATTCGTCAGTGCCACCTATCTTCAATTTATTGAATAGATGGTACCTCAGTCTATTGTGGCCTGTGCGAAGTCTGAAGACCACGACCTGCTCTCTTCTGTTCAACTGGTAATAGGCATCGTTTTTGGTGTAGCCAGTATGTTCGGTTTCCCATTTGGTCATGTATCTGACTTTGATAAGCCGTTTTGACTCTTCGTATGTCATACTAGTATCTGTTTGTGGTAGTCTTGCACCTTCTTTTGCCAGTCTGTCTGCCTCCTCGTTGCCTTGGATGTACCACTACTATTTTTTGGTGCGGACTGCTGGCATAGTTGACAGAGTACTGCTCTTAAATCATTAAGTTCAGTATTTTTCTGGCTTTTTAGTGTTGTGACTACGGCCAGGGCATCTGTAAACAGGACTAAATGGCTTTCATTTTATTTGCCTGTCACCATTTCTTCTACTGCAGCTCTCAGTGCCTCTGCCTCCGCTCTGAAATTGCTTGAGTATTTTCCAGTTGCCAATGACAGTGTTATCTTTCTACCATTTGGTAGGCTCAGGAATACCCCTGCCCCTCCGTTCTGTATTGTGTTTGTTACAGAACCGTCGGTGTATGCATGCGTCCAGTCCATGCTTGGGTAGTCTTTCGTTATGTACCTCAGGGTTATGTCTCTTCTTTCTTTTTCAGTCTAGCTGTTCTTGTTTCTAATACCTGGTATGTTTTCTGCCACCTCTGGAAATATATGCTGCCTCCAGGTAGGTTTGCGTACAGTAGGAATGAGATTTGGTGTTGTTAATACGTTCATAGGGTCTTCGTTCATCTTTGCTTTGGCTATTTCTGCAAAGTTTCTCCGCTTTAGTTTCCCATTTCCAAAATTATTTAGTCTCTGATGCATTGAATGGTTTGTCAGTCTTCTGAGTTTCTCCGCTTGCTGCTGGGCTCTGCAGTCTTTTCTGTCGGTCATGGATTGCAGATTTGTAATCTTTTCAAGTTCTACAATTGGCGTTGACTTCATGCCTCCTGTTATAACTCTCATGGCTTGGTTTTGAAGTTTGCTAATTTTGTCAAAGTTCGCCTTTGCTGCTGTTGTCCATGCCACAATGCCATACTCGATAACTGGTCTCACTCTTCCAGTGCACAGTTTATTTAGTATACTTTCGTCTGCTCCCCAGCTTGTGGCAGCAAGTTTCCTTATGATTGCCATTCTTTCTCTGACTCTCATTCGGTTTCTCTCGATCTGACTTTTCCATGTCATGCGCCGATCAAATGTGACTCCCAGTTTGGGTTGTCGTTTGGCCGCAGGTATTTGCCGTTAAGACTTATTTTGGTGTTTTGGGGTTTGTTTGAAAGCGAGATTATCGTAAATGTTGTTTTTTCTTCATTTATTTTGACCACCCATGAGTTCGCCCACTCCTCCAACGATGTTAGGGTCTGCTGCACCCGATTACTTGCTATGGTGAGATTCTTTTCAGAGGTCCACATAGCCAGATCGTCTGCAAACATGGAGCTGTGGAATCTTCTTGATATATTCTCTGAGATGTTTTTTATATACACCAGAAAAAGTGTAGGTGACAGTACTCCCCCTTTGGGTCCTCCCCGCTTAAGTGTCACCTTTTTGCTCATCTGCCCTTGTACTTGACCTCTGGCTGTTCTGTTTTTGAGGTAGTGGCAGATCCATCTGTACATTTTACCACAAACTTCACTTCTTCGTAGATTGACTTTAAGTCCCTCTTTCCAGACCTTGTCAAATGCCTTCTCTAAATCCACTCAAACCGCTAATGTGTGTTTTTTCTCCTGGTAAGCATCCTCTATTTCTTGGGCTATGAGAGTGATCTGGTCCTCAGTTGATTTGTGCTGTCTAAAACCTGCTTGCTGTGAAATTAGTATGTGTTTTTCTTCCAGATGCCACATCAGTCTGGTGTTTATCATACGCTCAATCAGTTTTCCTACACAGATAGATAGCCTGTATCCATTTGGATCTGCTATATCTTTTTTTTTTCTTTGGTACTGGTATAATTACATCATCTTTCCATGCCTGCGGTACAATTCCCCTTTTCCAGCTTTGGTTCAGGACTGATAGTAACTTTCTCTTTGCTGTTTGGCCCAACCCCAACAGCATTTCGTTTGTTACGCCATCTTTTCCGGGCGATTTCTTTTTCTTTAAAGTTCTCATGGCCTCTTCCATTTCATTCATTGTTAGTTTTTCCATCATGTGCTCCTCTGGTGCCATATTGATGTTGTGGTGGCTCTTTTGTTCTTCGTTAATGTCTGTATGCCTATTTGTAGGAACATCGATGTGGTTTGCTCTGGCATAATGCTCTATAAAGGCGTTTGCAGCTTTTTTTCCAGTGATCATGTTATCACCCTGCTTGATGGTAATTTGTTTGTTTGATGGAGTTTCGTCATTCATGGCTCTGACTAACTTCCATAGTTTGTTCCCTCTTTATCTAAATTGAAGCTTTCTGTTTTGTTTTTCCAACTTTCTCTTGTTATTTGGTGTAGAGTGTATTTGTATTTCGCCGTGGAGGCTTTGAGGGCGATATTTGCCTCCATAGATTGTTCTCTCTCTGCCATGTTCCTAGCATTTGAGACTTCGTCTTCCGCTTTCTGCAATTCATCATTCCAATAAAGCTTGTAGTTTTTCCTTGCCCCTCTTGGGATGGATTCAGTTGCTGCTTGCATTATTGCTTTGCTTAGGCTTTCCACCATGAAACCCAATCTAACTGGTAAAGGTAAAAGTAGTTCCATAATAACTCTAACCAGACATGCACTGAACTGAAACACACAGAAGAAGAGCAGGGAGGGAAGACTCATGGACGGAGCTTAAAGAAGCTGGTTCAATATAGGAATAAGTTCTGAGTATCTACTGTCGCTGCATGTTCCCAAGGATTTTAGAGTCTAGCCTTCGACCTGACAAGTCGCGATGATAGACACTATATCAGATAAGTAGACCATTTTCTCCTTATATGTTGATTTGCTAATTCAGCATTGTTGTTATTTGTTGTCCCTGATGAAGGCATATTGGTCGTAACGTAGGTTTTGTTTGTGTTCTCGTCTCGGTACGGTAGCTGACCATACCTATTTTTATATTTTGATTACATTTTATTTTTATAAACTTTAAACATTTTTTTTTCATTTATTTTTTCTCACTATGTACCCAAGGAGAGGGAATACTGGGTGGTTTAAAGAAGGTTTCTTATAAAAGCTGATAAAGAGGTATATGTAAATGCCATCCCACAACAGACACCGCTGTCGGAAATGAAGTGTTGGGCACTTCACTGAACTAGACATCAGGTTGTTATGAGTTAGGGACGACCATATTCTTCTTCGCTGTCTTCCTCACACCCACCTGTAAGACAATTATCCATTTGCAGCTGGTTCAACTGTAGCATAAGGAAAATGGGAATCGTTGCCACTGAAAGATATTGCGCTATCACTATGCTACCCAGACAAAGAGTCTGATAGAAATGGCAATTCAGACATGATTTAGAAAGGGCAGACTGTATAATTCAAACATTATTACGTGGTGGTCATGCCCTCCAGTCAGTAATATGTTAAGATACGTTGAGATTAATGTAAAATGTTATTTACACTGTCCCCTCATTAACATCTATGACGTGTCATGTTTTCTCAATCAGGTTGTGGTAGCTGCATTCTTTTCATCGTAACTACAATAGTGGTGTACAAACTCTCACTTCCGGTGTTCTTGGAGAACTTCGACCCAGAGGGAGACGTACCCAGTGACACGAGAAACCTGCCAAAAGCTGACCGGACGTACAGCGGGCGTCATATTGTCTGCCACAAGTTTGAAGGAGGGCTGGGGAGTCTTATGTTCCAGTACGCGTCATTACTGGGCATTGCCCAAAGTGATAATAGGCTAGTCGTAGGAAGCGGTGACCTGAGCCTGCAGCACGCCCTGAAGGGGACGAAATTTAAGGCTGAGAAAACTCAGTGTAGAAACGTGGTACATTTAACGGAGTCAGCCTGCTGCAGATTTGACGATAAATTGGTAAACTTGGATAACAATAAAAACTATGAAATCGAGGGAGTACTTCATTCATGGAAGTATTTCAAAGACAACATGGCTCTAATTCGTTCTTCGTTTGTACTTCAGGACGGGCCAGTCCACAAAGCGAAGTACATCATTCAGCGAGCACTAGAGTCCCACAATCACTCAGTGACTAATTCTGCCGGGGTAGGCGTCCACGTAAGGAGAGGGGACAAGCTCCACTGGGACGCTGTGGATATGGGCTACAGAGTAGCACCAAGGGAATACTTTATCAAAGCGATGAAATACTACAGAGATCATTTAAAGGGAGATGTTGTTTTCTTAGTTGTTTCCGACGACCTTGAATGGTGTAAGGGTAACCTGTTTGGTCTACCAGGAGTTGTTATTACTGGCCAGCATGAGCCCGCTGTCGACATGGCTATACTAAGTGTCATGGACCACAGTATTATCAGTTTAGGGTCGTTCTCGTGGTGGGGAGCATTCCTGGCAAAAGGGACGGTGGTCTACTACAGAGATTTTGTGGATAAGGAATCCAAACTTTATCAGCAATTTGACCACAAGATGGAAGACTATGTCCTGCCTGAATGGATAGCTTTAGCATAGTTTTATTTTCACAATTTCTTATTTCTTTCTCCGCTTGATGTCGTTTTGTGTATGTTTTGCTTTGTCCTTATTTGTTAGCTCTATAACTGTTCCATGTTGATTCGAGCAATGGAAAATAGACTGCTATTATATTTGTCCTTCTCTTGTTTTGCATTGTATTTATTTCTTTATCATTGACGCCAATAAACATTTTCTTATTAACATTTACAATTTTTTCATGCCCACTGAACTGCATTTCATCCTGTTAGTCTTTATTCTGTCGATCTTTATTTGTTATCGTCTGCTAATGATATATTTAATACACGTCCTACTTCTTATTCTTCAAACATCTTTATCAAATTCAGATCGGTTTGTTCTTCAAACCTCTTTATCTAATTCAGATCGATTTGTTCTTAAACAATCTTTATCTAAATGAGATATATTTGTTCTTAAATCACTCTCACAGCCCTTGACCCTATCAAAAAGCTATCCCAGTATTGACGGCCTGGACATCGAACCACCTATAGAAGATCTGAATGAAATAAGCTACTGACAGCTTGAACCCGGATAGAGCAGCAAACAGCGACGGGATCCAACCTGATTTGATCAATGGCTGTGAGAATGTATTCTTGCAACCGCTGTATATAATGGTATGCCAAGATACCTCAAGATACGAGAAATGTACAGATTGTAACATTATACAAAAAACAGATGATAGATGTACAAAGCAAAGGCAAAGGCGTCCATCATAGACGATGATGGTATATTTATTATTCTAGCGCTATTTTTAGTAAGGATTAACTGCGCTACTTTTTATCCTCACTTTCTCGTCTCCTCAGTGGCCAGTCAAGGACAAGACGACTAGGGGGCGACTACGAGATGAGGGGAGTCCGCATCAAGCACCCGTGAAAAAGACGGCGGAGTCCTGAGTCGAACCCACACCACCTGCTCACGAAGCCGACGGCTCAACCACTTCGCCATGATAGATGTGACTGTAATAACTATCAATGAGGTTGGCAGACTGCTGCTATATTTTCTCACTTCACAATGCGTATTTGGGGAAACCAGAAACTAATAATTTAACCAAGGTCCTTGATTACAGTGCATCTGTCATCAGCACGCTCATATACGGTAGACAAACTTTGGTAATCTATAGTAAACAAGCACAAAGGCTTTACATATTTCATTTACGGCGCCTGTACTCCATTTTTGAATCACTTGAAAGGACAAAGTGACAAATGCAGTGGTGAACTCTCGGACTGGTTTCCCAAGCATGTATACTCTCCTTAGGTAGCGAAGACTACCACGGCTTGGTCATGTCCGTGGCATGAAAGATGGTCGCATTCCCAAAGATGTTCTCTATGGACAATTGGCGGATGGCAAAAAGACAGTCAGCCGACCACAGAGGAGGTTCCAAAATGTGTGTAAGCCTGACATGAAGACATTAGATATGAGACTAACATTCCGGGTAGACGAATCTGCAGACCCATCAACGCTGAGATGTTACTCTGAAGAGCCATCTCAAGCTGGGTGAAAGGACGCTCTAGCTACACGGAGAAGTGAATGGATAGGGAGAAAGAAGACAAAACAGTCAGTACGGAGTTACCACTTCCAGATCGTATCATCCTATAGTCAGTCATGCCTGAAAGTGGATACTACTGCTACTACTACTACTACTACTACTAATACTAATACTACTACTATTACAACTACTATTACTACTTATACTACAACTACTACTACTGGTGCTTGTACTTCTATTGTTACGACTGCTAACTTCTACTACTACTACTACTAATAGTAGTACCTGAAACTACGTAGTTTCTTCTTAGATATATCATTCCCCTGAAATTTGGTTTGTTCATTTATTATTGACTTCAAACTAACTTTTTTGTTCATAGATTAATCGCTATGAACTAATATTGTTTACCAACAAAAACTAGTTGTAGTCGTTCATCATTCATTTGAAACTAATTATGTTTATACATCATTTACCCTAAACATGTTCTGTTCCTAAAACAATCAATTAAATTTAGTTTTATATATTACTCATTCACCATAAACTTGTTTTCGGCATAAATCATTCACCATAAACTTGTTTTGCTCATAGATCATTCTCCATAAACTCGTTTTTTTCACATATTATTAAATGTGTTCTAGTTTCGTTCGTTGATCATTCACGTACATCATCATCATGTTGCACGCTCTTTGTAGAACATCGCTATCATCACAGCCAGCCGATATGAATCGCGGTCTGAATTCTTGATTCTAGGAACCAATATCATCACACAGAGAGCATTCTCATAAATGCTCCGTTCTCCGTCTAAGCAGCCAGCCAACCGTATATATACTCAGAGTGCAAGTCAGGTGTTGATTTCTTGTTCTTCGAATATTTCCAGACAGAACACACTTTCTCCATTCTTCTTCTTCTTCTTCGTACGCAGTCAGACAGTAACCATTATTTTTTCGAAAAAAGCAGCCGTCATCCTGAGGCTGTCGACACTGCCATTTTCCCGGTACCACACGGGCATTCGTCGGTGCCACCTATCTTCAATTTGTTGAATAGGTGGTACCTCAGTCTGTTGTGGCCAGTGCGAAGTCTGAAGACCACGACCTGCTCTCTTCTGTTCAACTGGTAATAGGCATCGTTTTTGGTGTAGCCAGTATGTTCGGTTTCCCATTTGGTCATGTATCTAGCTCTAATAAGCCGTTTTGACTCGTCGTATGTCATACTAGTATCTGGTTGTGGTAGTTTTGCACCTTCTTTTGCCAGTCTGTCTGCGTCCTCGTTGCCTTGGATGTTGCAGTGATATGGAACCCACTGCACCACTACCCTTTTTGGTGCGGCCTGCTGGCATAGTTGACAGAGTACTGCTCTTAAATCATTAAGTTCAGTATTTTTCTGGCTCTTTAGTGCTGTGACTACGGCCAGAGCATCTGTAAGCAGGCCTATATGGCTTTCATTCCTTTTACACTTTCTCCCTTCTCCCCCAGTCACTTCACAATCTATCATCCTTTTCACGTATGCCTTTTCGCAACCCTCTTCCTCTTCATCTTTCTGAAGACTGTCCATGATTGTTCCAGAAAAAGATCATTCATTCTGTTCAAAGTTTGTGCATGTACATTACACTGTTGGCCACGTTTCTCGTCTTCAGCGCATTTCTGTGAAAAGGACTGATCTATAAATAAAGCCTTCCACACTCTCTTGTTGTATTTGTTTTTGTTCAATGTTCCTGTTTACAGTTTTTTTAGCTTGTTTCTTGTCTTATTTATTAGCCACAATTGTAAGATAGTTTGCTCCATGGAAGCAAACCACGGACAATCAACATACAAATAAGGCGGTTACGATTAGTTTAAGAGACTTGTCCTTGAGTTCACCAAAGATACCAGATTCGTGATGATAAGATTCATGCTTGGACCTCTTTCTAGAAAGTCTAGATGTACACTGGCTTAGACCGAAGCTTGCATGCGAGTAGTTGCAAACAAGAGGCACAGACTGCACTCGAACACTGCAGATATCAATGGCAACAGAATCAAGAGAGGGATGTCAAGGGTGGCACAAAAAACAAAAAAGTGTTCAACAACCAAAACGTAGAAATGTTCAGGATTCTGATGATGTCATATAAACCGATGACTCTGTGCTTTGTGGTTAGAAAACCAATTAGGTCTTCTCTGCATTCATGAGTGGGTTAGTAGTTGTTGATCAGTACTTGAAAATAACATCCAATATGAGAACGGATATAAAGACAGTGACATCGACACTGAGGTGGCTGTCTGGGACCTCTTTAATAAGGGACGTAATCGTCTCTGGCTCTCAATCTTTTCTTTGTGAGGTGCATATTTGCTGGCTATAGGAATAGTGCACATAAAAGCATCGAAACTTCCTGAACCCTAGTGGATCTATTGTCCTGGTCATGTTGAGACTTAATGAAAAGAACGAACTGACATCCTATCTTCAGGTGTACTCGCACTGGGGGCATTAACAATAGATAGAATGCTATTTTCTAATTTATTTTCGACGGCCTTTTGAATGAAAACACTGCCATCGATGAACCAGATTCCAAAGTTTTGTATGTCTAACGTGGCTCTGACAGAGAGGGTCGTCCCAGAAAACGGAGCAGGAGTATGTACGACCAGTGAGCTTTATAGAACCATTAGTTACTAATATTTGCTGAGAGCAACTGAGCACCTATTGGTCTGTCCGCTGTGCAAAGATGTCGATTTATAACAGAACAGAACACGGAAAGAACAGTGAAGATATTCCAAAGAAGACTAATGTAGTAGTACATAAATAAAAATACAGAAGCTTACATATTTTGCTGTTGTTGTTGAGAATGTCGTAAGAAGAAAAACAATTAGATCATAAAGTGGTAAAATAGAAACTGCTAACGAAAATAGATGGACCATGACAGAAAGAGAAAGAATATTCTAGACCAGCGATTCTTAATATTTCGTTACATCGGACCCCCTATAAATATCTTTTGTTATGGCGTTCTCGCAAAATATTTCATAAATGAAAACGTTCAGGAATTAGATACATGTGTGTTTTCAATAGTAAATAATACCTGCAATTGAAAATGTTAAAGGAAATGTGTTGCTATTAAACAATAAAACACACGTTTAATACGTTGCTCATCTTGGTGCATGTCAATAGGGATGCGGCCATCTTTTAACCGGAGTTATGCCGCCATGTTGTTAGTCTTACCGTGATGGCACGTGCAGGACACTCGTAACATCCTTAGCAACATATCAACAATTTACAACACAAATGCTTTGTTTTTCTAATTTATATTTCACTTTTAATGTTTTCATTTGAAACACAATCTTATTAGCATATTGGGAAGTGGCATATCCAGTTTGCTTCCTCCCACTCTTATCCCCATAACTGTAAATCAGGTACACGTTTACAGCTGCGTAGCGTTCATAAGCAGGGAGTGAACAGGGCGTGTTGCTATGAGAAACACGGACCATAGTTGCAATGACGCTACGAATCTGTTAAGGGAAGTAATTAGAAAGTTAATTATTTCTTTGTAATGTCTAGCTTATTTCCCCTGTATGTCCACAGCCCGACTTATTTTTCTTCAGTTCAGTTCAGTTCATCCCGTAACCCTTCAGGTCGTTGGGGCACACATGAAGACACTCACAGAACCCCACGCCATTCCTCTCTGTCTGTCGCCGCCTGACGTATCTCACCGGAACGAAGGCCTGACCACTCAGTGATGTTGTCAACCCATCTCTTCCTTGGACGTCCTCGCCCTCTCTGTCCCGGTACGGAACAAAAAATGGTATCAAGTTGGTAATTCCGTTGGACCTCGCGACGTGCCCACACCAGGCCATCTTTCGTCTTTTGATAGCTGTGAACAGATCTTCAAAAGGACCAATAGCGTCTTCAACTCTCTGACGGATTTCTACGTTCGTGACACGATCTTTATATGTAACATTTAGGAGTTTTCTATAGCACCTCATTTCCATTGCATGTATTCTGCCCTGGATATCTGCTGTAATGGTCCAGGTCTCGCAGGCATACAGAAATATTGATAGCACCAAAGAGCGCATTAGTCTAACTTTTATGCCGAGGGCAAGCCGCTTGTCTTACCATAAAGGATTCAGCCTAGTCAGCGCCGCTGTTGTTTGTGCTATTCTTGCAATTACCTCTAGCTTCGATCCCTCTTCGCGGATCAATGATCCCAGATATTTGAAACGTTTTACCCCCTCAAGTTCCTGCCCATTTGCCTCTATTACATATTTAAACCCTGCTACGTTATTGGTCATGAGCTTCGTTTTATCAGCATTTATTTCCATACCAAAACTCAGGGCCGCTCTATCCAAGCTACATATCAACTCCTGGAGTTCCCTTTCTGTGCCTGCCAATACATCAATAACATCAGCAAATAGGAAGTTTGTGATAAGCCTGTCATCTATTTTAACCGTACCAACATGTTCTTTTAAGGTCGTCTCCATTATTCTCTCCAAGAATATATTGAAGATTGTTGGGGAGAGTATACATCCCTGTCTCACACCCACCGTCGTACGGAACCAATCGCCTAGCGTTCCCTCTACCGAGACTGCGCTTGTCACCTGCTCATAAAGGTTTTTCTTACATGTAATTAATTATATCTGTCTTCGGTACGCTTATCTCGTTAGGAGTCGTGGGAAGGGGCAACCTTCTTTTTCTCATACCTTTTGGCAATCGAAAATCCACTGGTGTCCTGTCAGGTCAATCCCAGCATCTGTTAACCTCTGGAATATACGATAGCCCACTTTTGAGACTGGTGGAGGTGGAAGCGTAAATTAGAGCAAGGTAGACCCACAGCCTGTCAGGAGCCACCTAAGCCTCTCCACTAACCACATAACCAAGACCTGTTGTTATGACCACACAGTCTCCTTTCTTGCGATATATTCTTTGTGGGACGAGAATCCCTAGAATAATTTGAGTAGAATAGAATTAATTATTGAAACAAAATATCCTTCCAATTAGAAAATGAAATGTCCCAGTGTACAGCTATGATGATTACTGCTACTTTCTAAGCGTGGTATAAAAGAAACTTAAATCGGGCTGTTCGTGATATTTGCAACCTCATTATGTAAAACAATTACTACATAAATCTCCTCTGCAGGTGCTAGAATACATGTCGTTGTATTTTGTTTTTGGCGGGTGGGGGGGGGGGGCTGTGGGGGGGGGGGGGGGGCTTCTCTGCTTTACATACTTACTTTCCGTGGCCAAGCACCCTGTTAAACAGTATGCCTCCAGTAATCAGCAACATCGATTGCCATGTAATTTGCTTCCAGTATGTCACATCTATTGCATGTTTTCTGAAGGTTGGGGCAGGTTCTCAGGTGGTCTGGGTCCTGTATTGCACCACAAACACATGTGTCATCATCTGTGTTTTCCAATCGTTTCATATTATGTGCTTAAAATAGAGCAAAAAGGTTTAAGGTAGTAATTATAATATGTCCATGTTGTGCGCGTATAAGAGATGCTGGACACAACATGCTGTCATACGCAGGAGCTGAACTAAACTTAAGCTCTGAAAACTAATTAAATTCTCACAAAAACATACTTGACGAAAATCCTATGACATAAAAGCACAGTAATTTGTCCAGTTCCTAAAAAGTATTTTCTAATCGAGAATGAACGAAGCGTGAGTCTTCTTTGGTACTGGTGATGACCACTTTCTCTGGTCCTCGTATGTCAGGCAATTTTGCAGCAAATGTTCAGGGTAATTTTTCCTGTACCACGGATGCATTCGCCATTAGCACATAGCTTCAGAGTATTGATCTTATGTCATTTAGGTTTGTATTTGTCTGGGTTTTTGGTGCTGTAAACACGACATGGCATCTGTAAACAAGACTATCTGGCTTTCATTGCTTTCGCCTGTCAGCATTGCTTCAATTGCAGATTTCAATACCTCTGCCTCTGCTCTAAAATTGTTTGAGCATTTTCCAGTTGTCGCTGACATTGTTATCTTTCTACCGTTTGTTAGGCTCAGGAATACCCCTCCCAGTGAATTTCCTGTTGCGTTTGTTGCAGTACCGTCAGTCTAATCTGTGCCTGGGTAGTTTTTCTCTATGTTCAGTTCAGTTCAGTTCAGTTCATCCCGTAACCCATTAGGTCGTTGGGGCACACATAAAGACATGAAAATCCTACGCCAGCTCTCTCTGTCTGTCGCCGCCTGACGTATCTCACCGTGACGAAGGCCTGACCACTCAGCGATGTTGTCCACCCATCTCTTCCTTGGACGTCCTCGCCCTCTCTGTCCCGGTACAGATCCTTCTTCTTCTTCTTCGTACGCAGTCAGATAGTCACCATTATTTTTTCGAAAAAAGCGGCGGTCATCCTGAGGCTGTCGACACTGCCATAGAGCTTGTCTTGCAGTTCCAATGGTGATGTTCACATCTGCTCTCTCTGATCCTCGTATGTCGGGCAGTTCTGCAGCAGATGTTCAGCGGTCATTGTACCGGTACCGCACGGGCATTCGTCGGTACCACCTATCTTTAATTTGTTGAATAGGTGGTACCTCAGTCTATTGTGGCCAGTGCGAAGTCGGAAGACAACGACCTGCTCTCTTCTGTTCAACTGGTAATAGGCATCGTTTTTGGTGTAACCAGTATGTTCGGTTTCCCATTTGGTCATGTATCTGGCTTTGATAAGCCGTTTTGACTCTTCGTACGTCATACTAGTATCTGTTTGTGGTAGACTTGCACCTTCTTTTGCCAGTCTGTCTGCCTCCTCGTTGCCTTGGATGTTGCAGTGTGGTGGGACCCACTGTACCACTACCCTTTTTGGTGCGGACTGCTGGCACAGTTTGCAGAGTGCTGCTCTTAAGTCATTAAGCTCAGTGTTTTTCTGGCTTTTTAGCACTGTGACTACGGCGAGAGCATCTGTAAGCAGGACTATAGGGCTTTCATTTTCTTTGTGTGTCACCATTTCTTCCACTGCCGTCCTCAGTGCCTCTGCCTCCGCTCTGAAATTGCTTGTGTACTTACCAGTAGCGAATGACAGTGTTATTTTTCTGCCATTTGGTAGGTTCAGGAATGCTCCTGCCCCTCCATTCTGTATAGTGTTTGTTACAGAACCGTCGGTGTATGCATGGGTCCAGTCCATGCTTGGGTAGTTTTTCGATATAAAGCTTAAGGTAGTATCTCTCCTTTCTTTTTCAGTATGGCAGTTTTTTGTTTCCAATACCTGGTATATTTTCTACCACCTCTCGAAATATATCCTGCCTCCAGGTAGGTTTTCGTACAGTAGTGACGGGTTTTGGTGTTGTTAGTGCGTTTATGGGATCTTCGTGCATCTTTACTTTGGCTATTTCTGCAAAGTTTCTCCGCTTTAGTTTCCCGTTTCCCAAATTGTTTAGTCTCTTGTGCATTGGATGTTTCTCTGACTGCAGCTGGGCTCTGCAGTCTCTTCTATCGGTCATGGATTGCAGTTTTGTAATCTTTTCAAGTTCTACAATTGGCGTTGACTTCATGCCTCCTGTTATAACTGTCATGGCTTGGTTTTGAAGTTTGCTAACTTAATCGAAGTTCGCCTTTGCTGCTGTTGTCCATGCCGCAATGCCATACTCGAGGACTGGTTTCACTCTTCCAGTGTACAGTTTTTTTAGTATGCTTTCGTCTGCTCCCCAGCTTGTGCCATCAAGTTTCCTCATGATTGCCATTCTTTCTCTGGCTCTCATTCGGTTTCTCTCGATCTGACTTTTCCATGTCATGCGCCGATCAAATGTGACTCCCAGATAGTTTGGGTTGTCGTTTGGCTGCAGCAATTTGCCATTTAAACTTAATTTGGTATTTTGGGGTTTGATTGAAAGCGAGAATATTGTGCATGTGGTTTTCTCCTCGTTTATTTTGACCAGCCATGAGTTCGCCCACTCTTCCAGCGATGTTAGGGCCTGCTGCATCCGATTTCTTCCTATGGTGAGATTTTTTTCAGAGGTCCACATAGCCAGATCGTCTGCAAACATTGAGCTATGGAATCTTCTTTGTATATTCTCTGTAATGTCGTTTATATACACCAGGAAGAGTGTGGGTGACAGTACTCCCCCTTGGGGTACTCCCTGCTCAAGTGTCACCTTTTTGCTCATCTGCCCTTGTACTTGAACTCTGGCCGTTCTGTTTTTGAGGTAGTGGTTGATCCACTTGTACATTTTCCCACAAACATCACTTCTTCTTAGCTTGACTCTAAGTCCATCTTTCCAGACTTTGTCAAATGCCTTTTCCAGGTCCACCCACACCGCTACTGTGTGTTTCTGTGCCTGGTAGGCATCTTCTATTTCCTGGGCTATGAGGATGACCTGGTCCTCAGTGGATCTGTGCTGTCTAAAGCCGGCTTGCTGTGGAATTAGTATTCGTTTTTCTTCCAGATGCCACATCAGTCTGGTGTTTATCATACGTTCCATCAGCTTGCCGACACAGCTCAGTAGGCTGATAGGCATGTATCCATTTGGATCTGTTTTGTCTTTTCTTGTTTTTGGTACTGGTACAAGTACTGCGTCTTTCCATGCCTGGGGTACAATTCCCCTTTTCCAGCTTTGGTTCAGGACCGATAGCAGTTTCCTCTTCGCTGTTTGGCCCAGTCCCATCAGCATTTCGTTTGTTATCCCGTCTTTTCCGGGAGATTTCCTTTTCTTTAAAGTTCTCATGGCCTCTTCCATTTCGCTCATTGTTAATTTGGCCATCATATGCTCTTCAGGTGCCGTATTGATGTTGTCGTGCCCCTTTTGCTCTTCACTAATGTCTGTATGCCTATCTGCAGGGAGCTCGATGTGGTTTGCTCTGGCATAGTGATCGACAAAAGCGTTTGCGGCTTTCTTACCAGTGAGCAAGTTTTCGCCCTGCTTGATGGTAGTTTGTTTGTTTGACGGGGTTTTGTCGTTCATGGCTCTGACTAGCTTCCATAGCTTGTTCCCTTCTTTGACCAGGTTTAGGCTTTCCGTTTTGTTTTTCCAGCTCTCCCTTGCTGTTTGGTTAAGAGTGTATTTGTATTTCGCAGTGGCGGCTTTGAGGGCGATATTTGCCTCCATAGATTGTTCTCGCTCTGCCATGTTCCTGGCATTTGTTACTGCATCTTCCGCTTTCTGCAACTCGTCATTCAAATAGGGCTTAAAGTTTTTCCTAGCTCCTCTTGGGATGGTTTCAGTGGCGGCTTGCATTATTGCCTTGCGTAGGCTTTCCACCATGGGCTTCATTTTGTTGTTCCGTGTGTTGATTGTTTCACACAGCCCATCTGTCAGGATTGCAAATCTGTTCCAGTCGGCTCGTTTGTAATTCCAATGTGGGAGCGGTTTTGTTTCCTGTGGGCCTACTTCCATATCAATGTCTAGCCTGATCGGCCTGTGGTCGCTACCTGCTAGTTGGTTTAGCACCTGGCGGTCTATTTTATGGTGTATGTCCTGTGTGGAGAAAGCCAAATCTGGAGTCAAGGTGGTACGCCATATTCTAGAATAGAAACTAGGGCTATCATCCGGCCTATTGATTAGGGAGAAATTTGTATCTATCTCCCAATCTTCCACTTCGTCACCTCTGCTGTCTGTGTCAGAGTATCCCCATCTCTCCGAGTGGCTGTTGAAATCTCCAACTACTATGCAGTTGGAGTCTCTGACTTCCATACTCGAGAGCGATAGGTCTTTCTTTGGTGGTCCCGGTACGGATCCAAAGAGTATCGAATTGGGAATTCCGTTGGACCTCGCGACGTGCCCGCACCAGGCCATCTTTCGTCTTTTGATAGTTGTGAACAGATCTTCAAAAGGACCAATAGCGTCTTCAATTCTCTGACGGATGTCTACGTTCGTGACACGATTCTTATATGTAATATTTAGGAGTTTTCAATAGCACCGCATTTCCATTGCACGTTTTCTGCCCTGGATATCTGCTGTAATGGTCCAGGTCTCGCAGGCATACAGAAATACTGACAACACCAAAGAGCGCAGTAGTCTGATTTTTATGCCGAGGGCGAGGCGCTTGTCTCGCCAAATAGGTGGCAGTCTAGTCAGCGCCGCTGTTGTTTGTGCTATTCTGGCAATTACCTCTGGCTTCGAACCCTCTTCGCTGATCAACGATCAGGGTTATGTCTCTACTTTTATTTTCAGTCTGGCTGTTCTTCTATCCGATACCTGGTATATTTTTTACCAACTCTGGAAATTAGCTGCTGCTTCCAGATGAGTTTGCGTACAGTAGGGATGAAATTTAGTGTTCATATGGTGTTCATAGGGTTGTCTGTCGTCTTTGTTTTTAGCTATTTCTACAAAGTTTCTTCGCTTTAGTTTCCCTTTTCTAAATCCATTTAGTCTCTGACGCATTGGATGTTCTGACAGTCTTCTAGGTTTCTCTGCTTGCTGCTGGGCTCTGCTGTCTCTTCTATCGTTCATTGATTGCAGATTTGTAATCTTTTCAAGTTCTACAATTGGCGTTGACTTTATGCCTCCAGTTAAAATTCTCGATCTCCTTTCCATCAGACAGACAGACATGACAAATACACGTCACCTAGACAGACAGGACCAACAGGCAACGCCTAAACATAACAAACAGGCGTCACCTAGACATACATAAAAACAGGCGTCACTTAGACAGAACAAACAGGAGTCATGTAGAGGAGATGAACAGGCTCAAAGCACACAATCATTTAGCTGAATTAGGTCTAATTAGTGTCTGTCTTCACAGCAATCAAGGTGGACACACGCATTGACATGCTTCGAATGGCTATTGTCTCTGTGACTGAAAGGCGACAAAAAGCGAATGGATGTTATTCAGTCGTTGAAAACATTAGTATTTTGTAAAACAATGGTATGAGCGATTAATGTCTTTATTTGAGCGTGTGAGTAGTAGATTTAGTAGAGTGCTTGTCTATCACTACATAAGAGCCGGGTTCGATCCGTGACCCCAGCACGCTTTATATCACCAACAATAAATTATGGTCAAAACGTCATGGAAGTGAAACGGTAACCTGAATTCATACAATTATGAGGAGTGTTTGAATCATCATTCCGAACAGCAATGTCTGCTACAAGAACACCTTTAACCGTTTACACCATAAAAAAACCCAATATATGTGGTTAAGAAACAACAGCCATTGTTTTATTCAGTGCAATCTTTCCTCTTTAAATCTATGTTTCTGTTTCTGTTTCTGTTTCTGTTTCTGTTTCTGTTTCTGTTCTGTTTCTAAGAATCAACGCCACTACATTCCGAGCATACGCATACGTGCTCAGTTACTTTGAGCAAATGGCACAGGGTCTGGCTGCTCTGATGGTCCCTGTAGCTCGCTTGTTGTACCCTCTCTTGCTCCGTCCACTCATGCGCCCTATTCCACTCGAACCTCGTTTCATGTCGAAACTTTGCAGTCTGTGGATTGCTGTTTCATCTATTTCGGTGTCCTTACTCAACATACGGTAAGTGATTGGTTTTAAAGTGTCATTTCTATCCATCACTGACATGCCAAGGATTGGATCTTGTGAAGCCAAGATGTCAGCTCTTTGATTGCTCTGAATCCCAGCATGACCAGGACAGTAGGTTCATCTCAACCCCTGGAGGTTTGAGGCCTCGACAGAAACTATACACTCGTATCCAAGCCATCAAACGATATATAAACGAATTGTATGTGAGGTAGAGGAACGTGTATTTTGCTGTGAATACATGTATTTCCTGTTTCAAGGTCTGGGGTGTAAAGTGTTAACACCCACCAACTCGGCATTAGCGTCTCACCAAAACTATGTACGTTTCAAGTTATCGTTGATTCGCTGAGTCTATGAGTAGACAGTTGCTGAAAACCTAAAGGAATAAGTTGTCTCTAAGGCTAACTAATTAATAAAGAGAGAAATTGGGAGACGCGGTGAAGGATAATTCAAGTATTTAGTAAATTCCAGTTGTGTGCATAGGCATTTATTTGGTACAATTGTCTGACGGACCTTATTTAAGGCACAGGATAAAAGAACAACAACGTGTAACATGAAATGCGTGAGAAAAAGTTATCAATATCATCAGGAAAGAGAGAGAGAGAGAAACAGAGAGAGAGAGAGAGAGAGAGAGAGAGAGAGAGAAATCGAGAGAGAGAGAGAATGAGAAATGATATCAGAAATATTGTTACCACTACTCTATGTGCTGAATATTTTGCAGGTGAGAAAATACGACGTATCGGTTACCTAATCACAGCGCAACATCACCATCTACCACTGCGCGTCTATAACAGGTAGATATGGTTATATTGTTTTAGAAGGAATAGGGGAAAAATGGGTTACTGATTAAATATAAATCCTATTACAACCGGTGCTTACCGCGATTGATGCAACTCACCTACCCCAAGAGAGGTAACTACAGAGCACCATGTCGCTCAACTTAACAATGCAAGTGGATGGGAAACGGAAATGTACCTAGCGACAATAGCTTACATAGCTGGTGATTGAGGCTCCAATGGAAGTATGTAACTAGCGACAATAGCGTACAGCTGGTCATTGAGGCTCCAATGGAAGTATGTAACTAGCGACAATAGCGTACAGCTGGTCATTGAGGCCACAACGGAACATGAGCAGGATGAACTCCAAGTGACGGCTCTGGAAACAGACTGCAACCATGTGGCCTGGTCAAAGATCAGGAATCGAAGAGGAAATGCAAACCCCACCTCCAAATCGCAGTGTTGAAATCGGATAGGGCTGGCCGAAAGGCGCAGACATCGTCATAAATGTCTATTTCATGCCGAACGCCGAAGAAGTAGAGTATCATTATACAAGATTATAAAGAAGCTACTGTCCAAATGGTTTGGGTGAAAGGATTCGACCACCAAGAAAAAGCAGATATTTTGTTTCCACCGTCGATTACACAGAAACGTATTCTGTTCAGTGAAGTGATGACTGCAAAGGAACGCAACTTTTATTCCCCATCATTAGGGCCCGTTACACTGGACCTCAGCAATTGGAGTCAACACAGAAGCGGTATGTTAATATAATATTACTCACTGACAGATATCGTCTCCACGCGCATACTTCCCCGACCTGCACTCACCGTGCGCAGTTGAGGTGTCTCATATCAGTCTCTCCCTTGACGGGAGTTATTGAGTTGTTACATTAAATACTTGGGCTGGCTTAAACCTGGTAATGACATTACGAGTTGTCAATGGGAGCTTTAAGCGTAATGGTGAGATATCGAGTCTGTCTGCCAGATCGTTCAGTGGCGCGTGTACGGTAGAATAATGACTGTGTGTTTACTGTGATAGATTGCAGTACTCAAATAAGTCAACAAACAACACACGGAATTGATGAAGCTTAGCGGATATCTCTCGCGGAGTTCGGCTTGATAATTGAAGACAATATGTTAGGACATCGTGGAGAGAATTATGAAAATACGGGAGAATATCTTGCAAGAGAATTTGTGATAACTTACGAGGTTTCTCCAAGAGCTTCGATAAATGGCTGTATGATATCTTGGAGAGTGCACCTGTGGAACTGGAAAAAATTATATAGATTTCTCCTGAATATATACGAGTAACTGAGGTAGATTTTAATATGGATAATAACCGAAATAGATGTCTAGGAAAACTAAAGAACTAAATACATTCTTGGAAAGCATATATATATATATATATATGGTGTACTGCCATAAAACTAATGAAACGGAATACATTTACAACTTATGAAAAAATATGTAGATGGTTTTTTTAAGGGGTGTAACTATAGAAAGGATTTACAATAAGTGAAAATTTCTTGGGAGCACAGCTATAGACTCGGTGAAAATATGTGGACATTTACAGGGAGTGTGTTTATATAAGGGGTTGAAATAGATGCATGTATGTATGTGTGTGTGTGTGTATGTATGTTTGTGTTTGTGTGCATATGTGTATATATGTGTGTGTGCATGTGTGTGTGTATATGTGTGTGTGCATGTGTGTGTATGTGTGTGTGTGCATGTGTGTGTGTATGCATATGTGTATATATGTGTGTGTGTATGTGTGTGTGTGTGTGCATGTGTGTGTGTGTGTGTATGTATGTATCTACATATATCAGTGGGAACATTTTATAAATCTATGTGTTTCTGTGCGATCGGGTTATAGCTGACATACCAAGATTTCGTTTCGTACGCATGGCTGTCAATTCAGCTAGCCAATCGCGGTCGATACATTTGAATCGCATTTTGCGTCGATCTTTGGTTTTTGTTGTTGTTTTGATTCTTTGAGTGTTTTCATTAGGGATGTTCTTAGTGCACCTAGAAGGTCTTCATGTCGTCCATTAGGATTTGTTGTTTGTCTGTTTTATTGTTGGATAAAGAAGACACCATTGTTGTTTTTTTTCGAATTTAGTACTGCTTTATCGCCGTTCGCCCTGCAAAGGATGTTTTGACGTTGTGTCGTAGCTTACAGCGAGGCTACGATATCTCGGTTCTAAGGTCAAACACATCCACTATAGGCTGCCTTGGGGGGGGGGGGGGAGGGCTGTGTTTGCCTTCTCACTGCTATCCCTATTCTATTAGCTAGACTACACTAATGCAGCCTGTTTTCAGGGCGGCTACTTAATGGCGGAATAGCCTTGATCAGCTCTGGTTCGTTGACTCTGATGCGGACAGTCAGCTATGAGTCTCTGACAAACCCAGTTGTGCAATCCACAGAGTAGAAGTCGTAAGGGCAGACCAAGAAGCACACGAAGAAGCAGGCTCATTTGCAGCCTCAAAGAAAGGAGGTCATGTCCACAGCTGGAGCAGCAGGCTAAATACGTGGACGTTTATAATAATTAGTGGCGACATGTGCTCTGATGGACGTCAGATTTTATTACTTGGTTGATTGATGCTAAGCGATATCCAGGAGGAGTTTGAGGGCGGCGGAGGAAAGAACAGAATCGGTCACTGCCACACTGAGAGTATGTGGAAGTAGGCCACTAGAGGTGCAGTCTAGCCACTCGCTATAGCAGAAGACTTTCCAACTCATTGCGATAAATTCAAACACCACAAATACCTGCCGAGTGTGGTGTATCATTCTGAATGGGAAAGGATTCTGTAGAAACAAAACACCAATGGAACATTCGGTTGAGCCGAATAAACAAATGGAGATAATCTGGTCGTCAGAATGGCAGCCCCACCACCTTCTCCCCCTTTTCCCTCCCAGGGAGCAAGTGTTTCTGCCGTTTTATCTAAGTGACACAGGAATTAAAGTGTTTGTATAGCTTTCTTTCCCCGAATCGGTGTAGTGAGATATGCCATGAATATATAAATGCGTATATGTCATTATTTTGTCATTTACCTTGACTTTGTTCACTCTCCTTTCATCATAATTATGTCTGTCAGTCAGGTTCGATTTTCCGACCTTGATTTCCCAGGTCCCTCGTTAAGTTCGCCACTTTCAAGGCGGGAGAACTCGGAAATTACAGAGTGCAACTTGTCCTACTATTCTGGGCTAATCATAATCACCATGGCAACGATGCGGTCTCCATATCCGGTTTATGACTATCGATACAACGGGCTATGTAACGTTTGACTAGCTTGCTCCGAGCTCTGAAATCATCAACATCATGAATCATGCTCAATTTCATTCACAAGCTTGTTTTCTTCGAGAATGTGCGCACATCATATGTGGTCACATATTGACGATCTTTACTCCCGTCTTACTCTGTTACTTTAGCCCTCAGTCTGTCCAGTTGTTACAAGTTCGGACAAGCGTTCACGTCACAGTAAGCTTGAAAACAACTAATCCGCTATTTGGCTATTTCTCTCTTTCTCCCTGACTGTTTCTTTCTATTAGTCTCGCTCGCTCGCTCGCACACACACATACACACACTATATACATATACATATATATTACAAAGTCACTCCTCTTCTAGCTTGGAGTGTAGAAGTATAATGATATGGATAAAGAGGGCGACAGAGAAAGTTAAAGTGAGCGATAGCGAGAGAGGGAATTGTGAAGAAATCAATTACAAAAATGCAAAAGCATAAAGAAATGTATAGGACGAAACATGTATACATAATGTAAAGGACAAGCGTCTGTTTTAATTTACGTGTACATTTATCCTTATATATATATAGTTACTTGGATCATGGCATTCTATCAGAGAGGGTTGTCTGATGCCAAGTAGCCAAATGTTTAATGAGTCTGTGTCTGTCCTTCGGCCTCAAGTACCATGATAGTCCAAGGGCGTGGTGTAGATCATCTCCATCTATCTATCTATCTATCTATCTATCTATCTATCTATCTATCTATCTATCTATCTATCTATCTATCTATCTATCTATCTATCTATCTATCTATCTATCTATCTATCTATCTATCTATCTATCTATCTATCTATCTATTCTTATCTTATCTTATCTTATCTTATCTTATCTTATCTTATCTTATCTTATCTATCTATCTATCTATCTATCTATCTATCTATATATCTATCTATATATCTATCTATCTATCTATCTATCTATCTATCTCTCTCTCTCTCTCTCTCTCTCTCTATCTATCTATCTATCTATCTAAATATCTATCTAATAGTCTGTCTGTCTGTCTGTCTGTCCGTCCACCATCCGTCCGTCTGTCTGTCTAGCATCTCTCTAAAACGATGTAGGTATATATATATATTCTTTTTTTAAATATATGTGTATGTATATGTGTGTATGTGTGTGTGTGTGTGTGTGTGTGTGTATGTGTTTATGTAAATGTATGTGTGTCTAACGTCCTTCTGTTGTCTGTCACACATCTATCTTCTGAACACTATGTCGAAGTTATGTTCTCTGTCTGTAACACACAGCAATCACACCTCATTCTAAATTCTCTCAATTCAACAATCTTATTCCGCTTCACTCGCTTTCTCGACATTTTATCTTTCCCAGAGAAGCATATGTATTTCCACGCCCACATCTCCCTGTTTCTAATATTCATTTACTTATTCTCTTTGGCAAACCCTCAGTCTTGCAGATTGACTTAACAAAATGTTGTATCAACAGGAGCATCGAAACGAACTGAAATTGTGTAAATAGCAAATATAAATATGTAGCAAGCAACAATTTGATTAGCTTGCAACAACTAATTCTTATTCTAGTTAAAACGAACAGTAATTTGAAGCAATATTGTTTATTCACAGAACAGGCAAACAGAGATAGAATATGATTTCAGACACGCATACATTGTTCCAACAGAAGAAACATCCTCTCAGGATAACAGCCATTTTCACAATAAATATGCAATAAGTCTGAACATAGCTGACATCCATTCTGAACAAAGCTAGCATTTATTCAGAACATAGCTGACATTCCGTCTGAACATAGCTGGCATCAAGTCTGCACATAGCTGGCATTCATTCTGAACAAAGCTAGCATTAAGTCTGAACATAGCTGGCATCAGGTCTGCACATAGCTGGCATTAATTCTGAACAAAGCTAGCATTAAGTCTGAACATAGCTGGCATCAAGTCTGCACATAGCTGGCATTAATTCTGAACAAAGCTAGCATTAAGTCTGAACATAGCTGGCATCAAGTCTGCACATAGCTGGCATTAATTCTGAACAAAGCTAGCATTAAGTCTGAACATAGCTGGCATCAAGTCTGCACATAGCTGGCATTCATTCTGAACAAAGCTAGCATTAAGTCTGAACATAGCTGGCATCAAGTCTGCACATAGCTGGCATTAATTCTGAACAAAGCTAGCATTAAGTCTGAACATAGCTGGCATCAAGTCTGCACATAGCTGGCATTCATTCTGAACAAAGCTAGCATTAAGTCTGAACATAGCTGGCATCAAGTCTGCACATAGCTGGCATTAATTCTGAACAAAGCTAGCATTAAGTCTGAACATAGCTGGCATCAAGTCTGCACATAGCTGGCATTAATTCTGAACAAAGCTAGCATTAAGTCTGAACATAGCTGGCATCAAGTCTGCACATAGCTGGCATTAATTCTGAACAAAGCTAGCATTAAGTCTGAACTTAGCTGGCATCAAGTCTGCACATAGCTGGCATTAATTCTGAACAAAGCTAGCCTTAAGTCTGAACATAGCTGGCATCAAGTCTGCACATAGCTGGCATTAATTCTGAACAAAGCTAGCATTAAGTCTGAACATAGCTGGCATCAAGTCTGCACATAGCTGGCATTAATTCTGAACAAAGCTAGCATTAAGTCTGAACATAGCTGGCATCAAGTCTGCACATAGCTGGCATTAATTCTGAACAAAGCTAGCATTAAGTCTGAACATAGCTGGCATCAAGTCTGCACATAGCTGACATTAAGTCTCAGTAAAGCTGGCGTTACACTTAACAAAGAAGCGCATTAAGTCCCAAAATAGCTGGCACCAAATCTCTGTATAGCTGGGATATAGTTGCACCAAAATATGTAATAGCTCTCAACATAACAGGGCATTAGGTTTTACAAGAACATGCACACATGTACAACAGACCATGCATTAGTGCTCATCGGCTCAGTGGTCTCTAGGTAAGATGTCCGCCTCGGAAACCGGTGGTCGCGGTTCAATTCAAGGTGGAGACCGGGATATTTTCATTCCCCTGTCGAGCACGTTAAATATCCCTTAGCAGTTGGAAATCGAAAAGAGTAGGCTTAATGGCCCCTGCCTGAACATAATTCAAAATTAAAGTTAAAAATCTACACAAGTTATTTGTACACTTCCACACGTGGCTTGTGAAGAACAGTTATAGATGGCGCCTAACTTGTTGCGGGTCTACTTTGCTCTAGTGTTTGAGTCTATTAAAATGGACTCACACATCGGTTAAACCACATTTCAAGAAACTGGTTGTATACAGACTCTGTAGAGTCTTCTAAACCAGTATAAAGATGTTAAGTTAAGTTAAATCACAGCATAACATGCATCAAGTCACAACAAAACATGCATTAAGTGACATTAAAATATTCATTAAGTCACAACATAACATACATCAAGTCTCAGAAGAACATGCAATATTTCACAACAAAACATGCATTGAGTGACAAAAGAGCATCCACTAAGTATCAACAGAATATGCATTTAATCAGAAGAAAATATGCAATAAGTCCCACCAGAAGTTGCATTAGATGATAAAAATAATAATAGCTGTCCATCGTTGTCGATGAGGACCGCCGACATCATCCTTGTCAGAGATTTTCCTGTTGGGTGTGGGTGCGCATGTGGCTGAACAGGCCAATGCGAGCACGAAAACATCTGCTACATATCGGGCACACGAGGTTTGTAGAAGGGGATGGTGTTTCCGCAGCTCGGGATTTCCGCGTCTCGCGTCTGTTCTGGGCTTTCACAACACGGTCATCTTCACCAGCAGCTACACCCGACATGACTGCTCTTCTCCAGTCAGATCTGTTTTTCGCAAGACATTCCCAGGTGTCGATGTCTATCTGGCAACTTTTTAGTGAGTCCTTCAGACCGTCTTTAAAACGTTTCTTTGGGCGCCCTCTCTCGCGCCATCCCTCTCTCAGCTCGCCGTAAAGAAGCTTCTTTGGGATCCGCTCGTCTGACCCACGGACGAGGTGTCCGGCCCATCCTAGTCGTGCTTTTTCTAGCAGTGCATGGATGCTGGGCATGTTAGCCCTCGAGAGAACCTCGATGTCAGTGACACGATCTTGCCATCGGATGTGGAATATTCGCCTCAGGCAACCTGTGTGGAAGTGGTTTAACCTCCTTGCATGTCCAGAGTATACAGTCCAGCTTTCGCAAGCGTATAGTAGGGTTGGAATGATGGTTTCACGGTAGACTTTGAGTTTGGTCTTGACGCTGATGCCACGACGTGCCCAGACCATCGAGCGCATTCTACCAAAGGCTGTGCTGGCCTTTGCTATTCTGCTTGCCACCTCATCGTCTAGGCTGACAGATCTTGACAGCGTGCTGCCCAGATATATGAATTTGTCTACGGCATTCAACGTCTGCCCGCTGACTGTAGTCTCTGGTTTTGTGTACGGCATGCCTGGTGCTAGTTGGTACATGACCTCTGTTTTTTTGGCATTTATGGTCAGACCAAAATTTTCGCATGCTGCAGAGAACTGGTCCATTCCAACCTGCATGTTCAGTTCTGAGTTGCTCATTAGAGCGCAGTCGTCAGCAAAAACAAGTTCTCTGATTATGTCGCCAGCCACTTTGGTTTTGGCCTTCATTCTTCTGGAATTGAGTAACTTGCCATCTGTGCGGTACTTTATGGGTATTCTAAGCTCCAATGATCTGAAGGCGTCTGTCATCGTGGCCGCGAACATCATGCTGAACAGAGTCGGGGCGAGTACACATCCTTGTTTTACTCCGTTTGATACTAGAAACGTTTTAGAGATTGCACCGCTGTCCAGTACACGAGCACACATGCCTTCGTGTAGCTGTTTCACCATTGTTATAAACTTGTTGGGGCAGCCAAACTTAGACATTTTCATCCACAGCCCTCCTCTGTTTACTGTATCAAATGCCTTTGTCAAATCAATAAATAAGGTGTGATTTTGCTCTCGACACTTCTCTTGTACTTGGCGAGCCGCAAAAATCATGTCCACTGTTCCTCTTCCGGCTCTGAATCCACATTGGCTTTCTGGGAGGTGGTGGCTTTGTTCAAGGTGTTTGTTGAGCCTGTTTAGCAGTAAGCGCGCTAGGATCTTGCCTGCTACGGAGAGTAGCGATTTTCCACGATGATTGTCGCATTCCTGACGATTGCCTTTTCTTTTGTATAGGTGAACGATTGAGGCGTCCTTTAGCTCCTGCGGAATTTTACCTTCAGCCCACATGTGACAGAAGAGTTCAGTGATCCTTCTGTTGAGGGATGGACCAGCTGTCTTATATACCTCTGCTGGTATTGCATCAGCTCCTGGAGCTTTTCCTATAGATTGCTGATTATTTTCCTATAACTGATTGCCATGTCGACTTCCTCCTCAGTAATTACTTCATCCAACGCCAGGTTCAGTTCCACCTGCGGCATTAGCCGGATGGCCTCTTCATTTATGGACGATGGGTGGTTTAGTATTTTGCAGAAGTGGTCTGCCAATCTGTCTAGAATCTGAACCTTATCTGTTAGCAGTACCCCATCCGTACTGCGAACTGGAGTATTACTAGAGGGCTGCGGACCGTAGAGAGCTTTCAGTGCCTCGTAAAACCGTTTGGTGTCATGACGCTCGGCGAACATCTCAATTTTGGCAGCTCTTTTGCTGAGCCAGGAGTCTTGTATCTCTCTAAGCTTGGTCTGGACAGCTTTGCGAGCAGTATTGAAGGCATCTTTTGCTGCCGGAGATGGTGTGTCCCTCTGGTATTTCACGTGCGCTTCATATTTTCCATCGAGAAGGCCCTGTATTTCTAGATCGTTCTCATCAAACCAGTCCTTATGCTTGCGCGTGAGTGGGCCAATGTATCGTAGAGTGTGTTTCTCAATGATGCCCAGTTCTTTTCGATGTCGTTCTTTTCAAAACGAAGCTCAGACAGTCTACCCTCAAGCTCTTCCTGGAAGCCTCCTCTCGTTGGTTCGTATTTCAGCTGAGAGACATTTAGCCTAATCGGTGGTTTCTTTCCCTGGGGGCGCATTTTTGGCTGGATCTTGAAGTTTAGCTTGGCAATGACAAGTCGATTGTCGGTCCAACATTCTGCACCACACATGCTCTTCGTTACCATAGTATCCGCTCGATCCCTACGTCTGATGATAATATAGTCAATGAGGTGCCAGTGGCGGGACCTTGGGTGCATCCATGTGGTTCTATTTCGGACAGGTAGTCGGAAAGCTGTGTTTGTAATGAGTAGTTCATTTGCAGCACATGTCCTCAGAAGGAGCAGTCCGTTACTATTGCATTTTCCGATACCATGTCTGCCAAAGGCTCCCTCCTAGGCTGTATGGTCTGTGCCAACCCTAGCGTTAAAATCACCGAGGATGACCAGTTTGTCAGATTTGGGGACTGCAGCGATGAACGCCTCAAGGTCCTCATAAAACGTATTTTTTGTTTCCTGAGGATTTGTCATTGTGGGTGCGTATGCACTGATGAGTGTTGTATGGCGCCCTCCTATAAGGGGGAGACGCAGTGTAATCAGGCGGTCATTAATTCCTCTGGGCATGCTTGTGAGCTTGTCGACCATGTTGGTCTTGATGGCAAAGCCAACTCCAGCTTCACGGTGTTCTTCTTTGCTGCGGCCGCTCCAGAAGAAAGTATAACCAGCGCCTTCTTATGTGATCTGCCCTTCCTCTGCCAGTCGTGTCTCGCTCAGGGCAGCTATGCAGATGTTATATCTAGCCAGTTCCCTGGCGATCAGTGCTGTCCGTCGTTCGGGTCTGTTTGCTTTGGTGTTGTCCAGTAGCGTGCGGACATTCCATGTTGCAAGCGTGATGGGTAGTTTTCGTGATCGTTTTCTGCCTGTTCCGCCGCTGCAGTTTGGGGGCCCTGCCAGTTGCGAGCTGCTAGTCAGGGTGTGATCTGTAGGGTGATGTCGTGAGTTATGCAATGTGTTTATAGTGGGGGAAATGTGCGCAGGATCTTCCTCACTCTCTCGTCCGGACTCAACATGTTCTAGAGGCAAGACATTGTCAAGACTTCTAGTGAAGGGTTCGGATGCAGACAGTATGGTGTCAGCGTGTGCCTCATTATCTCGGTAGCCCTTCCCTTCTCTTTTATCGCTGGGGTGGAGCTTTGAGGTATCAGTTTCTGAGTGCATTTGTTTGTGTATTCTTCTTCCACCTCTCGTTCCTCTGGTCTTCCGCCTTGATTGTATACTTGTGAGTTCCGATGCCTCCTCGGTTAAGTGTATTTTCAGCACACGCAACAGATGTAGATCTGACTTTGAAGGAACGTAGTGTGCTGATCGAAGCGCGATGAGCTCCTTTCTGAAGTACCGTATGTTTGACGGGGTCAGGATGACCTCCTTCGTTTCAGTGTTCATACTTCGTTATCTGGGTCACGATACAGCACGGAGCGACACTAGCCTTTGACCTGGTCAAGTTTCGGCCACGCTTTGTCCTATCGAAACTGTACACATTAGTCTACCTTTCACGACTAAAAATACACTGTTATATACTTCGTTGCATCACTTCTTTCACATTAGTATGCTTAATTCACAAGTCGGCACATTTATATCCAGGAATCACGTTAATAGTGATGATAACAAAATGCATTATGTCACAACGGAATGTTCATTAAGTCCTACCAGAAGATGCATTCTTCTTCTTCTTCTTCTTCTGCGTACACAGTCAGACAGCAACCATTATTTTTTCGAAAAAAGCGGCGGTCGTCCTGAGACTCTCGCCACTACCATAGAGCTTGTCTTGCAGTTCCACTGGCAATGGCCACATCTGCTCTCTCTGATCCCCGTATGTCGGGCAGTTCTGCAGCAGATGTTCAGTTGTCATTTTACCAGTACCGCACGGGCATTCGTCGGTACACCCTATCTTCAATTTGTTGAATAGGTGGTACCTCAGTCTATTGTGGCCAGTGCGAAGTCTGAAGACAACGACCTGCTCTCTTCGGTTCAACTGGTAATAGGCATCGTTTTTGGTGTAACCAGTATGTTCGGTTTCCCATTTGGTAATGTACCTGGCTTTGATAAGCCGTTTTGACTCTTCGTACGTCATACTGGTATCTGTTTGTGGTAGCCTTGCACCTTCTTTTGCCAGTCTGTCTGCCTCCTCGTTGCCTTGGATGTTGCAGTGTGACGGAACCCACTGTACCACTACCCTTTTTGGTGCGGACAGCTGGCACAGTTTGCAGAGTGCTGCTCTTAAGTCATTAAGCTCAGTGTTTTTCTGGCTTTTTAGCGCTGTGACTACGGCGAGAGCATCTGTCAGCAAGACTATGTGGCTCTCATTTTCACTGTGTGTTGCCATTTAGAAGATGCATTCAATGATAACAGAACAGGCATTAAGTCGAAACGAAACGTGCATTAAGTGACAACAGAAGATGCATTAAGTGACAACAGAAGATGCATTAAGTGACAACAGAAGATGCATTAAGTGACAACAGAAGATGCATTAAGTGACAACAGAAGATGCATTAAGTCACAGCGTAACATACATTAGGTCTTAGCTCTGCTTTCCGCTTCTGCTATTGACTTGTGAAAGCCTAATTTACTTCAAACGATACGTTCCCCTATTCCAGACAACTTCTTTTTACGGTGCATGTCACATATTGGTGTTGTTGTCGTCAATTGTATACGTGTCAATTGTAACGAAGTCTGTTTCCAGTAATTAATGATCTGATCAATTATGTAATAACGATTGCTATATTCTAGTGACGTCACAATATCTGAGACAATGGTCACTAATACATTACGGAAGTTCGATAATTGATCACGATTGCCCTATCATTTTATCCATTCAATCAATCAAAAGCTTTCGACTCCCTGCGGAGCACTTGTCCTCAACAAAAACACGTCGTTCTCTTGTATTGAGCCATCTGGGGCAGCTCCGTCCATGCCTTCCAGTTTCCTCTATGTTTCCCTGGAGCTCTCATTTCTACGTGTGTTGTAATTTGCCTCTACCTTTTTCTAGACAGCATTGCAATGCTATTAACTGATTTCCTAATATCTGTCCAATTCTTGTCAACTGTTCCATATATGTGATCTTATACTAAACGAGAGACAACTAACACTGCCTTGATCGAGTGTAGGAATAATCCTGTTTCACCTTGAAATGGGACATAACAGATTGAACGGTCATTTTTACGGGCTAAAATAGGCTCTATATCCCATGTGTATATATTTGCAAGCGCCACAGACAGTCAAAATATCATGTAAGACTTGTGTATGATTAAACAAGTGCATACTGAGCACTAGTATCCGGAGTGGATTCTCAACACAAACTGTTTGTAAGACTTCAAGAATTCTCCACTACAGCAACTTTTATCCAGGGAACTACACTTAACTTTTTGACGTAATCAAAAAAATGTGACGAACGAGAAGAAAAAGAAGAAGAAGAAGAACAATAACAAGACGAAGAAGAAGAAGCAGAAGAAGAAGAGATACTGTCGTTTGTTACGAAGTATTAGAAGCTTCATTGAATGATACTTACGGCAGTGTCGACAGCCTCAGGATGACCGCTGCTTTTTTTCGAAAAAAAAGGTTGATGTCTGACAGCGTACGAAGAAGAAGAAGAAGAAGAAGAATGATACTTACATGATTACTTCTTGACCGGTTCCTCAGCGAAGGTTATAGCGGGTCCCAACCGGTCCCAAATGTTTTTCTCATACAATTTCAACCCATCTCCTCTACACAGGCACCCATTTGATTAATTCGCTAGATAATCATGTGACATGTTCTTGTCTTTGTATTGTGAACTTACTTATATTGTCTTTGTTTCATTTTTGTAATGGATCACAGTGATTATTCTTTGAAGATGGATTGGCTGAACTATGCATGGTTGGTAATGTATCCGGTATTATGCCACGCTCACAACACAATTTGACATATTACCACAAAGAAATCAAGAAAGCAACATGTGGCAGCAGTGACAGGTTAATGATTGGGATTCATATTAGGATCCACATGACATCAACCGGCGGTAAAGGGTCTTTGGATTAGATGTGAACAGTATAACAAAGAAGTCAATACGCACAGCCATTATGCTACTGAGTGATTGTAAAATCTAGGGCCTAGATGATAACCCAACTGAAAGCCCTAAAGCGGACTTCTCTACTTCCACTGGATTATACTTGCGACGGCTTACCATGGGTTGGGAAAACAGAGTAACTTAACTTAACTTAACGTCTTTATACCGGTTAAGAAGATTCTGCAGAGTATGTGTGCAATCAGTTTCTTTTACATTCACATCATCTACAATAACTATGCGCATTCAATATATTCAATCCAGGAGGGTGACGCTGTCATATACACCGACGGATCAGTCGTGCGCAGTGGACATCAGGCTGGGGTTTCTCGGCTAGAATGAGAGGAGAGGTCGTTGCTGAGCGTAGTAGGGCATACATGTCAACAACCTCCAGTATGAGAATAGAGACAGAAGCAGTGGCCTCAGCACTAAAATGGATATCTGGGAGTAGCAATGGCAGTCATCGTGACAGACGCGCAAGCCGTACTTCAGAAAGTAAAGAAGGGATGACTTAGATACGAGTGGATAGCTGCTGTTGAGGCCTCAACCCTCCAGGCGTTGACCTGGATCTACTATCCTGCTCATGTTGGGGTTCAGGGCAATGAAAGAGCGGACATCTTGGCTTCACAAGCTCCCATCATGGGCACATTAGTGATGGATAGAAGTGACATTTTGAAATCAATCAATGACCGCCTGCTGGATGAGGACACCACAATAGATGAAACAGCAATCCACAGACTGCAAAGTTTCGACATTAAACGAGGTTCGAGTGGAGTAGGGCGCATGAGAGGACGCGCTGGAGAGTGTACAACCAGCGAGCTACAGGGACCATCAGCATCCAAACCTTACGCAATTTTATGAGAGAGACTGAGCACCTATAGGTATCCCCGGAGTGCAGTGACGTCGATTCTTAGAAACAGAAACATAATCTATTCTAGAATGCTTTAATTGACCCTGCCTCCGCTATTTCCCGTGGCAATGCATTCCAAGCATTTACCACTGTAGCAGTTTGTAGTTAAATATATTTCCGTTAACTAAGCGGGACCTTTCTTTAATTAATTGAGGCTGTGCACTCTTGCTTTTGAAGGCTTCTTTAAATTTGAAAATACTTGTTATAGTTTAATTTTTCATTTCCGATGACTATCTCATAATGCTGTATTAAATACCTTGGAATTCTAATCTTTTCTAGACAATGCAGGCTAGTTTTTCTGAGTCTTTCCTCATAACCATAATACTGGAATCCCACTTTTAGTTTTGTCACTCCTCTCTGTACCCTCTCCTATATGTTCTACAATAAGGACTTCACACCTGCACACATAAATATTACAAATAGGTTGGAAAGAAAGCGTTATGGTCAAGTTATATAAAACAGGTGGTTTAAAATAATGTATCAATGATAAGGTTATAGTATTATAATTTGCTCCGGTTACGGCTCTGCGCCGGGTTATTCTTGAGAGCTGAAAGATGCTGAACACAACCAGCTTATAGACAGCTGGGTTCAAGCGCGGAAGATCATACACTGAAATGGGATCAAGATGCTGAGCAGCAAATGAGCTGCAGCGGTCAGCGACCCATAGCTGACTGCTTGCGTCAGGGCCAGCGACCAAGAGCTGCCAAAACCCTTCTACACCTCCACGCGGTGATCCTGGATAACAAGCTGTAGCAGGGCAGATTTGCTAAGGAGAAGGGATCGAAGAGGGAATGCTAACCCGGTATTCAAAAAATGCTTGCTGAAGTCGAATGTGTTGGACCGAAAGGTGCAAATATCGCAGTGAAGCTGTAAACTACGACACAACGCATTCCGTTCTCTGGACTACATTCTGCTACTTAAGCCCTTTCAAAGTTTGGTAGCGGGAGACCGAGAATGAACGAAGCTAAGCTTAGCCATACACTGAAAGATACGCTATATTCAGAGACATTGTTTAAATAAATGTAGTCTTCCTGGAATTGTAAATAAGCATTTAACTTTTTAGAAAAGGAACAATCTAAAAGTTGCGGAGTGTCCTAATAGATCACCAACATAATTCAGAAAATATGAGACGAATCGATGTAGAATGCTCCACGAAAGTCACTATCAGTACCTTTGCAGATCAAAACCAATATCTATCAAGGATGCTTTCCATTCATATTTATATCTATCAAAGATGCTTTCTATCCTTATTTCTCTTCTTGCCAGCAGTAGACTAGCTTATAAGACGCTACATTGTTGAGAACACTACGATAAAGTGAACTTTATCTTCGACAGATCGAAGATCTGGACTTTATTTTTGGTCCCTTACCACAGTGATATTGAGAGACGATGAAATATGATTTATATACAGTCGAAATATGCTGGTATGCGTATATACTGGGAAACAATAAAATGATGAAATTGATCTCAACTATTGCTAATCGGATTTAATTTGGGAATAGTTTTATATAAGCTGTGAAGTCTTTTATTTATCTGGTAAGACACATCAACAAGAAAGGTGGTACAGAAAGGTATATTGATCTAAGAATGTTTTTAAACAAAGGTGTTTTTCATTTCGCTAAAGGTCTTAATGGTGATCACGGGTGATTGGTTTTAACACCAAATTAAGCATTTCAAACTCTAATATGAAATCCGTACTGCAGTTTGAATGAGATATGGCGAACTACAAAATGCCTGACAAATAAGGCACATACTTTCACATGATTGTCTACCTCGGATTGAACGTCTGAGATAAGGTCATTAATACTGCTCTAGAAATCAGAACTGGGCAACTGTCGGGGAACTCGCCATTCGAGGTTGTCGATGGCAGTGGATAGATCACACGTAAAGGCGCCCTGTTGATGGCATTGCAAGACAGTCTCTGTTTTTTGTTCGCCATGGCAAGAGATGAAGTGGAAGGTGGCAGAATACTTGGAAAAGACAGCTCGAAGAAACGGAAGTCGTAGGATGAACTAACGCTGTGGGCTCACCGTGGGACAGTTTGGCGGTTGTTTGTTGATGGCGTTTCATTGTCTGGGAGTTGAAAAGTGATTGATTGATTGATTGATTGATTTGCTGAATGATTGCTTGATGACAGTGTCGGGTTTAAGAAAAATACAACAACTAACAGATTCTCATTGGACAAGAAAACGCGAAGATAGGTTGAGAACACTGTCAAACAGAGACATAGCATAACAAGTAAATCTTCTCATTTGCACTGACCGCCTCCTCTACTGTTGTTTGCTGGGCTGACTTTCCCTGTCTATTTTTTCCCGTGAGCTCCATTCCAGTGAGTATCTGGTTATCTTGCTAAGTTTCAATCTGAAGGATGTTCTATACATTTGTATTTTCTTTGGACATTCTTCGTGTGTGTTTTTTGTTATCGTATTCTTGGCCACAAATATACGTTTGTTATTTTCTCCAATCACGTAACATAAAGTTGACAACTGATTCAACTGTGAATGAATATCTTCATTCTGAATATAACACTCTTAGTTAGATGGCATAATTCGGGATCAAGATGCTGCAGCGGTCAGCGACCTATAGCTGACTGCTAGCGTCAGCGTCAGCGAACCATAGCTGTTAAGACCCTTCTACACCTCCACGTGGTGATCCTGGATAACAGGCTGCAGCAGGGCAGACTGGCTAAAGAGATGGGATCGAAGAGGGAATGCTAACCCGGTACTCAAAAAATGGTTGCTGAAGTCGGATGTGTTGGACCGAAAGGTGCAAATATCGCAGCCAAGCTGTAAAATACGACACAACACATTCCGTTCTCTGGACTACATTTTGCTACTTAAGCCCTTTCATGGTTTAGTAGGAGATTGAGAACGAACGAAGAAGAAAAAGAAGATGTCATGATTCAAAGTCATAAAGCCAAACCAACTTTAAACTAGTGCGGAATTGTGCGAATATTATTCATGCTGTGATTCATATGCTTTGTGGAGATTAGACAACAAGTCAAACTGTTCATTCTGGAGTAAAACCTCTAGGTTTTTCCCACCGTCTTGTCAATTTGATAGTGGCTGTAGATAGTGTCAAAATTATTGTAGATTCTTCAACTATCATTCTAATAATGGTTCTGAGTGCCTATAAAAACAACACGCTTCAGTTCGTCTGTAGAAATCATATCAATAACCCATTACGCGCGTGATGTACACATTCCTATACGTACTTCCACAATCACTCCCTCTCTCTCTTTCTCTCTCGTTCTTTCTCTCTCTTTCTTTCTCTCAATATTTTGTCCTTGCAAATACGAGATGCATTCAATAAGTATCCGACCGTATTCATCTAGAGGTCTGAAACCATAATCCCCTTCAAAGTTCTTTTCTCGGATCTCCACACACTTCGCCGAGTAGACCCGCCATTGTTGTAAACATTTCATGAGGGCCACTATGTGAATGGAATACAGCTGGATCGCCACCTTTCCCGTAATGTCTTCACTTGACTTAAACGTATCCCGTTCAGCGAAATTGTCAACTTGGGGAACAGCCAAAAATCGCAAGCAGCCATGTCGGGAGGATAGGGAGCTTAGCAATCCAGAGAAATGTTATGTTTGATCAACAAAGTGTGAATCAGGTGCCAAGAATAAACGGGTGCGTTGCCATGATGGAGCCGCCAAGATCCATTTTTTCCGGGGATGGTTTATGTCTTCACTATGATTAATGTCTTCATTATGATTAATGATTCCACTATGATTAATGTCTTCACTATGATTAATGTCTTCATTATGATTAATGTCTTCACTATGATTACTGTCAGCACTATGATTAATGTCTTCACTATGATTAATGTCTTCACTATGATTACTGTCAGCACTATGATTAATGTCTTCACTATGATTAATGTCTTCACTATGATTACTGTCAGCACTATGATTAATGTCTTCACTATGATTAATGTCTTCACTATGATTACTGTCAGCACTATGATTAATGTCTTCACTATGATTAATGTCTTCACTATGATTACTGTCAGCACTATGATTAATGTCTGCACTATGATTAATGTCTTCACTATGATTACTGTCAGCACTATGATTAATGTCTTCACTATGATTAATTTCTTCACTGTGATTAATGTCTTCACTGTGATTACTGTCAGCACTATGATTAATGTCTTCACTATGATTAATGTCTTCACTATGATTTATGTCTTGACTATGATTCATGTCTTCACTATGATAACTGCAGCTCGGTTCCTGGGTCGTACCCAATAACCAACGAATAATCACCAGTGACCGCAGTGTTCGGGAAATCAGTGTATCCTGTGAGACTGACAAAGTTGTTTCTGCTCCATCGTTAGCAGCAGCGGCCCGAACATTTTACAATGTCAAATCATCGCTCATAATGGAGTTTACCGAACCAATGCGATCTCCACCTCATCCGCAAAATTTCCGGATGATGGCATGACGGTTCTATCGGACCAATGTCTTTACTTGGTCAATGACCTCATTATTTCGGCTTGTTGATGGCTTACCGGATCGAGATCCGCTCTCCACCGATGTGCGACCATCTTTGAAGCAATCGTACCATTCCTGAATCTGTGTGATGCTCATGACATCGTCATCCCTTACTGTGCGCTGCAACATCCAAGATGCCTCTAGAGGAGCACTTACCACGCACTGTACTTCTGTGGCCCAAGATAGGATCCACTGGAGACAAAGTTGGGACCCACAGCTACGCTCAGGAAAATGTCATTAAGATCAAGAGTATAGAACATTCGCCCAAATATTGAACCAGCTATAGAACATTCGCCCAAATATTGAACCAGCTATAGAACATTTGCCCAAATATTGAACCAGCTATAGAACATTCGCCCAAATATTGAACCAGCTATAGAACATTCGCCCAAATATTGAACCAACTATTTGAAGTTCGTTCAATTTTTCATCGATCTATTTATGAATCAACATGCTATTCGCCATACATTCGTCCAGCAACATGCAATTTATCCATTCATTCATCCATCCATCCAGCTTTAAGGCGTTCGTCTAAAGATGTATCCATCTTATCATCCAGCTATATATAATTTATTCAAATTGCACCTTACCTATTCATCTAACTATATGTGTCTTTCATTTAAACATGTATGCCCCATTCGTCCAGCTATATGTCACTCGTTCAAACATTCCACATTCAAAGATCCAACAGTAT
>JAVGWX010000018.1:10071819-10171819 GCA_036924085.1 Ariolimax columbianus | reverse complement strand
ACTGTATTTTGTTTACTCATTTGAATTGTTCCCGGCAGGCATATCTCGTATATGTTTAGTATATCCGGCTGGCACATGTGGTATTGTTGGGGGATTTTTTGTTGTTGTTCTTCCTTATTTCTCTATTCACCAAAGCGGTGTGTGTTGCACTACAGTTTTTATTTTGCACCTGTAGGCCCAATGCATCCGACTTCGGCATATATCTCGTTTCAACTCGTCAGAATGGGTGACAGTGAGGACTCTATTCCCGATTTATTTAACACCGCGTATGTCAAGAACGGTAATTGGAAACAGTATCACTGCTCTTAAAGAGAGGATCAGCGAAGTCCGATTACACTAACCTTCCGAGAAAATAACATACCGGCGCCTGAAAACAACAGGATTCAACATAACTAGGTTTTAGATGACTTAAAATACTTACTAATAATCTTGGTATTCAAACTGACAAATACATGTTTGTTGCCAGGTAGTCGAAGACTATCCGTAGTAGATTCATTTTGCGTTGTTACTTCCTGCGATTTACTATGCCAGGTAGAAAACATAATTGTTGATAAGTGTTAGTCGAGATTGGCAGTAACTAAAATGGTTTAGCCACGTAACAAGTCTACTGTTACACAGCACCCCTCCTCCCCCCCTCCCCCAACAAGAAATGCTCTTTTTATACAACCGATTCAAGGCCAAGGATCGATCAAGAAAACGGTGGATTACTGAAATCTATGAGGCTGTGAATGTAACTCATAGTAGGGTTCGTTCTAGAAATCTCTTCATATCCTGACGCTGATGGGCAAAACACGATGAACGAAATAAAAGAGGAAGAAGATTGATTCGTGCTTTCATACTTTTTTTTAAAGATATCTAGATGACTTTTATTTTAAATTCATCGCCATCATCATCAAGCCTATAAGCTTCCTCTGAAAGACGTGTCTTCAACTTATACAAACCAAACCATATGGCCATTGGATATTTCTTTCTCTGAAAGACGTGTCTTCAACTTATACAAACCAAACCATATGGCCATGGGATATCTCTTCCTTTGAAAGACGTGTCTTCAACTTATACAAACCAAACCATATGGCCATGGGATATCTCTTTCTCTGAAGGACGTGTCTTCAACTTATACAAACCAAACCATATTGCCATGGGATATCTCTTCTTTGAAACATGTGTCTACAACTTATACAAACCAAACCATAATGTCATGGACAATATCTCTTAGCTCCGTCTGCGTCATGGGTATCATGTTGTCACGAGCTCTCTTCTATGTATGTGGTTTGGTCATCCTCTACTCCTCTTACTCTGGGGGTTCGAAAAAATAAACTGCCTTGTAATGCTATCAACTAGTTTCTTCAGTGCTCACAAGCCAACGACAGAACCTAATCCTTCCCGTCCGAAAATGTGTGTGTGTGTGGGTGTGTGTGTGTGTGTGGGTGTGTGTGTGTGTGTGTGTGTGTGGGTGTGGGTGTGTGTGGGTGTGTGTGTGGGTGTGTGTGTATGTGTGCGTGTATGTGGGTGTGTGTGTGTGTATGTGTGTACGTGCATGCGTGTCTGTGGGTGTGTGTGTGCGTGCGTGCGTGCGTCTGCCTGTCTGTCTGTCTGTCGGTCGGTGCGTCGGTCGGTGGGTCGGTGTGTGTGTGTGTGTGCGTGTGAGCGTGTGCACGTGCGAACGCGTGCGTGCGTGTGTGTGTGTGTGTGTGTGTTTGCGCGTGCGGGTGTGCGTGTGTGTATGTAAAATACTTATGTATTTAAAAACGTCTGCGGGTTCTAGAATCTATATAGAGCGGTCATAAAGATGACAGCCATGCAGTTCGTGTGGATTAACCAAAAGAAAGCGTCTTCAGTGTTATACTTAGTCCGTCCAATAGTATTGAAGCGAATCAGAGTCAATTATTAAAGAAACAAGAACATTATATTAGGCTGTTGGGGGGACGGCGTGGTCTAGTGGTTAAGTGGCACGACTCACAACCGGAAGGTGCTGGGTTCGATCCCCATCACAGCACCGGCTGTTACCCCTGGAAAGCAAACCCTTAGAAAATGCAGGAGGAAGCAGACCCTTACATAAAATGCATGCTGAAGTCGGATGTACTGGGCCGACGGGCGCAAAATAAAAACACAGTGCAACTCACACTGCCTTGGGGATTACAGAAATAAGGCGAACGCAATACAAACAAACAACAACAAAAATATGAGGCTGTTGAAAGTTTGTCGGACTGCTACAAATTTCATCGACAACAAAAAATGTTATTCTAAATGCATGTTTCAGTAAGGGACGTGTAACAAACTGGGACGTATTCTAAATTAACTGTCCCAGCAGTCTCACATAGAACTTTAAATGGGACGAAACAATTAGAGGACATCAACTTCACTGAGCGAATAACTATGCGATCGAATGTTTTAATTGCACAAGACACTTCCGTAAACGATATTCAAAGGCCACAAGCCAGACGACTGTAAAGTAGACTAGTTGTTGAACAATAAAAACGCATAAATAATATATAAATAAGGGTAACTTAACAGTTCGTGTAGGAGAGGCGTGGGCTAGTGGTTAAGTGACACGGCTCACAACCAGAAAATGCTGGGTACGATCCCCACCACATCACCGGTCGTTACCCCGGGGAAGCAAACCCTTAGAAAATGCAGGAGGAAGCAGGCCCTTACATAAAATTCATGCTGAAGTCGGATGCACTGGGCCGACAGGCGCAAAATAAAAACCACAGTGCAGCGCACACCGCATGGGGATTAGATAAATAAGGCGAACGCAAAAAAACAAAAACAGTTCGTGTTCCCGCAAAAAAGAAGATACAGCTGTAAATAATGCTGGAAAATGTTATGCAAGGGCTAGGAGGAAGAGGATGACCAGTCTAGTATTATGGCACGGATATCGCCGAAGACGGATGTGTCGGACCGAAAGATGCAAATATCGCAGCCAAGCTGTAAATTAGCGACACAACGCATTCCGTTCTCTAGACTACATCCTGCTACTTGCGAAGACCTTGGTAGCGGGAGATTGAGAATGAACGCAGAAGAAAAAGAAGAAGAAGAAGAAGAAGAAGAAGAAGAAGAAGAAGAAGAAGAAGAAGAAGAAGAAGAAGAAGAAGAAGAAGAAGAAATGGCACGGTTGACAGTCAACAACAAAACCGGATAGTAGTACTTGGAAATGGCGATAAATGATCACCTGTCAAATGCATACGGCTTGGCTTTGTTCGTTCTCAATCTCCCGCTACCAAACCCTGACAGGGCTTAAGTAGCAGAATGTAGTCCAGAGAACGGAATGCGTTGTGTCGTAGTTTACAGCTTGACTGTGATATTTGCACCTTTCGGTCCAACACATCCGACTTCAGCAAGCATTTTTTGAGTACCGGGTTAGCATTCCCTCTTCGATCCCTTCTCCTTAGCCAGTCTGCCCTGCTGCAGCTTGTTATCCAGGATCACCGCGTGGAGGTGTAGAAGGGTCTTGGCAGCTTTGGTTCGCTGGCCTTATGAGTCGCTGACCACTGCAGCTCATGCGCTGCTCAGCATCTTGAAATGCATATGAAGGAACCAGCATAACATTTACACGTACAACATAGTGTTACGAGAAACTGGAAAGAAGTAAACGAAAGATGTGTATGTTGGTAGAGAGTAGTAAAAGTAACGTAAAGTAATCCATAGCATTACTGCCGTAGCGGTGTGAGATGTTAGCGATCTCACATTTTAAAGGCTATATGAGCTATAGCCATCTCTTCTTCCTCGTCGCGGACTGAATCGGTACCCATTTAAGGTTTGGTCGACCCGAGTGCCGTTGCGGTCTGAAAAAAACATTTCCGCCTCCACTTGGGAATAAACCTGATATTGCTGTAGGAGATGAAGTGTTAGAGACTTAATTTTGCTAGGGCTTAGATTTTCTTGAGACAAGATGACCGTTTCTGTTGTTTCCTTCCCTTACAGTTATTTATGTATATTTTTTACATCTGGGTTGACTTGAGCGTATCGATAACGATATGAACAACTGTATTGTTGTCCTTGAGACGCGAGTGCTCTCCAATCCGTAACTTAGAAAATTTTATCGTTGTCCAACATCATCCACTGCTGTCGGACATAAAGTGTTAGATATTTTTTGTACGTTTATTTTTAATGGGGGATGGCCAGGCCCCTTCTTCTTTGCATTTTCTTTTAAAACAGGGAGTCAGATACCCAAGAATGGAAATCAAACTAGGTTAAATGAAGGTCTCCAACAACAATTCCAATACTATTGCATGAATTTGGGACATGAAGAACAGCACAATTACTAAAACGATACAGACTGTCCCAAAGACGACCATGTCCAGAAAGGCAAGTTTAAAATGGTATAATATCACTAATGTTGAGTTGCATGGGAGGAGGGGGGTGGGGGTGGGGGGAGTGTCGATGATCTTACGGTAAGATGTCCGCCTTGGGTGCCAGGGGTCGTGGGTTGGAATCACGGTGGAGAACGATACACCTGATCTCTGGGTAGTGAGATCGGACTTCTGTGTTCAGTGTCGAGGACGTTAAAAATTCCTTCACAGTTAAAAACAGAAAAGATTAGGCTTAACAGCTGCTGCCCGGACAAAATTCAAATCTAAATAACTGGTCAAAATGAACGAGGAGAAAACCACATGCACAATATTCTTGCTTTCCATCAAACCCCAAAATACCAAATTAAGTTTAAATCGCAAATTCCTGCAGCCAAACGAAAACCGAAACTATCTGGGAGTCACGTTTGATCGGCGTATGACATGGAAAAGTCAGATCGAGAGAAACCAAATGAGAGCCAGAGAAAGAATGGCAATCATGAGGAAACTTGCTGGCACAAGATGGGGAGCAGACGAAAGCATACTAAAGAAACTGTACACTGGAAGAGTGAGACCAGTTCTCGAGTATGGCATTGCGGCATGGACAACAGCAACAAAGGCGAACTTCGATAAAGTTAGCAAACTTCAAAACCAAGCCACAAGAGTTATAACAGGAGGCATGAAGTCAACGCCAATTGTAGAACTTGAAAAGATTACAAAACTGCAATCCATGACCGATAGAAGAGACTGCAGAGCCCAGCTGCAGTCAGAGAAACTCCGAAGACTGACTGACCATCCATTGCACCAGAGACTAAACAATTTGGGAAATGGGAAACTAACGCGGAGAAACTTTGCAGAAATAGCCAAAGCAAAGATGCACGAAGATCCCATAAACGCACTAACAACACCAAAACCCATCACTACTGTACGAAAACCCACCTGGTGGCAGGATATATTTCTAGAGGTGGTAGAAAATATACCAGGTATTGAAAACAAAAACTGCCAGACTGAAAAAGAAAGGAGAGATACTACCCTAAGCTTTATATCGAAAAGCAGCCCAAGCATGGACTGGACCCATGCATACACCGACGGTTCTGTAACAAACACTACACAGAACGGAGGGGCATGAGCATTCCTGAACCTACCAAATGGCAGAAAAATAACACTGTCATTCGCTACTGGTAAGTACACAAGCAATTTCAGAGCGGAGGCAGAGGCACTGAGGGCGGCAGTGGAAGAAATGGTGACACATAAAGAAAATGAAAGCCATACAGTCCTGCTTACAGATGCTCTGGCCGTAGTCACAGCGCTAAAAAGCCAGAAAAACACTGAGCTTTATGACTTAAGAGCAGCACTCTGCCAACTGTGCCAGCAGTCTGCACCAAAAAGGGTAGTGGTACAGTGGGTCCCATCACACTGCAACATCCAAGGCAACGAGGAGGCAGACAGACTGGCAAAAGAAGGCGCTAGACTACCACAAACAGATACTAGCATGACGTACGAAGAGTCAAAACGGCTTATTAAAGCCAGATACATAACCAAATGGGAAACCGAACATACTGGTTACACCAAAAAACGATGCCTATTACCAGTTGAACAGAAGAGAGCAGGTCGTTGTCTTCAGACTTCGCACTGGCCACAATAGACTGAGGTACCACCTATTCAACAAATTGAAGATTGGTGGTACCGACGAATGCCCATGTGGTACCGGTAAAATGACCGCTGAACTTCTGCTGCAGAACTGCCCAACATACGAGGATCAGAGAGAGCAGATGTGGCCATCACCAGAGGAACTGCAAGACAAGCTCTATGCCAGTGTCGACAGCCTCAGGATGACCGCCGCTTTTTTCGAAAAAATAATGGTTACTGTCTCACTGCGTACGAAGAAGAAGAAAGAAGAAATCTATAGAAAATAATCTACCCAAGTTTTTTGTACCGTCCTCCATGCCAGGTCAGCAGCAGGAAGTTTAAAATACTTGCTACTGATAGCTTATAGCGTTCGGCTACCTAGCAACATACATTAACATGACTGCTGAAATACAAGGATTCCAATTTTGTTCCAAGAATCAGGCATGTAGTAATGGTTGGACGCGAAGAATTAGGTTCTGTCCTTGAATTTTACACACTGAAAAAAACCCAGCTTATAGCATTACAAGGCAGTTTGTGTTCCCGAACCCTCAGAGTAATAGGAATAGAGGATTACCAAAGCACATATAAAGAAGAGAGAACCTGACAGACGTGATATCCATGACGTAGATGGAGCTAGAAGAGATATCCCATGGCCATACGGTTTGTTTTGTCTTAGTTGAAGACCCGTGTTTTAGAAGAAGCTTTTACCCGCCGAAGACGGATGTGTCGGACCGAAAGGTGCAAATATCGCAGTCAAACTGTAAACTAGCGACACAACGCATTTCGTCCTCGAGACTATATCCTGCTACTTACAAAGCGGTGTTCATGGCTTGGTAGTGGGAGATTGAGAACGAACGCAGAAGATGAAGAAGAAGAAGAAGAAGAAGAAGAAGAAGAAAAAGAAGAAGAAGAAGAAGAAGAAGAAGAAGAAGAAAAAGAAAAAGAAGAAGAAGAAGAAGAAGAAGAAGAAAAAGAAGAAGAAGAAGAAGAAGAAGAAGAAGAAGAAGAAAAAGAAGAAGAAGAAGAAGAAGAAGAAGAAGAAAAAGAAGAAGAAGAAGAAGAAGAAGAAGAAGAAGAAGAAGAAGAAGAAGAAGAAGCTTATAGGCTTGATGATGATGGTAATGAATTAGAAGGAAAGTCATCCAAATATCTTAACAAACTATTTAAAGGACGAAACGGCCTTCTTAATGTTCTTCCTTTCGTTTCTCCTGTCAATCAGGATATGAAGAGATCTCTAGAACGAACGCTACTGTGTGCTACATGCACAGTTGCATTCACCGCCTCAGATATTTCCGTATTCTACTTTTTTTCGTGCTCTGCCTTGATCTTGAATACGTTGTATCAAAATAGTCTTTCTTGTTGGAGTATGCGGTGTGGTGGTAGTTTTGTTACATGACCAAACCCTTCTAGTAGCTGTTCAAGGTTTCGCATCAAGAAGGAGGCACGTCCAAGTAAGATTTATCCACAAGCATCTTGAACGATCCAATTTCAGCCGCCACGAAACAGTAGGTGTTCGAATCCTGCAATTTTCACGTGACCCCTGGCCTCATGCAGGTGGGATCATGCCCTTGTTTAGTCATATCGGAGACTGTCGATAAAATCGGAAGATCAGTGTAAACACGGTGCATATACAAGATCGCTGGGCAGTTGGAAATCGAAAAGAGCACACTTCTATCTGGACAAACACTTATAAATTATGTTTTTTTCCCAGGAATAGGAAGTCGCAGGAAGTGAGATCGCAAAATGGATCTACTACGAATAGTCTTCGGCTACCTGGCATCAAACATGTCTCGGTCTGTTTGAATACCAGAACACTTAGTTAATATTTTAAGTCATCTGAAACCTGCTTATGGTGACTATTTTGAACTCTGTTGTTTTCAGCCGCCGTTATGTTGTTAGAGTAATGCGTCTTCGCTACTTCCCTCACTAAGAGCAATGATACTGTTTCTAATTACCGTTCTTGACATCTGCGGTGTGAATTAAAACCAGGAGTAGAGTATTTACTGTTATCCATTGTAACGAGTTGAAGCGAGACATGCCAGCCGGGAACAATTCAAATGAGTAAACAAAACACAGTGTTACCGTAATCTGACACATTTAACTCAACGATAAAACAAACTCACTTAGATTACTTGATGAATGTTGTCAGAGGCAACACGTGACACCACTTAAATATTGTGTTGGTCCTTTCACACAGAGATTCTAATATAACGTGAACAAATTCCTGGCTGTAATGTTTGACCTTCTATTTCAACAGTCTGATAAATGTTGCCTTTCAACAACACGGCCACACTACCAGGGCTATAAATCGTGTTGTTTTAGAATCCATTCTTAATGCATAATAAGTTTCCGGTTTCTGGAATCGATACTGTGGTAACCAGTGACAACATACAGCTATTCAACTGTGAAATTCGATTGTTAGTTGCAGAAACTAGTCGTCGGCTGTTTGCAATATCCAGGTGGGATATGGTGGTCGATATATGTCAATTATAGGCGATGGTTTCAACGTTCTTATGTAACCAAAGGCGGTCACGCTCACAGGTACCGGTTCCGTAATTAAACATTAAAATTACTGTTCCCTGTAAGATAACTTAACTAACTGACCGTTTTTATACTGGTTTAGACTCTTAATGAGTCTGCATACAACCAGTTTCATTTACATTTCCTTGCTCTAAAAGCTGTGTGCATCTAAGCTATTTTTAAATGCATTAATTGTTCTTTCCTCCACTACTTCCTGTGACAATGTATTCCAAGCCTTCACCACTCTGACTAAAAAATATTTCCTAATCTCTAATCTGGACCGTTCTTTAGTTAATTTGTATCTATGCCCTCTTGTTGTTGAAGTTGATTGTATTTGAAAAAAAAATTGTTATAGTCTAATTTATCTTTTCCTCTAAGTATTTTATGAACCTGATCTGTCACCTCAAATTCTTCTCCTTTCTAGAAACTGTAGGCCGGTTTAGCATCATAACTTTAATTCTGGAATCTCTCTACCATCTGTGTCGCTTTTATTTGTATCATTTCCAAATTGTTTATATCGCCTCTACTATAAGGACTCCACACCTGTACACAGTACTTCAATCTAGGTCCAACTAATGCTTTATTCAGTTTGACTATCACTTCCTTGCTCCTATGATTAATATTTTTTTTGTAACATACCTATCATCGCATTTGCCTTTTTTTCACTGCTTCCTGGACTTTCAGGGCCGGATACTCTGGCATGAGCTGGATATATCAGGGAGTAGGATTTTCTGCTTAGTTGACTAGGCTTGAGCAGCTTATTAATCAACTGCATTTGAGACGAATGCCGTACTGGGTGGTTAAGCGATGTGCAAATCTATCTTAATGGACTCAAAAACTAGAGCAAAGTAGACCCTCACCTTGTTAGGCGCCGTCTATGCAGCTCTTAACAAACCAAAATGATTGTCGGTGTTATGCTATATCACAAATTTAGACTCATCTTACGACATGCTCTCTGTGGTGCAGTGGTGCTATTCTTTTCGTTGTCATAAACAAAGACTCAGGTGGGCCACATTAGTCCAATACGTTTGTTTGTTACCTAAATAATAAATTCCAGGTGCGTTCAAAGAAAACCGGGACTTTTTTGTTCTAGTTCCACTGAATGGGTTATAGAGTGTATGAACTACTATCATTAAGGATACTAATGTCATATTACTGCTAAGTGGTCCACTTGCTATGGGCTTGTCACGTGATAGATTAAATGAAAATGACGATCAACACTGTTAGTGCTTGCATAGAGCATTGTGTTGTGATGAAGTTTCTTGTGAAATAATGGGTGAAACCTGCGGAAATGTACAGAAGGCTGCAAACTATAACACGTGATGAGACACTCAGCCGCAGTAACACATTTGAATGGTGTAAACGTATTAGAGAAGGCCGGACATGCGTGAGTGATGATCTCAACCCACCACAGTCATTCGAACAATTGCATCTGCAGGTAAAGTAATGGCGAGTGTTTTCTAGGATAAATTTGGCATTCATGGTGATTTTCTATCCGTAGTGCCACTATCAACAGTGAACAGTACATACGCATTTTGAGTGATGTGCATAACTATCTGCTAAAAAGAAGGTCTGGTTTGATCACAAAGGGCGTCACGCTCATGCAAGAGAACCCTCGACCTCATACGGTTTACCGCGTAATGTACCATCTGCAGCAACTCTGCTGTGAGGTATTGCCACATCCACTATTCCACCCAGACCTCGCCCCAAGCGATTTCCACCTGTTTTGACCCCCAATAGAATGCCATGCAAGGTCAGCATTTCAGCACTAAAGACGAAGTGAAACAGGCTGTCCTGAATTCGTTCAGACATACTGACAAATCTTTCACGCTGAAGCTTTTCAAGTATTACTTAAACGTTGCAATAAGTGCATAAACGTTGCAGGAGATTATGTCTAAAAATAAATGGCATTTTGACTACATACACAAATAATTTTCGTTACCAAAAAATAGTCCCGGTTTGATTTGATCTCTCCTCGTATAAGTAAAATACTAACCTAGTCTGTACACTACGTGGCGGCCACAAACTAAATCGCCTAAGTCTTCCCGGTAAACACACAAAATTAGAATAAACACTGTCTACAAAATGGGTTGTGTTGTTTTCAAAGATACTGACTCGTCTAAACTTTCTGTGGCCAACTGAAGAATATTTACCTGTGTCCTCCTCGCTGTTGTGCAGTGCAAAGGTTCCAGTATTATCACCGCTAGGGGATTAACAGTGTTGAACCCCATCTCGTTAACCAGGCTACTGTAACACAACCATATGGCGTGATGTTGAATCTTGGTTATTTTGTTTCCCATGACCACTGATGTAATCCTTCGCATCATTAATGACATGTTAAATGAAAATCTAGCCAGCACACTGCGTGGCAAACAGCATTTATTGATCAGTCCTATAAATCCTTCAGGTGTACCCTAAAATAGAGAAGAAGATATGCTAATAACGTGTATTTCCGTGGGCGCAGTGAGAGTTCTTTGAGTCCGTCTAAGTACCACATTCTTTCTGTAGAGGGAGTGCCGGACATTGTTGGCAAACATTGTCCCACTTATGCTTAAACTGACAATTTTGTCATTGAGAAATGTTTATTGAGAGTTGGTTGTGAAATGTTTGTTGAGAGTTGGTTGGGAAATGTTGGTTGAGTGTTGGTTGTGAAATGTCTGTTAAGTGTTGGCGGAGGGATGTTTGTTGAGGGTTGGTTGTGAAACGTTTTTTTGAGAGTTGGTTGTGAAATGTATGTTGAAAGCTGGTTGTGAAATGTTTGTTAATTGTTGGCTGAGTGATATTTGTTGAGTGTTGGTTGTGAAACGTTTGTAGAGAGTTGCCTGTGAAATGTTTGTAGAGAGTTGGCTGTGAAACGTTTGTTGAGAGTTGGCTGTGAAACGTTTGTAGAGAGTTGGCTGTTAAAAGTTTGTGAGAGTTGGCTGTGAAACGTTTGTAGAGAGTTGGCTGTGAAACGTTTGTTGAGAGTTGCCTGTGAAACGTTTGTTGAGAGTTGGCTGTGAAATGTTTGTTGAGAGTTGGCTGTGAAACGTTTGTAGAGAGTTGGCTGTGAAACGTTTGTTGAGAGTTAGCTGTGAAACGTTTGTTGAGAGTTGCTTGTGAAACGTTTGTAGAGAGTTGGCTGTGAAACGTTTGTAGAGAGTTGCCTGTGAAAAGTTTGTAGAGAGTTGGCTGTGAAACGTTTGTTGAGAGTTGCTTGTGAAACGTTTGTAGAGAGTTGGCTGTGAAACGTTTGTAGAGAGTTGCCTGTGAAAAGTTTGTAGAGAGTTGGCTGTGAAACGTTTGTAGAGAGTTGGCTGTGAAACGTTTGTAGAGAGTTGGCTGTGAAACGTTTGTAGAGAGTTGGCTGTGAAACGTTTGTTGAGAGTTGGCTGTGAAACGTTTGTAGAGAGTTGGCTGTGAAACGTTTGTAGAGAGTTGGCTGTGAAACGTTTGTAGAGAGTTGGCTGTGAAACGTTTGTAGAGAGTTGGCTGTGAAACGTTTGTAGAGAGTTGGCTGTGAAACGTTTGTTGAGAGTTGGCTGTGAAACGTTTGTAGAGAGTTGGCTGTGAAACGTTTGTAGAGAGTTGGCTGTGAAACGTTTGTAAAGAGTTGCCTGTGAAAAGTTTGTAGAGAGTTGGCTGTGAAACGTTTGTTGAGAGTTGGCTGTGAAACGTTTGTAGAGAGTTGGCTGTGAAACGTTTGTTGAGAGTTGGCTGTGAAACGTTTGTAGAGAGTTGGCTGTGAAACGTTTGTTGAGAGTTGGCTGTGAAACGTTTGTAGAGAGTTGGCTGTGAAACGTTTGTAGAGAGTTGGCTGTGAAACGTTTGTAGAGAGTTGGCTGTGAAACGTTTGTAGAGAGTTGCCTGTGAAAAGTTTGTAGAGAGTTGGCTGTGAAACGTTTGTAGAGAGTTGGCTGTGAAACGTTTGTTGAGAGTTGGCTGTGAAACGTTTGTAGAGAGTTGGCTGTGAAACGTTTGTTGAGAGTTGGCTGTGAAACGTTTGTTTAGAGTTGGCTGTGAAACGTTTGTAGAGAGTTGGCTGTGAAACGTTTGTAGAGAGTTGGCTGTGAAACGTTTGTAGAGAGTTGGCTGTGAAACGTTTGTAGAGAGTTGGCTGTGAAACGTTTGTTGAGAGTTGGCTGTGAAACGTTTGTAGAGAGTTGGCTGTGAAACGTTTGTTGAGAGTTGGCTGTGAAACGTTTGTAGAGAGTTGGCTGTGAAACGTTTGTAGAGAGTTGGCTGTGAAACGTTTGTAGAGAGTTGGCTGTGAAACGTTTGTTGAGAGTTGGCTGTGAAACGTTTGTAGAGAGTTGGCTGTGAAACGTTTGTTGAGAGTTGGCTGTGAAACGTTTGTTGGGCGCTGATTGTTAGTCAGTCTGTTTAGATAGAAACCGTGCGATGATATTGTGCTTTGCCTTGTCTCTATCTAATTCCTTACAAAACATTAGGAGACTGCTATCGCTATCTGTTCTCTTAACCCTTCGCCAAAGCTCTCTATGTACTATTGCATTGGTAGTTTCTAGTGCAACGTATTTTGTGATCAGATTGCTAGTCGCATACAACCCCGTTTTTAAATGCCTTGGAAGGTTGCAGTAGTCCTATTCTTAGCTCTCTGGATTACACATTATGTCACTTTGCTCTTCTCATGGAGTCGATAGACACATAAGAACAGATTTACATTGCATGTGTGTCCTCCTCTGCTTTTACAGGCCATTATTTTACCTGACATTACCATTGCCATTTGCGTGAACTTCTATTTCTCCTATTTTAACCAACTTCCCCAAAACACAGAGAGCTGAAATTGTGCAGGCGACCTGTTAATCAATCACATGTTGTCAGATCTTTGTACCGAATAGAGAAGATTTGTAATTATTGATTTGGTTTTAGCCAGACATTTAATTTGTTGAACACATCATATTTATGATTTCAGTGGCTCGCTTTAACTGTGTAAACAGAAGTAAAGGTCTGAGCTTAGCACGATTTAATTGTGTAAACAGAAGTAAAGGTATGACCTTAGCATCATTTAACTGTTTAAAAAGAAGTAAAGGTATGACCTTTGCATCATTTAACTGTGTAAACAGAAGTAAAGGTATGACCTTAGCATCATTTAACTGTGTAAACAGAAATAAAGGTATGACCTTAGCACGATTTAACTATGTAAACAGAAATAAAGGTATGACCTTAGCACGCTTTAACTATGTAAACAGAAATGAAGGTATGACCTTAGCATGATTTAAGTGTGTAAACAGAAGTAAAGTTATGATCTTAGCATGATTTAAGTGTGTAAACAGAAGTAAAGGTATGACCTTAGCATGATTTAAGTGTGTAAACAGAAGTAAAGGAATGACCTTAGCATGATTTAAGTGTGTAAACAGAAGTAAAGGTATGACCTTAGCATGATTTAAGTGTGTAAACAGAAGTAAAGGTATGACCTTAGCATGATTTAAGTGTGTAAACAGAAGTAAAGGAATGACCTTAGCATGATTTAAGTGTGTAAACAGAAGTAAAGGAATGACCTTAGCATGGTTTAAGTGTGGAAACAGATGTAAAGTTATGACCTTAGCAGATTTAACTGTGTAAAAAGAGGTAAAGTTCGTACCGTAGCAGACACTTCTAGAATGAATGAAGAGTTAGAGATTTTATTGTTCGTCGTCTCAGCTTTGTTGTAATGTGAAAGTTCCAGTTTCCGTCTTTCCTGTCTTGCCTTCTTCCTGTCTTGCGCGCTACGATTGGGGCCTGGACCGTTATTTATCCTGTTGGTTACTGCTTGCTTACAAGCTAGATGAAATCACAGTTTTAAAAACGTGTATGGTATGAGTATAAGAAGACATATTACAGTGTAATCACTCATTCAATCAATCAATGAACTGAAACTATTCAACTCCCTGCGGAGCATAGATCATCAACAAATACGCGTCATCATTGCCAGCTTCGCCCACGTTTTTCCTGCTCTTTTTAAGTTTCTTTAGACTTCTCTTCTCCGCGAGGTCTGCTCTTCTTCTCTGGCCTTGAGAATTCTAGAATAGTGCCTGCCTTGTAATGCTACCATCTGTTTTTCGGAATTGATGTACTTTACATAGCCAGTGCCTTCTCTTTCTGTCTAGTCCTCTCACATCTGTAGGTTCTTTCTCTATATTACAGACTTTATTATACCATTTTATTCCCTTAATTCGTTGCAGGCATCCATGGATTAAAGCATGGTTCTTTTTGTTGTAGTTTTCGCAATTTCCTACGTCACAAAATATTACAATATGACGGACTTTATATTGGAGATCTTTATTTTAGCTGAAGAACTGATTTATTTCGATTTCCACAAACTCATTAAAGCAATAAAAGCTGCTTTCACTTTTGCATTATTAATGTGATATCTCTACTAGTACTTCCAACACTGTCAATGCTGCAACCAAGATATTTGAATAAATCTACATCTAGTAGAACTCTGTCCGCTAGTACAACATGATTGTTATTGTCCTCATTTATTCTCATAATCTGTATTTCTTCTTTGGGTACCCACATACCCATTGTACTTCTTCTTCTTCTTCTTCTTCTTCTTCGTACGCTGTTTACAGCGATATTTACGTTGCACTGTTTTATTTTGTTAAGCCTGTGGCTCAGTGCATCCGATTTCAACAGGAGTTTCTGTAGGGTTGCCCTCCTTAGCCTTTGGCTGTCCCCAGCCTAACTGCAAGGCAACAGTTGTTTTTGGTCAGAGTTGTCTCTCTTAGGAAGTTGTCTTGCAGGACTATCGAGTCTTCCCTACTCGTGTCTATAGGGTTTGGCAATGATATGATGGACTATGTACTAGTTTGTACTATCCCGGAAGAGAGGCAGTCCAGTGTGACTTTGTCCCAGGATCGTCACGTCCTGCCAGAAACGTAGCATATGCATGTGAGTGAGGTATCTCTTTGCTCCCTTTATTTTCTCGGCTCGTCTGCAGTGATGGTACGCCTAGCATTCCCCGCCACCCGGGAGATTGTCACAATAGGGCAGGAGGTGCAATGTCCGCTGGACTGCATCTCTTCTGCGTCCATTGGGATGACTGATAGCAGACAGAGGCAAAGAGCGAGGCAGGAATGCATTTTACCAGGTGCATTTCTGCGGCTCGACCGGGCCGGGCTGAGACGAAAGCCCCAGCCATGTCGTAGCCTCCCATCACAGCGGTGCTGAGATTTAGGGCGGGATTCTGGCTTAGAGGCGTTCGGCCGTAGTCCCTCAGATATACCCATTGTACGATCTGAGACCCCTGTCTGACCCTCGCTGATCGGCCATTGCAGTCATAGTAAACAGTGTGGAAATATAGTGCCGGACAAAACTTTGGGAGCCACGAGCATCGTCTACAAAGATTTAAATGCCAATGATGATGATTATGACACACATACCAAATTTCAGCATTCGCATTATGGTACAGTTGAAGATCAGTGACAAATATTCTTCTTCTTCTTCTTCGTTCGTTCTCAATCTCCCACTACCAAACCCTGGAAGGGTAAGTAGCAGAATGTAGTCCAGAGCACGGAATGCGTTGTGTCGTAGTTTACAGCCCTGCTGCGACATTTGCACCTTTCGGTCCAACACATCCGACTTCAGCAAGCATTCTTTGAGTACCGGGTTAGCATTCTCTCTCGATCCCTTCTCCTTAGCCAGTCTGCCCTGCTGCAGCATGTTATCCAGGATCACCGCGTGGAGGTGTAGAAGGATCTTGGCAGCTATCGTTCGCTGGCCTGACGCTAGCAGTCAGCTATGAGTAGCTGACCACTGCAGCTCATGCGCTGCTCAGCGTCTTGATCCCGACAGATATTCAAGTCCACTATTTTGAATATTTTGACAGAGCAATGTCGAAAAGCTAGAACAGGTGGGGTCGGAAAGAAAAGCACGATATGGTAGAACAATAGTGTTCAGGCGACAATAAAAGACAACAAAATTGATATTCAAGAAATCGCGTAGCTCACATACCATGGAAAACTATGTCGCTTATAGGGAATCAAAGCGAAAATCAAAGACGGTCACTAAGGCAGGCACACGAGAGTACGTGGCAGAAATACTGGGAAATACTTGATGAACTATGTTCCACATCACCGAGAGGTTTTTTACCGAAAGATACGTGCTCTCCGTTTGCGAGATGAGAGCTATAATCCCTCCACAATTGTTAATGACAGGGAGGGTCTGTCAATCTTTGATCCCGACCAGATAAAGACACGATGGGAGACTGTTTTCACAGAACTTCTGAAGTTCTTCAAACGCAGGACTGTGGCAACTCATATCTGAGCAAAATCAAAATATAGTACAAGACCCCGGCCAAACTGCCCAAAATCAAACTATAGTACAAGACCCCGGCCAAACTGCCCAAAATCAAACTATAGTACAATACCCCGGCCAAACTTCCCAAAATCAAACTATAGTACAAGACCCCGGCCAAACTGCCCAAAATCAAACTATAGTACAAGATCCCGGCCAAACTGCCCAAAATCAAACTAAAGTACAAGACCCAGGTCAAACTGTAAAAAATTACACAATAATACTAAGACAAGAGGTCAGAGAGGCACTTAAAGAAAGCCCTAACAACAAGGCCCCATTGGTGGACAATATACCGGCGGACGCCATTAAAGTCCGCCAGGAGGTCGGTGCCCCATGGTTAACACAGCTATTTAATCAGGCGTAGCTAGAAAGGATGGGACCTATAGATTGGCAGAGAGCGGTTGTGGTGATTATTTGAAAGTACAGAGGAAGCAAAATAAATGCGGCTCATACAGAGGCATATCGCTTCTAAGCCACGTGAGGAAAATGTTTGCTAGGGTCCTCGAACAGAGAGTTCGGGCAATGGTGGAACCGCTGCTTAGTGCATCACAATCAGGTTTTACAAAAGGCCGAGGGTGTACTGATGGCAAATTCACGCTGCGAACGTTAAGCGAAAAAAAACATCGAATACAATAAAGAACTGAACATGGTCTTCGTAGAAACTCCATCAAACAAACAAATTACCATTAAGCAAGGCGACAACATGCTCACTGAAAAAAAGCAGCAAACGCCTTTGTTGAACATTATGCCAGAGCAAGTCACATTGATGTCCCTGCAGAAAGGCAGACAGACATTAGTGAAGAGCAAAAGGGGCACGACAACATCAATATGGCCCCAGAAGAGCATATGATGGCAAAATTAACAATGAATGAAATGGAAGAGGCCATGAGAACATTAAAGAAAAAGAAATCTCCCGGAAAAGACGGGATAACAAACGAAATGCTGATGGGGCTGGGCCAAACAGCAAAGAGGAAGTTACTATCAGTTCTGAACCAAAGCTGGAAAAGGGGTATTGTACCCCAGGCATGGAAAGACGCAGTACTTGTACCAAAGAAAGGAGAAGACAAAACAGATCCAAATGGATACAGGCCTATCAGCCTACTGAGCTGTGTAGGCGCACTGATGGAGCATATGATAAACACCAGACTGATGTGGCATCTGGAAGAAAAACGAATACTAATTCCACATCAAGCAGGCTTTAGACAGGACAGATCCACTGAGGATCAGTTCATCCTCATAGCCCAGGAAATAAAAGATGCCTACCAGGAGCAAAAACACACAGTAGCGGTTTGGGGGACCTAGAAAAGGCATTTGACAAAGTCTGGAAAGAGGGACAGAGTCAAGCTAAGAAGAAGTGAAGTTTGTGGGAAAATGTACAAATGGATAAGTCACTACCTCAAAAACAGAACGGCCAGAGTTCAAGTACAAGGGCAGATGAGCAAAATGGTGACACTTGAGCAGGGAGTACCCCAAGGGGGAGTACTGTCACCCACACTCTTCCTTGTGTATATAAATAATATAACATAGAATATACCAAGAAGAGTGCATAGCTCAATGTTTGCAGACGATCTGGCTATGTGGACCTCTGAAAAGAATCTCACCATAGCAAGAAATTGGATGCAGCAGGCCCTAACATCGCTGGAAGACTGGGCGAACTCATGGCTGGTCAAAATAAACGAAGAAAATGACACGTACAATATTCTCGCTTTCAAACAAACCCCAAAACTCCAAATTAAGTCTTAACGGCAAATACCTGCAGCCAAACGACAACCCAAACTACCAGAGTCATATTTGATCGGCGCATGACATGAAAAAGTCAGATCGAGAGAAACCGAATGAGAGCCAGAGAGAGAATGGCAATCATGAGGAAACTTGCTGGCACAAGCTGGGGAGCAGACAAAAGTATACCAAAGAAACTGTACACTGGAAGAGTGAGACCAGTTCTCGAGTATGGCATTGCGGCATGGACAACAGCAGCAAACGCAGACTTCGATAAAATTAGCAAACTCAAAAACCAAGCCATGAGAGTTATAACAGGAGGCATGAAGTCAACGCCAATTGTAGGACTTTAAAAGATTACAAAACTGCAATCCATGACCGACAGAAAAGACTGCAGAGCCCAGCAGCAATCACAGAAACTCAGAAGACTGACTGACCATCCAATGCACCAGAGACTAAACAATTTGGGAAATGGGAAACTAAAGCGGAGAAACTTTGCAGAAATAGCCAAAGCAAAAATGCACGAAGACCCCATGAACGCACTAACAACGCCAAAGCCCATCCCTACTGTACAAAAACCTAACTGGACGCCGCAAATATATCCAGAGGTGGTAGAAAATATACCAGGTATTGGAAACAAAAACTGCCAGACTGAAAAAGAAAGAAAGATACTACCCTGAGCTACATAATGAAAAAATATCCAAGCATGGACTGGAGCGATGCGTACACCGACGGTTCTGTAACAAACACAACACAGAACGGAGGGGCAGGAGCATTTCTGAACCTACCAAATGGCAGAAAAATAACACTGTCATTCGCTACTGGAAAATACACAAGCAATTTCAGAGTGGAGGCAGAGGCACTGAGGGCGGCAGTGGAAGAAATGGTGACAGGTAAAAGGAATGAAAGCCATATAGTCCTGCTTACAGATGCTTTGGCCGTAGTCACAGCACTAAAAAGCCAGAAAAATACTGAACTTAATAATTTAAGAGCAGTACTCTGTCAACTATGCCAGCAGTTTGCACCAAAAAGGGTAGTGGTACAGTGGGTTCCATCCCACTGCAACATCCAAGGCAACGAGGAGGCAGACAGACTGGCAAAAGAAGGTGCAAGACTACCACAACCAGATACTAGTATGACATACGAAGAGTCAAAACGGCTTATTAGAGCTAGATACATGACCAAATGGGAAACCGAACATACTGGTTACACCAAAAACGATGCATATTACCAGTTGAACAGAAGAGAGCAGGTCGTGGTCTTCAGACTTCGCACTGGCCACGATAGACTGAGGTACCACCTATTCAACAAATTGAAGATAGGTGGCACTGACGAATGCCCGTGTGGTACCGATAAAATGGCAGCTGAACATCTGCTGCAAAACTGCCCGACATACGAGGACCAGAGAGAGCAGATGTGGCCATCACCAGTGGCAACACTAGACAAGCTCTATGGCAGTGTCGACAGCCTCGGGATGACCGCTGCTTTTTTCGAAAAAATAAAGGTTGATGTCTGACTGCGTACAATGAAGAAGAACAGGAAAAGGCCTTCGACATGGTAAATAGAAATAAGCTATGGAAGGTAATGGGAGAATATCGTATAAAAGGTCAGCTACTTAATAATGTTCGTTCTTTGTATATTAACAGCGAGGATGCTGTGCGAACAAGCGCCGGTTTGACTAACTAGTTTTTAGTGAAGAGTGGTGTACGTCATGGATGTGTTCTCTCCCCTCTTCTTTTCATCATTTATATGGATAACATTACCCAGTTAGCAAATCCACTGGATAAAAAAGCGCAAAATGTACTGAAGTTCGCTGATGATCAAGGCATCTTCTATTACAAAGGGGATGACTTACAACATCCCCTCACCTCCCTCAATTCCATCTGTCAAAAATATGACATGAAGATCTACATAGAAAAGACTGTGTCTATGACAATAACCCGAAAACATGCGAAGCAACGCTTCCACAGCGACCACAAAACTTTCCAGCAGGTTCGAAAGTTCAAGTACCTGGGAAATGTTTTCATCGATGATGGCAGAGTAGACAGAGAGATAGCCCATCGTATTCAGGAAGCAAGCAATGTCCACTACCAGCTTGCACCGATTCTAAAACATCCCGGAGTACAGCTTTCAACAAAGAGAAGGTTGATCAACACGCTTTTTATTCCTACTTTGTGTTACCAGTGTTAATCGTGGTCCTTATTGGAACGTCACAAAAGTAAGATTCAGAGCTGTGAGATGCGCTGCGTGCGAAGTGCAGTTGGCAAGTCTATCCGAGACAAGATTCAGAGCTGTGAGATGCGCTGCGTGCGAAGTGCAGTTGGCAATTCTATCCGATACAAGATTCAGAGCTGTGAGATGCGCTGCGTTCGAAGTGCAGTTGTCAAATCTATCCGAGACAAGATTCAGAGATGTGAGATGCGCTGTGTACGAAGTGCAGTTGGCAAGTCTATCCGAGACCGTATCCGAAACACCGCGTTGAGGAAGATGCTAGGAACGAACACAGTACCTACATTGCCTACATTGAAGCCCAACAAATCAAGTGGTTTAGCCAACTGGTTTGAATGCGTTATGATCAACCAGCAGCAAAGAGCCTATCACATGCAAGTATCAGGTGCTCGTGCAAGAGGCCGCCCTCGATGCAGATGGATAGAATGTGTGTCTAAAACACTCGAGAGGTTTTACTTGGCGACCACACAATCTTCTCACCTGACCCAAACAAGAGATCTACGCGTCCCGTCTCTCTGCGACGCCGCATGGCAAGAGCAGTAGGACACAAGAAGAAGAAAGAACATCAAATTTCAGTGACCATTGAGTAAGTACCTTTATTTTATTTGTATTTGGTTGTGGTTCTGAGGTAGATGAGCCAAGTCATAAGCAAAGCTTACGTCATTGAGTATTTTCATCAAAAGCAATCGAATTCCATTTTCGTATGTAGAAGTCGGGTTCTTTATAATCCAATCAATAGCGAACATTAAGGGAAAGGTTGCACGCTGACAATATTGGCGGTCAATGGGACACTGGAGAGAAAAAAGGTACTGGCTGATTTACATCACGTGACAGAAGGCGGACGTATCCGATTTAATATATTTTTCAGATAAGCAATTATGAAGAATCATTAACGCAAAGCACACGATATTGATGATAAAAAACTGGCTGTAATGTTAAGTCTGAAACTTTAGAATTACTAGCACTGAATCTGTGGTTAGGTAAGTACAATAAAGCGAAGCTGCAAGGGTGATGAAGGCTAAAACTTTAGAGTAACATAAACATATAGAACTCAGTACCCACACAAATGCAGACACAAAAACAAAATTAAAGTAACGACCCGTACATATACACATGTACACATTTGTTTGTTAGTGTGTTTCTGTGTAGCCGAATCAAGTATTTCTTATTTAACCTACTCTGTAATTGCTGGCACACCATAACTATTATTTTTCACACATACCTGGCCACTGTTAGCCCTCGTTCTTGTAAATGGTATCTGACAGAATCGTATTTTGTGTCATGTCGAATGATGTTGTTACTGATCCAGCAGCACCCGGGCTCTCGCTCTTCGGCCCAATGCCATGCGATGGTATCTACACGTGTTTATCAGTTGTTTTCTAGTACCATAACAATGGGTTCCATTTATCTAGTCTAGGAGGAAGAAGTATTTTCCTAAAAAAACGTTGAAAGCTGAGCATTCGTAGAGATGATGATCAACTGTTTTATATGGGTGTGTACACAGCTGGCAATCAGAAGTATGTTGTGGTTAGATTCTGTTCAAGTGCATGTTTAGTGAGATGTGTTTGGTTCTCAGTTGGAAATGTGTGCTCTGATCCTTTCTCATGAGTTGGTTTATACTGAAATTTGGATTGGGGCTTGCCATATGTCTGTTGACTTCCCTCCCCGTGTTTCCCGTGGCTTCTCTGTTCAGCAAAGTTTATATGTTTGCTGTTCTTATGAGCTGTTTGACTGTTTGTAAAGTTGTTGCTGTGTGTGACTGTTCTTGTATTGATCCCTTCTTCGCTTGTCTATCTGCCTTGTCATTGTCAGGTGTGTTTGAGTGTCAATGGATTCACTGCATAACTATACTATTTGTTGTTATGATTTCTGGAGTGATTTGAAGCAAAGCCCCACGAGGAGATAGCATAACAAATAATTCAAGTCAAACTTGACAGCATAGACAAACCTGGCAGAAATGAGCAGACACAAATTTTCAGACACAAAACGGAAGATTTCTGACTCAAGATCCACCTCTACAATATGGGTCTAACAGACTTCCCTACATGCTAGAGCGGAGCATCCAAACAAACACCAGAACGTATATCCTGCAGGATGTCCTACTCATGCAGACCAAAGAGAGATCCAGAAAAGCGACAAACCTCGAAACGCTTTGAAGACCTGAAACGTACAGTTTTCTACGCGAACCTCACATGGCTACAAGCATAGCTTCAGTTGACGGAAACAGAAGTTACGTGCTTTAAATGGTATAGCTATTTTTTACTTGTCAAGACCTTGTGTTGGTAAGGTAGAGTTTTTTGTTTCTGCTACAGTGCGATTATTAAATCTTACTTTCCAATATCATCAACATTGAATCTGCACTAAGCATTTTTTTTTAAACTGTCATAAAACTTTAGACATATGACTATATACCTCTTCGCCACTGCTGTCGCCACGTCGTGTGCTAGTTCTGTTTGTACATTTCTTCTTCTTCTTCTTCGTACGCAGTCAGACAGTAACCATTATTTTTTCGAAAAAAGCGGCGGTCATCCTGAGGCTGTCGACACTGCCATAGAGCTTGTCTTTGCAGTTCCTCTGGTGATGGCCACATCTGCTCTCTCTGATCCTCGTATGTCGGGCAGTTCTGCAGCAGATGTTCAGCGGTCATTTTACCGGTACCGCACGGGCATTCGTCGGTACCACCTATCTTCAATTTGTTGAATAGGTGGTACCTCAGTCTATAGTGGCCAGTGCGAAGTCTGAAGACAACGACCTGCTCTCTTCTGTTCAACTGGTAATAGGCATCGTTTTTGGTGTAACCAGTATGTTCGGTTTCCCATTTGGTCATGTATCTGGCTTTAATAAGCCGTTTTGACCCTTCCTACGGTTTGTACATTTCATTCCCACCACAAAAAAATGAAATGCCTTATCGTGGATTCGACCTGCTGTTCTTCTTGTCAGCAGGCAGGCATACAAACAATGTTTCCTCCCCTTACATAAAGTCATGAATTGATACGTGTAATAGCTTAATTGTATGCCAAGTATGAGACGCTCCATCTGGGGATATACAAGAAGTAATGGCATTTTCACGTTCATTTGAGCTTAACGAATTTTACATTTTTGTAAATGTCGCTTTCTGTTTGATCTCTTCAGACTTGAGAGGAATGTCTAGAGCAGGGCAGAGACAAATTGAACAGTGACATTTAAGATCAATCGGGGGAAAATAAGATTGATCAATAAACTGACATCAATAAAAATGAATAGACAACAAATATACAGACGATCTCTGTGTGTGGCGGATATGTGTGTGTATGGCTGTATGTCTATGTGGGTGTGGTGGATATGTGTCTGTGGATGTCTGTGGTGGATATATGTGCGTGGATGTCTGTATGTGTTGTGGGGTGGATATGTATGTGTGTGTCTGTTTGTTGGTGTGGTGGATATGTGTGTGTGTGTATGTGTGTGGGGTGGATATGTGTGTGTGTGTGTGTGTATGTATGTGCGTGTGGTGGATATGTATGTTTGTGGGTGAATGTTATGGGCGCTTGGGTGTATGTTATGGGCATGTAGGTGTTTGTGTGTATGTTATGTGTGTGTGTGTTATGTGTGTGTGTGGGTGTCTGTTATGAGCGTGTGGATGTTTGTATGTGTGATATGTGTGTGTTGTGTGTGCATTTGTGTGTACATACCCGACCTTTCTTTGTGAATAGCCCACGTTTGTATTATTTTTTAGATCAAGTCATCTTTTGACCATTCAGTGCCAAAATGATGTTCACTCTAGAAGAAAGAAAGATATACGTTTTTAAGCAAAACTAAAAATTACAATTTCATTAGATTTTTAAAAGATTGTCCAGCTACAGTTTGATTGCGTGGCAGTTTGCCACATTGTTTTGCGCAAGATTAATAAAACTGGCTCGGTCAAACGTGTTGGTAGTGCTAGACCGTGGTATGTACACACTGACCAGTGCGTTGATGATGTCTTTCTTCTTCTTCTTCTTCTTCTTCTTCTTCTTCTTCGAACGCTGTAAGGCGTCAACCTTTATTTTTTCGAAAAAAGCAGCGGTCATCCTGAGGCTGTCGACACTGCCATAGAGCTTGTCTAGTGTTGCCACTGGTGATGGCCACATCTGCTTTCTCTGGTCCTCGTATGTCGGGCAGTTTTGCAGGAGATGTTCAGCGGTCATTTTCCTTGTACCACACGAGCATTCGTCAGTGCCACCTATCTTCAATTTATTGAACAGATGGTACCTCAGTCTGTTGTGGCCTGTGCGAAGTCTGAAGACCACGACCTGCTCTCTTCTGTTTAACTGGTAATAGGCATCGTTTTTGGTGTAGCCAGTATGTTCTGTTTCCCATTTGGTCATGTATCTAGCTCTAATAAGCCTTTTTGACTCTTCGTAGGTCACACTAGGGTCTGGTTATGGTAGTCTTGCACCTTCTTTTGCCAGTCTGTCTGCCTCCTCGTTGCCTTGGATGTTACAGTGGGATGGAACCCACTGTACCACTACTCTTTTTGGAGCGGACTGCTGGCATAGTTGACAGAGTTATTAAGTTCAGTATTTTTCTGGCTTTTTAGTGCTGTGACTACGGCCAGGGCATCTGTAATCATAACTATATGGCTTTCATTCCTTTTGCCTGTCACTAATTCTTCTACTGATGATGTCCAACACGTGGTGTTATGCCAGAAAGATCAAACTCAAACTCTTTATACCCAAGGATAAGTTTCAAGAGCATAGAGATCTTTCTATCTAAACCTCCATCCTGTGTGCACAAACTGCCCAAGTACTTGAACTCCTGTACTTGTTTGATCTTGGTCCCGTTTTCCATAATGTTCATGTTTGCAGATGATCTGCTTATTTGCATAGTTTCTGTTTTGGATGTGTTCAATCTCACACTATAGCTTTCCAGAGTTGAGCACAGTCAGACGTTGCTGGCCATCAGCAGTGGCAACACTAGACAAGTTCTATGGCAGTGTCGACAGCCTCAGGATGACCATTTCCTTTTTCGAAAAAATAAAGGTTGACGTCTGTCAGCGTACGAAGAAGAAGAAGAAGAAGAAGAAGAAGAAGAAGAAGAAGAAGAAGAAGACGACGTTGCTGTAGATCACCTTCACTCTCGTAAAGTAGAAATGAATTACACATTTGTATTTGCTATGTATACTCAACTGCGAAATTTTATTAAATTTCGCCAGCTTATTACAGATTGCCTAGTTTATGAAAGGAGGCTACAATATTTATGAAAACAGATTGCCAAGTTTATTAAAGGAGGCTACCATGTTTATGAAAACAGATTGCCAAGTTGATGAAGTGAGGCTACCATATTTATGAAAACAGATTGCCAAGTTGATGAAGTGAGGCTACCATATTTATGAAAACAGATTGCCAAGTTGATGAAGTGAGGCTACCATATTTATGAAAACAGATTGCCAAGTTGATGAAGTGAGGCTACCATACTTATGAAAACAGATAGCCAAGTTGATGAAGTGAGGCTACCATATTTATGAAAACAGATAGCCAAGTTGATGAAGTGAGGCTACCATATTTATGAAAACAGATTGCCAAGTTGATGAAGTGAGGCTACCATATTTATGAAAACAGATAGCCAAGTTGATGAAGTGAGGCTACCATATTTATGAAAACAGATTGCCAAGTTGATGAAGTGAGGCTACCATATTTATGAAAACAGATTGCCAAGTTGATGAAGTGAGACTACCATATTTATGAAAACAGATTGCCAAGTTGATGAAGTGAGGCTACCATATTTATGAAAACAGATTGCCAAGTTGATGAAGTGAGGCTACCATACTTATGAAAACAGATTGCCAAGTTTATGAAGAAAGACTGCCAAGTTAATGAAGGACTTTGATGTAGTAAGTTGAGAGCGGCGTCAACTAAGAACAAAATAGGACTTAGAGTACCCGAAATACTCAGACTGACGGTTTCTTCAAGCGTATGTTTCGTCTGGGTTTTTCTCAATTTCAGCATCCGGTGCCATCTAGCGACTGATTCTAAATTTATTGATTTGTTAGCGTACTGATGTCCAGCAAACATTCTTCTGACATTCCTCACCAGGTCTAGAAATTCACGCTTCGCTCACTAGCAAGGTTAGGGTCAGATACTGTTTATGGACATAGAAATAAAAAACAGACCAACTAAATAAAAAACATGCAGTTTTTGGACTAACAATAATAATACGCCTTTAGTTTCTTTTGAGGTTAAGTCCAATACTACCAACAGATAGATTCATGCGGACTGACGGAGATATTATTCGTCTAATTACGAACACATTTTCTCGAACAATTTCCTCGATTTTCCGGCCGTTGAACAGTTGTTACTGCCCCGTCTCTATCAACAATATCGACACCAGACTTATTTCTGTCATTATAATTAGCCACAATGTGAGTATGGGTGTCACTAATTATCCCATGGGACATTTCGGTATCATAGGATAGTCATGATTACTCGGGTCGTTTACCCGCGCTTGGTTGAATATTTTCACTTTGACATTCATATCGCCTTCATTTCTCTAATAAGGGCATTTGATTTGGTTAAAATGGATGAACTCTTCTAAATCCTCTATAAAACAGGCTGCCTAAGCAAATTGCTACGAATAAAAATATTGTTCCATGAAGGCTAGAAAGGAACAGACCAATTTGATGGTAGCATATTTATAAAGAAATATTGAACATAGGAGCAAGGAAGTGATCGTCAAACTGTATAAAACATTATTTATACATAGATTGGAGTATTGTGTACAGGCGTGGAGTCCTTATCATAGAGGGGATATAAACATGCTGGAAAGAATATAAAAAAGCGACAAAGCTGATAGTGGGATTTCAGAATTACAGATATGAGGAAAGACTCAGAAAAACTGGCCTACAGTGTCTAGAAGAGAGAAGAATTCGTGGTGACTTAATACAGGTTTATAAGATGATCAGAGGAATGGATAAATTAGACTATAACAATTTTTCTTTTTAATACAGCCACCCACAATAACAAGAGGGCATAGCTACAAGTTGACTAAAGAGAGGTCGAGATTAGATATTAGGAAATATTTTTTTAGTCAGAGAGTGGTATCTGCTTGGAATGCTTGCGCCAGGGGAGGTAGTGGAGGTAGGGACAGTTAATGCATTTAAGAATAAATTAGATGCCCATGGCTTTTAGAGCAAGGTGATGTAAATAAAACTGGTTGTATACAGACTCTGCAGGGTCTTCTAAACCAGTATAAAGACGTTAAGTTATATAACAACTATTTCATATTCGCAGAAGTGTTAAGCCAGGTTGCGTCCTAGTCCCGATACTGCTCGGAATCTTCTTCACCATGTTACTGAAGCCTGCATTTTGTAGCGTAAATAACGGAATCTGATATCTAACTAGGTCAGATGATCGCCTGTTTAACCTTTCAAGTCTCAAGGTCAAAACGAAAATCCTTGAGATCCTCACCAGGGATTTGCTGTTTGTTAATGCTGTTACATTTGTCAAACTCAGCACGAGCTTCAAATGATAATAATAATGATAAGGACTCCACACCTGTACACAATACTCCAATCTATGTCTAAATAATGTTTTATACAGTTTGACCATCACTTCCTTGCTCCTATGTTCAATATTTCTTTATAAATATGCTACCATCAAATTGGTCTGTTCCTTTCCTGCCTTCATGGAACAATATTTTTATTCGTAGCAATTTGCTTAGGCAGCCTGTTTTATAGAGGATTTAGAAGAGTTCATCCATATTAACCAAAATCAAATGCCCTTATTAGGGAAATGAAGGCGATATGAATGTCAAAGTGAAAATATTCAACCAAGCGCGGGTAAACGGCGTGAGTAACTATGACTATCCTATGATACCGAAATGTCCCATGGGATAATTAGTGACACGCACACTCACATTGTGGCTAATGACAATGACAGAAATACGTCTGGTGTCGATATTGTTGATAGAGACGGGGCAGTAACAACTGTTCAACGGCCGGAAAATCGAGGAAATTGTTCGAGAAAATGTGTTCGTAATTAGATGAAGAATATCTCCGTCAATCCGCAAGAATCTATATGTTGGTAGTATTGGACTTAACCTCAAAGGGAACTAAAGGCGTATTATTATTGTTAGACCAAAAACTGCATGTTTTTTATTTAGTTGGTCTGTTTTTTTATTTCTATGTCCATAAACAGTATCTGACCCTAACCTTGCTAGTGAGCGAAGCGTGAATTTCTAGACCTAGTGAGGAATGTCAGAAGAATGTTTGCTGGACATCAGTAAGCTAACAAATGAATAAATTTAGAATCAGTCGCTAGATGGCACCAGATGCTGAAATTGAGAAAAACCCAGACGAAACATACGCTTGAAGAAACCGTCAGTCTGAGTATTTCGGGTACTCTAAGTCCTATTTTGTTCTTAGTTGACGCCGCTCTCAACTTACTACATCAAAGTCCTTCATAAACTTGGCAGGTTTTCTTCGTAAACTTGGTAATCTGTTTTCATAAATATGGTAGCCTCACTTCATCAACTTGGCAATCTGTTTTCGTAAATATGGTAGCCTCACTTCATCAACTTGGCAATCTGTTTTCATAAATATGGTAGCCTCACTTCATCAACTTGGCAATCTGTTTTCATAAATTCTCCTAGGCCTGCAACGATTTTGGTATCACAATCAGTCTCAACAAAATAAATATGATGGTACAGGATCGTACAACTAGTGGCATCGATAATTTGTAGCTGTCTGCTGTTCACCTAGGTCCATCATCAACAGCTCTTTCTTGACCCAGAAATAGATAGTCACATTGGCAAAGCTGCTGCTACATTTGTTCGCCTCACAACGTGGGTTTGGGAAAACCAGAAACTAACAAATAAAATCAAGATCGTGGGTCGTCAACATCCTTCTAATTGGTATCGAGACGTGGGCAATCTATGCCAAACAAGAGAATCCACGTCGCCTGCAATCCATTCTTTAAATTACATGGAGGTAAAGAATGACAAATGCAGACATGCGCTCTCGCACCACTCTCCGAAGCACGCACACTCTCCTTAGACAGTAGCAACTCCAATGGCTTGTTCATGCTCGTCTTGGAAGATGGTAGCGTTCCATCCAAATATTTTCTCTATTGTCAGTTGGCTATTGCAATGAACAGTCGGCTGAACACAGCTGAGATTCAAAGATGCATGTAAGCGGAACTAGAAGGCACTGGACATGTCCCGGCAAGACATAGTTGCAGACCGATGTAACTGGAGATGTACTCTGGAAGGACACCTCACGCTTGTTAGAGAGAAGCTACTCTACACGGAAAAGTGAAACGACAACGCCGCAAGGATAAATGAAAATAAAGAAAATAACAAGACGTAACTTTAAGGTCTTATCATTCTATAATCAGGCACGACTTAAAGAGACTACAAAGTAAGTGACACTACAACACATGGCAAAGAACACATTGTGTGAACACCGTGTGACGGCGACGAAATGCACAGATTCATTTAAATAGACGCATCCTCCAAGTCCGTACTAGTTTATAGCTGGCTGTTGAATGCCAGCCGAGGTGGATAACATCAGGAAAGGTGCCGCAAATGACCGGAGCGTTCCACGGACAGGTTGAAGCCACGTTTTGAGCTCGACCATGCAGCCAAATAGCGGATGTGGACTAGCCCAGCTGTGTCCATACCAGTCACGCCTCTTACCCTGGTCCATACCAGTCCCGTCTCTTATCCTGGTCCATACCTGTCCCGCCTCTTACCCTGGTCCATACCAGTCCCGCTTCTTACCCTGGTCCATACTAGTCCCGCCTCTTACCGTGTAACGACAGATCCAGCCCTCAGAAGAAATCCATTTTTCAAAGTTACTGATGGAATTTTGAAAAGTAGTGCACTGTCACATTTCGAGCATGTTGTAAAACACGATTAAAAAGTATGTCAATGAGGTTAGCAAAACGTTATGAATAACAAGTGATAAAAAAACGACAACTGCAGATGTTCGAATAGAGGGGTCATTTAAAGGGATCAGCTTAGTAGTGGCATTACGTTCCATACCGAGCAAACAGGAGAACTCTCAATAACTTCGTCACCATCATTCTCATGATCATGGTCGTCATCACCGCATTATCATCAGAAGCACCACTATTATTATCATCAGAAGCACCACTATTACCATCATTTCATCATCATCTTCACCATCATCATAAGAATCATTATCATCAGAAGCACCACTATTACCATCATTTCATCGTCAACGCCACCATCATCATCTTCACCATCATCAGAATCATCATCATCGTCATCATCGTCATCACCGTCATCATCATCTTCATCACAGCACTATTATTATTATCATCATCACCACCACCACCATCATGATCTGCATCACCCCCACCTCCATCTTCACCATCATCATAACAACTATTTTTATCATCCCCAACACCATCACCCTTAACATCCTCTTTATCACCAACATCATCATCCCCACCACCACCACCATTTTCATCATTAATACCATTATCATCACATCATCATCACCATCCCCATCATTATCTTCTTCATCTACAACATTCTGATCACTGTATTCATTATCCACACTATCATCGCCATCTTCATCAACACAATACTGGCTATTTTGAAAACAGTCCTCATCTGTATGCATTCCAGATACTGGGGAATAAAGCCACTGTTACCTTCCAAGTATGTCGTACATGACGAATAAAGATGTTCTACGTGGGACTAGTGACCTCATCATGGTTAAAAATTGGCCACAGAAACATACATGTAGGCGCATTCAAAATGCTTTCCACAGGCTTCCAGATAAGGGCCAACTGCTGAGGTGGTAAACATATGCTTCGTAAGTGACGAAATGAAGGCAAGGAAAATCACGATGGAGAAAGTAAGTATGTCTACAAGAGACAGACGACATACACCACGAGCGTCTTTCGATCCCTCCAATCTCCTCCTTCTTCATCTGGCCAATCTTTTCACTTCTCAAACGTATTACCTTTCAATTGAAGCAATTTTATGATTTATCTTTTCGCTAATTCTTTTTAATTTCTTCGTATTTTACGTTTCCAAACGTCGTCAGCTATACCCAATTGCGCACTTTAACAACATAAACATTGCTGTAAACAATCAATAGGTCTCTTAATGCACTGCAAATTATAAACAGAAAAAACACGGACACACAATTTTCAGCACAATTACTCAAACCAATATCGTGTTTTCTTTGAAACAGAACACACCAAATCCGCTCCCTGCTCCCATGGCGTTTTGGGTGGCGCTTAATTTGATCAAAATAAGTAGATCAAATGTGTCACGAAGATTCGGTCAAGGAATGCAATCAGCTGACATGACTGCAAATAACGTAACAAATGTAGTATTGTAACTAGTTTGTACTAAGTAATGTCAGCACTACGCAATGGTGACAATTCGTATCGTTTGTACTGAGAATAATAGACAATAGTTTATTACATATTTAGCTCCTCTCTGTCCACAAAGATATACGTTTTCCCTTCTGGACAAACCTAGAAATGTTTTCCAATGGATTTTTCTCTTGCTTTCTGTTTCAACTGCTCACTCATATTTACGTTACTTCATTCGAATACTCCTGTAGTTCTTTAATAGTTTGTAAGCTGTTTAGCTAGTTCTTTAGTCTCTTTTGCAGGCTCTTTAGTTATATGGCTAATTGTTTTGACTAGTTTTATATTTCATTTCCATTTATATACAATGGTATGTCAGTAAGTAGGTCACATACTGATATGGGTTTGCGGAAAAATGTAGTTGGAAGTTTCTAAGGGTCTCGTAAGGTGGCAGCAATATCTAGCTTTGTGATTATTTTAAGTGGCAGACACTAGTTACAGGGAAATTATTACTAATGGGAGATTTCAACTTTCCAGATATGAAATGGGATATGGCAGATGTACTGGTAGAGCCAAAACTTTTTGTTAAGTGCAAACTGACTCTTTTTTTATTCAATAAGTAGAAGCAGCTACGAGGGACAAAAACACACTCGACTTAGTTTTTAACTACAGAGGAAAATATGAAAGAAAACGTTACCGTTAGGGAACTGTTTGGCTGAAATGACGATCAATCATCCATTAGGATAATATAGCGGGGAAAGAAGTAAACATACACACGCGAACATACGACTACTCTAAGGCAGGTGTTAAGAAGATGAAAGAGGCAGCGAGTCACATAATCTGGAAAGATATTGCCGGAGGAACAGATGTTGAACAAAAGTGGGAGAGTTTTAAAACAGTTCTAGAAACGCTAAAAGAGGAATGAGTTCCATGTAGGGAGGTAAACTCAAAGCGTAAAAAGTGGATAACTAGAATTGTAGTTAAATGTAGAAGAGCTGAAAATAAAGCATGGAAAAAGTATATAGAGACAGGTAAATTAAAAGAAACATATTTTAAATATTTGTAAAAGTCAAACATAGCTCAGAAAGTGAATAAAGCAGCACAAATTTACATCGAAAACAAACTTGCTTATATGATCAAAGCTGATAGTAAAAGCTTCGTTTCTTGAGTTAAAAATAAAAACAGAACGAAAGACAAAGTAGGTCCTCTAATAGAAAGCACAGGAAAAATAATAAGTGAGAATACGGAGGCAGCTAATCTACTCAGTACTTTGGCACAGTCTACACAAAAGGAGAAAAACTCCAAGATTCCAGAGCCGATGTGTATTTTTGAAAGAGACATAGATACAGCAAGATTAAGTTTAATCTGTATTACAGAGGAAATGGATTTTTAAAATTTGTAGGGGTTGAAAGTGGATAAATGTTCAGGTCAAGATGATATTCATCCAAAATTGCTGTATGAAATTAGAGACCAACTAGCAAAACCATTGTCTATATTATGTTCTCAATCATTTGCAAAATGTATTGTTCCAGGGGATTGAAATGATGCAGGGGTGATCCCATTATTCAAAAAGGGCAAAAAATTAGATCCAGCAAATTATAGACCGGTGAGTTTAACGAGCATAGTCTGTAAATTGTTAGAGTCAATAATCAATGAAAACTTTTTAATGCATTTACACAAGTTTAATCTAATCAGAAATTGTCAGAATGGGTTTACTAGAGGGATATTGTGCTAAAATAAATCTATTAGAATTCATGGAGGAGGTTACTAAAAGGATAGATAATAGGAAGTCAATGGATGTTATTTATCTAGAATTTGCTGAGGGCTTTGATTGAGTACCTCATCAAAGATTATTTAAAAACTTAAAATCACATGGACAAGGTGAGGAAGTTGACAAATAGATTAAAAATTGGTTAACGGGAAGAAAGCAGAGAGTGGGCATAATTAAGGAGTACTCTGAGTGGTGTGAAGTAAAAAGTAAAGTGCCACAGGGTTCGGTTTTCGTTAAAAAAATGTTTCTTGATATATATAAACGATTTGGACATTGATATGGGATCCATAATTTCAAAATTTGCTGATGACACAAAACTATGCAGTAGTGTCTTATCTAAAGCAGAAGTGAATATATTGAGGTCGGATTTAGATAAAATTCGAGAATGGTCTGCGAGCTGACAAACAGGAGTTTAATGTAGGTAAATGTAGATTCATCCACATGGGTAGATCCAATATGGAACATAATTACAGAATGGGCGAGAACGATATTAAAATGATACATGATAGACAAAGAAAGGGACTTATTGGTTATAATAGATTATACAGGTAAGGGGAGTGAGCAAGTCCAGGTAGCAGGGAAAAAGGCAAATGTAATGTTAGGTTTGATAAAAAGAAATATTAAACATAGGAGCAAGGAAATGATAGTCAAACTGTATAAAGCATTAGTTAGACCTAGATTGAAGTACTGTGTACATGTGTAGAGTCCTTATCATATAGTGGATATAAACATGGTGAGAAGATACAAAGAAAAGCGACTAAACTGATAGTAGTATTCCAAAATTACAGTTACGAGGAAAGACTCAGAAAAACCGGCCTGCAATGTATAGAAAAGAGAAGAATTCGATGTAACTTAATACAGGTTTATAAAATAATCAAAGAGAAGGATAAATTAGACTATAACAAGTTTAAAAAAAATAGAACCACCTACAAGAACAAGAAGGCATAGTTACAAATTAACTAAAGAAAGGTCCAGATTAGATATTAGGAAATATTTCTTTAGTAACAGAGTGGTGAATGCTCGGAATGCATTGCCACAGCCAGTAGTGGGGGCAGGGACAATTAATGCATTTTTGAATAGATTGAATGCGCATAGCTTTTAGAGCAAGGAAATATAAATGAAACTGGTTGTTTACAAACTCTGCAGAGTCTTCTAAACTAGTAAAACAACGTAAAGTTAAGTTTAATTAAGTTAAGTTAAGTGTCGTATACACATGCGCAGCTTAGATACAAAATGGCGTTCGAGCTCACATAATGCTCAAACAAAATACAGCGTGCTGTGTTGCGTTTTTGTGTGTGTGTGTGTGTGTTTCTTTGTTTGAACAAAGCGACTTTCTACAAAGGTTATTTGTGTGGAAATGCCTCCTGTTCACAGCGAAACGTGTTTTGCGCGTAAAACGGTGCGCAAGTGGGTCTATAAATTGTTTCAAGGTCGCTCAAAAATAGCTCTGGTTCTTCTGCTCAGATAGCTATATAAGCATATGTGATGTGGATACGGGAGATGCTTCGAGGTGACAGGCGAGTAACGATAGACAGTATAACAACTGTAGTAGAGTATTTACATGGCTTAGCCTAAAGTTGTATTTTTAGTTGCTCGTTTTAGTTTCTGGAAAATATTCTCACGATCGGTACTCAGATTAAAAACTTTTATGCTACAGGTTTTGGTGCACTGATAGAGCGATGGAAAAGTATATGAATGTTGGTGAAAATTATTTTATGAGATAAGAAAAAATGTAAGTGTAATAATAAATGGTATCCAAGTACTTGTATCACTTAGTTTTACTTAAATAGCCAATTCTAACCTATTTACTGACTTGTCTTAGTAGTTTGCTTACTTTCTTTACAGTTCTCCAACTACATATATATCTATTTTATTATTTATACTTGGCCGAATGACTTTATTGCCTTCCTGCCGACAAGTAGTCCCCAGTATTTAAACTACCATAGCGATAGAAAAAAGGTCGTAAGGAAAATGTCGTTTTTTTTCTTTCTAAAACACCCGTTGTGATCTTATGAGTTTTCTGGGTCATGATTCTTCTATAATTGTTTAATTTTATTTTGCTATATTCTTGCATGTTAAATAGTTATGTCAATATATCTGTAGTTATCTCATGTTCTTTAGTTCTCTGACCATTTATGTGGCTGTTTTTATCGTTGAATAATTCTCTTTCTATATTCTTCATGCTGGTTTTTTTTATCCTCATCCACATCCGTAGGGGTGTATAGAGTGTCATGGAGGGATAGTATATCTAGTGGCAAACATGTAGTTTATTATGTTGGGTAGTTTGTCTATTACTGGTCCTCACCTGGCACTCAGCTCTCACTTGTGACTCCACATAGCTGCCAGCATGCGGCAGCGGCCACACCCCAACCAACGGTATCGTGGTGACCGGCAAAACCCAGTAAGATTAGCCGATGGGTCTTTTAAGCCCACTGTGGTATAGGGCTTTTCCACCTAAGCATGTGAAGACTGGATTCGGTCGACTGTGAGGGAGAACCGCTGGCTGGTCAACGGGCAGCAAGGCGACTACCAGCAATTCGCTGTGTAGTGTTTTGAGCAAGGCTTGGCACAAAAGATCCGCTTGATTCTCCACTTCATCCGTATTACTGCTCCAGTCGTCTTGATTATATTTTGCCACTGGATCAAAGGGTACAGGACGAGAATGTGAGGCTGTCGGTGCGCAACTCACCTTCAATTTAACCCAATTCACGAGAAAATCATGTTGTCATTTCATCACATCCCAGGATAGACAGATGACAATGTGGTCATCTTCGAAAACGACAGACAAACAACATTTTTCCATATTTCTCTGACACAAGCTATTGTTGTTTTACTAATTGTATATTTTTCTTACTATTTATTTAAGCGCATTTTAGATCCAAATTCACTCAACTAGCTCTCTATCTAGATTTATATTTTCTTTACTATTTAGGTAAGCATCTATCTAGTTCTAAAGTTCTTCTTTTTCTTCTTCTTCTGCGTACACAGTCAGACAGTAACCATTATTTTTTCGAGAAAAGCGGCGGTCATCCTGAGGCTCTCGCCACTGCCATAGAGCTTGTCTTGCAGTTCCACTGGTAATGGCCACATCTGCTCTCTCTGATCCTCGTATGTCGGGCAGTTCTGTAGCAGATGTTCAGTGGTCATTTTACCAGTACCGCACGGGCATTCGTCGGTACACCCTATCTTCAATTTGTTGAATAGGTGGTACCTCAGTCTGTTGTAGCCAGTGCGAAGTCTGAAGACAACTACCTGCTCTCTTCGGTTCAACTGGTAATAGGCATCGTTTTTGGTGTAACCAGTATGTTCGGTTTCCCATTTGGTCATGTATCTGGCTTTGATAAGCCGTTTTGACTCTTCGTACGTCATACTGGTATCTGTTTGTGGTAGTCTTGCACTTTCTTTTGCCAGTCTGTCTGCCTCCTCGTTGCCTTGGATGTTGCAGTGTGCCGGGACCCACTGTACCACTACCCTTTTTGGTGCGGCCTGCTGGCACAGTTTGCAGAGTGCTGCTCTTAAGTCATTAAGCTCAGTGTTTTTCTGGCTTTTTAGCGCTGTGACTACGGCGAGAGCATCTGTCAGCAGGACTATATGGCTCTCATTTTCACTGTGTGTCACCATTTCTTCCACTGCCGCCCTCAGTGCCTCTGCCTCCGCTCTGAAATTGCTTGTGTACTTACCAGTAGCGAATGACAGTGCTATTTTTCTGCCATTTGGTAGGTTCAGGAATGCTCCTGCCCCTCCGTTCTGTGTAGTGTTTGTTACAGAACCGTCGGTGTATGCATGGGTCCAGTCCATGCTTGGGTAGCTTTTCGTTATGAAGCTTAGGGTAGTGTCTCTCCTTTCTTTTTCAGTCTGGCAGTTTTTGTTTGCAATACCTGGTATATTTTCTACCACCTCTGGAAATATATCCTGCCTCCAGGTAGGTTTTCGTACAGTAGTGATGGGTTGTGGTGTTGTTAGTGCGTTTATTGGATCTTCGTGCATCTTTGCTTTGGCTATTTCTGCAAAGTTTCTCCGCTTTAGTTTCCCAGTTCCCAAATTGTTTAGTCTTTGGTACATTGGGTGGTCCGTCAGAGAATATTGTGCACGTGGTTTTCTCCTCGTTTATTTTGACCAGCCATGAGTTCGCCCACTCTTCCAGCGATGTTAGGGCCGTCTGCATCAGATTTCTTGCTATGGTGAGATTCCTTTCAGAGGTCCACATAGCCAGATCGTCTGCAAACATTGAGCTATGGACTCTTCTTGGTATATTCTCTGTAATATCGTTTATATATACCAGGAAGAGTGTGGGTGACAGTACTCCCCCTTGGGGTACTCCCTGCTCGAGTGTCACCTTTTTGCTCATCTGCCCTTGTACTTGGACTCTGGCCGTTCTTTGTTTGAGGTAGTGGTTGATCCACTTGTACATTTTCCCACAAACATCACTTCTTCTTAGCTTGACTCTAAGTCCATCTTTCCAGACTTTGTCAAATGCCTTTTCCAGATCCACCCAAACAGCTACTGTGTGTTTCTGTGCCTGGTAGGCATCTTCTATCTCCTGGGCTATGAGGATGACCTGGTCCTCAGTGGATCTGTGCTGTCTAAGGCCGGCTTGCTGTGGAATTAGTATTCGTTTTTCTTCCAGATGCCACATCAGTCTGGTGTTTATCATCCGTTCCATCAGCTTGCCGACACAGCTCAGTAGGCTGATGGGCCTGTATCCATTTGGATCTGTTTTATCCTTTCCTGTTTTTGGTACTGGTACCAGTATTGCATCTTTCCATGCCTGGGGTACAATACCCCTTTTCCAGCTTTGGTTCAGGACTGACAGTAGTTTCCTCTTCGCTGTTTGGCCCAGCCCCATCAGCATTTCGTTTGTTATCCCGTCTTTTCCGGGAGATTTCCTTTTCTTTAGTGTTCTCATAGCCGCTTCCATTTCGCGCATTGTTAGTTTGGCCATCATGTGCTCTTCGGGAGCCGTATTTATGTTTTCGTGTCCCTTTAGCTCTTCGCTAATGTCTGTATGCTTATCTGCAGGGACCTCGATGTGGTTTGCTCTGGCATAGTGATCGACAAAGGCGTTTGCGGCTTTCTTACCTGTGATCAAGTTCTCGCCCTGCTTGATAGTAATTTGTTTATTTGACGGGGTTTCGTCGTTCATGGCTCTGACTAGCTTCCATAGCTTGTTCCCGTCTTTGTCCAGGTTTAGACTTTCCGTTTTATTTTTCCAGCTTTCTCTTGCTGTTTGTTTGAGAGTGTGTTTGTACTTCGCCGCAGCGGCTTTGAGAGCGATGTTTGCCTCCATGGATTTTTCTCGCTCTGCCATGTTCCTAGCATTTGTTACTGCATCTTCCACTTTCTGCAACTCATCATTCCAGTAGGGCTTATAGTTTTTCCTAGCTCCTCTTGGGATGGTTTCAGTGGCGGCTTGCATTATTGCCTTGCTTAGGCTCTCTACCATGAGCTTTATTTTGGTGTTTCGTGTGTTGATGGTTTCACACAGCCCATCTGTCAGGATTGCAAATCTGTCCCAGTCGGCTCGTTTGTAATTCCAACGTGGGAGCGGTTTTGTTTCCTGTGGGCCTACTTCCATGTCAATGGTTAGCCTGATCGGCCTGTGGTCGCTACCTGCCAGTTGGTTTAGCACCTGGCGGTCTATTTTATGGTGTATGTCCTGTGTGGAGAAGGCCAAATCTGGAGTCGAGGTGGTATGCCATGTTCTTGAATAGAAGCTAGGGCTATCCTCCGGCCTATTGATTAGGGAGAGATTTGCATCTATCTCCAAATCTTCCACTTCGTCACCTCTGCTGTCTGTGTCAGAGTATCCCCATCTCTCTGAGTGGCTGTTGAAATATCCAACTACTATGCAGTTGGAGTCTCTGACCTCCATACTCGAGAGCGATAGGTCTCTGTTTGGTGGTCCGTACAGATTGAAAATGCGGAGCTTCGTCTCTTGAGCCATTATGTCAACTCCTACAATTTCTGCTTGTCCGGTGTGATTGACAGGTACCGCGCTACTCGGTATGCAGTTTGTTCTAAAGTTCATAAACCACTTCTAAAACTCGAGAAGTAAACAATAATTTGACAAAATAATTTATACAAAAATAAATCTGCTATGTTTTTAAATGAGATGTCTGATTCATTCTATAGTCGATATATCAACTCGCAATTTTTCTTATAAGGTTATATAGGCTTAAACAAATGTAATACTTATATTTACAAGTTTCTCAGTAACAGCTTTTCCCGAATTTATAAATGTTTCTGCATGAAGGTTGTGAATGAGGTTAGCAATATTATTATGTAAAGCAAGTGATAATAAAACTGAAAATGTTCGATACAGGGATCATTTAAAGTGATCAGCATAGCAATGGGATTACGTTCCATTTCGAGCAAATAAGAGAACTCTCAATAACTTCATCACCATCATTCTATTCGTCATCGTCGACATCACGAAATTATACTCCGCAGAACCAACATTCTCATAATGTCATCATCAGCACCAGCATCATCATCTGCACTGATAGATCTCACCGGGATAGTTACATTTACAAAATGAATGTTCCCAGAAGTATTCCGGGGGGAAAGACTTAATTGACTCTGCCTTCAGTCGCAAAATGATGCTTACACCAGCAGATTTGAAGTTTTCACACACGAGCAGAAAAAGTTGCAGACGGACAGAAGTCACATTTCTCTCTGCTCCAACTGGGACATCTAACATATAAATTGTCACAATTGCTTCACATAACAAATATTACGAGACATTGTTGTGTGCGATGACGCTTGCAAATATCCTCAGCCTCGTTACTTTAATCACAGCATCCCGACTCCCAGCGCTGAGGTTCTGATCAGTGAGGCGTGAATATTGAAAATAATAACAAACAAGGTCCTTGGAGAGTTACATGCCGGAATGCGTCATCGACCCACATTTCTGGCACCAGAGGGACTGATCAAACCGAAATAATCTTCTACATCGGGTAAGTAATAAGAGAAGAGAGCTCTGCAGTATATAGGATCGTCTGCAAGTCTGATGTTAAATATGAATCCAGCGTACGATAGAGATTTGCGGATTTGTGTATAACCACCTACGCAGAATGTGATTATGTTTACCTCATAAATTGTGTCTGGTTCAAATTATTATTACATTTATTCGGTGTCCGGCCACTTGTACTGTCATTAAACATTAACAAAGAATAAAATATTATGAATCTTCGCTCTATTTCTTCTTCCTTGGTCGATCTATTTCTCAGCTCTATTTCTTTGGACGTGGCGTTCAGAGTACCATCATCATCATCATGTAGCGTGTTCTTGACAGAACGTCGCTCTCATCACAGCCAGTCTATAGGAAACGCGATCAGCAGTCACTCTACTAGATCAGCAGTCAGTCTACTCGATCAGCAGTCAGTCTACTCGATCAGCAGTCAGTCTACTCGATCAGCAGTCACTCTACTCGATCAGCAGTCAGTCTACTCGATCAGCAGTCGCTCTACTCGATCAGCAGTCAGTCTACTTGATCAGCAGTCACTCTAATCGCCTGCTCGATGTTCAGGGTGTCCTTGATGTCCTGTCTCCATCTACGTATTGGTCGGCCTCTGCCTCGTCTTCCTGGATCAATGCCCCCCAGAACTGCTGTTTCCAGTCCGTCGTGGCGCTTGATGTGACCGAAAAACCAGTTTCCAAGACATAACCTGGTTTATAAGCCAGTTCTGTTCGACACTAAAATCATGCATAATGGCTTTATTTGTTTGTTTTTTTCCCCGAGGCGGTTTGAGGATTCTCCTGTAGCATTTTGTCTCGAAAGCCCCTATATTCTTACTTAATATTTGTCTGATGGTCCCTGACCTGGATCCGTATATCACTACCATGAATACGCATTTTCTGAAGCTCAACAGTTGTATTTCTTTGTTAGTATTCAGATAATTACATTCCTTAAATATAATAGACACAATTCGTCTAACAAAAATCGCACTTCTATTTCCTTCGTAAGCGCGACGGCCTGCCTCACTTTAACATTGCCAGTTTGTCTCTCAAATTGTTTTGGGAGAGAAATGCTGTCATTTAAACCTTCTCGTTGTGTTCAAATATTACTAGGAGAACATCTCTTAACATTTTTTTGTAGAGTTAATGCGAAGTGTGCAGGATAAGTTTTCATTCAACTTCTAATTTTCAAAACCATAATTTACCTAGCTGGAATATATATCTTTCAAATCATTGTGAAAAGGTTAATATGTTATTGTGCGAGTTGTAGTCCCTTTCTTATAATAGGTTCACATTTGACTTGCTTGTTGTGATTTGGCAACATAGAGAATTACTGGCTGTGACTTTGTTCTACTAGGTCGCTAATGTAGCCCTGCGGGTGTGACTTTGTTCTAATGGGACGTTAAGGAAGCCATGTAGGTGTGACTTTGTTCTACTGGGGCGTTAATGTCGCCAGGTGGGTATGTATTGGGTTACTCGGTCGTTAATGTAGCCATGTGGGTGTAACTTTGTTCTACTAGGCCGCTAATGTAGCCATATGGGTGTGACTTTATTCTACTGGGCCGCAAGTATAGCTATGTGGCTGTGACTTTATTCTACTGGGCCGCTAATGTAGCCATGTTGGTGTAACTTTGTTCAACGTGGCCGCTAATGTAGCCATGTGGGTGTGACTTTGTTCAACTGGGTCGCTAATGTAGCCATGTGGGTGTTACTTTGTTCTACTGGGCCGATAATGTAGCCATGTGGGTGGGACTTTGTTCTATAGGGACGTTAAGGTAGCATGCCGGTGTTATTTTGGCAAGTGTGACGTTAAGGTAGACGTATGGGCGGGACTTTGTTCTATTGGGACACTAAAGTACCCATATGGGTGTGAATTGGGCTACTCGGACGTTAAGGTAGCCATGTGTGTGTGGCATTGTGTTACTGGGACGTTAAAGTAGCCATGACAGCAATATTTTCCAACATAAACTAACAGAGCAATATTGTTAAAGATACACAAGCTATGCATGGATTGAAAAGAAAAACGTATGTACAGACGGTTCATGGACAAACATTAACCTTCCCAATTGATTTTAACGATATTATATTTTACATACACACATATTATTGTTTGCATTTATCAAATTGTTAGCCTACAATATATATGTATACACTCCACTATATACAAAATACGAATCAATGGCGGTTACAGTACATTGTAAACTTAGCACGAATGGGTTTTCATCTATATGGAGTGTTTTAGAATATTGAAAATTCTGCTATACCCAACGACATGCCATTACATTTTATATCCAGTTTCAGTCATCTCAGAATTCTCCGCCTTGTGTTGTGGACTAATAACCATAGTAACCCAGCACGCTTTTTGCTAGTGAGCACGTGACAATAGACTAGTTCTGTGGGGAGAGAAACTGGAATGGGTATCTGTCTTCTGTCCGTTCGTGTTTGGGGTAAAGAGGTTTATGGAAAATAAATATTGACTGAAGAAATGCTTGGAAAAAAAGTTTATGGCTGACAAAGAGCTGTCAGATGGTGAGTGATATCGGATTCTGAAAGGCGTGGTCGAAAACGATTATCCAAAATAGGAATTGGTGGAGAGCGACTGCCGCACGTGCGATAACGTAGCCTTGAAAAGAAGGAAAGTATACACACAGTGTAACCTGCCAGTCATGTCGAGCGAGGCAACTATGACTGGTTGGGTATGAAGCCGACTACTCCCGGAGCGTGTAGCCTAGTCGACAGTGAGCTAATTTACTAGACTGAGATTACAACTTGCCAGGGTTCGAGTTTTCGAACGGACAGAAAACAAATCTGGACCGTGGTTCAGGCCTGGTGCAATCGCTCCGCCAGTCAACCCAGTAGTAAATGGGTACCTGACGTATCAGTTGGGTAAGGTTAAAAACAGAATGGAAGGGAAATTGACACACCACTTCATTTAGACTGCGGCTTAGTACATAAGGAGCTATCTTCATCCTTTACGGCAACTGTTACTTTGAAACTGGCCTTTACCCCAATTATGTTCGATTAAAACAAACGGAAAATGATTTTAATAACCGACTTCACTGCAAACGGACGCCGCTATAAGTTCTCATTACTGAATGGACCAACGACAGAGAGCGAACTCCGTCCCACAACGGCAAAGATACTTTCCTTTGACCATTTACAGCTTGGTTGACTAGGAGATGCGGAAACACCATATTTTGCACTCGTGACATGCCGGTTGGCAATAAGAACGAAGATCAGTGCTTGTAAAACTCAGTGCTACAGAAGAGTCCTAAAAATCCCGTGGACAAATAAAGAAACAAACAAATCCATCAGACAAGACCTGAATGTAGAGGAGAATTGGCTCATAATGACGTAATGGCCCGAAAACTGCGGTTTTGTTGCACATGTCAAACGACACTCCGGACTGGAGAGAGTGGCTGTGGAAGGCATGGTCACTGGAAAGAGAAGCAGAGGCCGACCGAGAAAACGATGGACTCAGGCCATAAAGGAGACGCTGGATTTGACGTTGGAGCAAGCCGGAAGACTAGCGAAAAATAGCATTTCCTACAGACGGGCTGTCATGAGAACGACGTGGCAAATGACATGCCACATGATGATGATGATGACATGCCAGTCTGTCAAACCACATGACGAAGTCGGATGCACTGGGCCAACAGACGCAAAATGAAAACCGCAGTGCAACGCACACCCGCCTTGGGGAATAGAGAAATAAGGCGAACGCCAAACAAAAAAACCCCAAAACACCTCAGTTGACACGAAATTTGCACCTGGTACGTTGAAATTGTAAACCAAGAACACAATCCCTACATATCTGATCAGTATGTTTTGCCTGACCCCGACTAACATGTCTGATCAGTGTGTTTTGCCTGACCCTGACTAACATGTCTGATCAGTGTGTTTTGCCTGACCCTGACTAACATGTCTGATCAGTGTGTTTTGCCTGACCCTGACTAACATGTCTGATCAGTGTGTTTTGCCTGACCCTGACTAACATGTCTGATCAGTGTGTTTTGCCTGACCCTGACTAACATGTCAGATCAGTATGTTTTGCCTGGCCCTGACTAACATGTCTGATCAGAGTGTTTTGCCTGACCCTGACTAAAATGTCTGATCAGTGTGTTTTGCCTGACCCTGACTAACATGTCTGATCAGTGTGTTTTGCCTGACCCTGACTAACATGTCTGATCAGTATGTTTTGCCTGACCCTGACTAACATGTCTGATCAGTGTGTTTTGCCTGACCCTGACTAACATGTCTGATCAGTGTGTTTTGCCTGACCCTGACTAACATGTCTGATCAGTGTGTTTTGCCTGACCCTGACTAACATGTCTGATCAGTGTGTTTTGCCTGACCCTGACTAACATGTCTGATCAGTGTGTTTTGCCTGACCCTGACTAACATGTCTGATCAGTATGTTTTGCCTGACCCTGACTAACATGTCTGATCAGTGTGTTTTGCCTGACCCTGACTAACATGTCTGATCAGTGTGTTTTGCCTGACCCTGACTAATATGTTTGATCAGTGTGTTTTGCCTGACCCTGACTAACATGTCTGATCAGTGTGTTTTGCCTGACCAGACGTTAGTCTTCCTCCGCATAAGAACAGCTAGATTTAATTGAACATTAAACATACCAGGTAGAGGGGCCAGGAGAGCTTTTGTCTAGCCTGAAACACCGAAAGAGTCAAAATAAAACAGAGAAATCAGATATAAAACGACATGATAAACTTGATGGGAAAAAATAGAGGATCTGAATTGATTTGGTTTCTTTCCTATCAGAGTAGAGCACCACAAATAAACACATGTCAATGTTTGATGACTTGGCATTTATTTGTTGAAGACCTGCACTGTACAACGAACTGAAAAGGTTATGATTAAAAAAATTGATAGATTGATAGAATGATTGAATGATCGATTGAATCACAGCGGTCTCTGGATATATTCAGCTTCGAACTTTTTCCCCCTCTTGTTTGCTTTCTTTCCTACTGCTGAGTTCGTTGAACTGTATTCTGCGCATACCAGCCCTGGCTATTAAACTTCAGGTACGATTTTCTTAAATAGGTTTACTTCCTGAAGGGTCACGGCCGTAACGTTACGTAATCCCCACTCAATATAAGAAAAAGGGGGAAAGATTGGGATGTAGCCAAGCCGCCCTCTATTTGATGCGTGACTGTAGTTGGGACGAATTTAGAAGTAGATAATCACAAGTAATAGAAGAGGTATAAGAAGCATAAGAAGAAAATGCAGCTTGGAAGAAGAAGATGAAGTAGAAGAAGAAATCGGTCAGTTTTGATTGGAGTAATTACAATTTTTTTGTTGGAGGCAAAGAGTAATCAAGGTCAGGCGAAACCTAAGGTCCAGGACCTCACCTTAAGTCTTCGATGGTTGTCCTTAAAAGAGGCTGTATCACGTAGTCTGGGCAACGAGGGAAGGGGACGGGGTGATCAACACTGCAATCCAACTGAAATGACTGTGTATCTACCACTTGGGGTATCCAACTAAACTGTTTATCTGCTCTCAATACAAGGACACATGACTGTGTATCTACCACTTGGGGTATCCAACTAAACTGTTTATCTGCTCTCAATACAAGGACAAATGAATGTGTACCTACCACTTATAGTATACAACTAAACTGTGGTGGGTCGTTGTGGTCGAAACGTAAGACACTTGCCTCCCAATGAACAGAATTGATTGGTGACCGAATCATAAAGTTTGAAACGACATCTGGTCTCAAGAGAGGTGTGACTAGATTGCCTGCAACCTGAGCTACCTCCAGTCGTCTTGACATGTCTTGCCGCTGGATTTAAGTAGATCGGGACCAGAGAGTGAAGTTGATGATCAGAGCAGTTTGTTCCTCACCATAATATGAATAGAGGCAGCGAACCACATATACTGGAAAGAAGTTGTCGTAGGAACAGATGTTGAACAGGAGTGGGACAGTTTTAAAACAGTTCTAGAAACGCTAAAAGAGGAATGTGTTCCATGTAGGGAGGTAAACCCCAAGCATAAAAAGTGCATAACTAGATTTGTAGTGAAATGTAGAAGAGCAAAAAATAAAGCATGGAAAAAATATATAGAGGCAGGTAAATCAAAAGAAACATATGTAAAATATTTGGACAAGCTGAACATATCTCAGAAAGCGAATAAAACAGCAAAAATAGACTTTGAAACAAAACTTGCTCAGAGGATCAAGACTGACAGTAAAAGCTTCTTTTCTTATGTTAGAAATAAACAAAGAACGAAAGACAAAGTAGGCCATTTCATAGACAGTACAGGGAAAATAATAAGTGAGAATAGGGAGGCAGCTAATCTGCTCAATCAGTACTTTGGCACAGTCTTCACAAAAGAGGACTGCTCCAAGATCCCAGAGCCTATAAATATTTTTCAAAGAGACATCGACACAGCGGGATTAAGATCAATCTGTATTACAGAGGAAATTGTTTTTAAAAAATTGGAAGGTTTGAAAGTGAATAAATATCCAGGTCAAGATGGTATTCATCCAAAATTGCTGTATGAAATTAGAGACCAACTAGCAAAACCATTGGCTATATTATGTTCTCAATCACTTACAAAAGGGATTGTTCCACGGGATTGGAAAGATGCAGGAGTGATCCCCTTATTTAAAAAATGGGAAAAAATCAGATCCAGCAAATTATAGACCGGTGAGTTTAACGAGCATAGTCTGTAAATTGTTAGAGTCATTAATAAAAGAAAACATTGTAATGCATTTAGACAAATTTAATCTAATTAGAAATAGTCAGCATGGGTTTACTAGAGGGAGATCATGCTTAACAAATCTGTTAGAATTCACGGAGGAGGTTACTAAAATCATAGATAAAGGGGAGCCAGTATATGTTATTTATCTAGACTTTGCAAAGGCCTGTGATAGAGTACCTCATCAAAGATTATTTCGAAAGTTAAAATCACATGGAATAGGTGGGGAAGTTGCCAAATGGATTGAAAATTGGTTAACGGGAAGAAGGCAGAGCGTGGGCATAAATAAGGAGTACTCTGAGTGGTGTGAAGTGAAAAGTGGTGTGCCACAGGGCTCGGTTTTGGGACCAATTTAGTTCTTGATATATATACATGATTTGGACATTGATATGAGATCCATGATTGCAAAATTTGCTGATGACACAAAACTATGCAGTAGTGTCTCATCTAAAGCGGAAGTGGATATATTGATGTCGGATTTAGATAAAATTCGAGAATGGTCTGTAAGCTGGCAAATGGAGTTTAATGTAGATAAATGTACAGTCATCCACATGGGTAGATCCAATATGGAACATAATTACAGAATGGGAGAAAACAATATTAGAAAGATAGATAAGGAAAGGGACCTAGGGGTTATAATAGATCATACAGGAAAGGTGAGTGAGCAAGTTAAGGTAGCAGTGAAAAAGGCAAATGCAATGTTAGGTATGATAAAAAGAAATATTAAATAAAGGAGCAAGGAAGTGATCGTCAAACTGTATAAAGCTTTAGTTAGACCTAGATTGGAGTACTGTGTACAGGTGTGGAGTCCTTATAGAGGGGACATAAACATGCTAGAAAGAATACAAAAAAGAGCGACAAAGATGATAGTGGGATTCCAGAATTACAGTTATGAGGAACGACTCAGAAAAACCGGCCTACAGTGTCTAGAAGAGAGAAGAATTCGTGGTGACAATACAGGTTTATAAGATGATCAGAGGAATCGATAAATTAGACGATAACAAGTTTTTTTTTTAAAACAGCCACCTACAATAACACGAGGGCATAGCTACAAACTGACTAAAGAGAGGTCCAGGTTAGATACTAGCAAATATTTTTTTAGTCAGAGAGTGGTGTCTGCTTGGAATGCATTGCCAGGGGAGGTAGTGGAGGCAGGGACAGTTTATACATATAAGAATAAACTGGATGCGCATAGCTTTTAGAGCAAGGTGATGTAAATGTAACTGGTTGTATACAGACTCTGCAGGGTCTTCTCAACCAGTATAAAGACGTTAAGTTAAGTTATAATTCAAATACATTGCAAGCTACATCATCTAGACAACACCGTCTCCTTATGTCTGAATTCTTGAACATTTATTTATGGAATAAAAGGACATAGTGTATCGCGACCTGAATATTGTCAGCTGATCGACAGCCTGCAGAGTGGGAATCGCCAATCTTGACTTGGTTGTTTGTTTTTCTATAGTTTTCGACGAGGACCACTGTCAATCCTGGAGTTGATTCGTATGTGGCTGATCAAACTATCCGAGCCCGGAAGCGTCTGTCACATTGAGGGCAGATTAATACTGTCTTACCGTCAGACAAAGACAACTCGTCTCTTGCCTTTCGTTTCGCTCGTTTCCGTGCATCTTCCTTGGTTCTTGTCTGCTCCATATGTGTCGTGCGGGAAGTGATGTTACTATGCCAGGCAGAGCGATCAGCAGCAATGCTCTCCAATGTATGAGTGTCAATATCAAAGTTCTTGAGTGAGGCGATCAGAGTATCTTTGTAACGTTTTATTCAGCCACCGAGAACTCGCTTGCCTGACTCAAGCTCGACATAGAATATTTTCTTTGGAAGTTTACTCTTATGTGCGCCATGAAAAAGGCGTTTAGTGATAGTTTGCCACATTAAATTGTTCTATGCTTGGCTTCATCTACGTGTTCTTCACTACTTGGGGGATCACCACGATCCCCCACCTTGTAAGCCAAGCTGCTAAGCAGAACAGTCCGTTTCTAGGAGGGAGAAATGGGATGATTTCGAGGTCGTGGTCTTGACCAGTATATCTTGCCTGATCCTGACTAACATGTATGATCAGTATGTTTTTTCCTCTCCGCTTGTAATGTGTTCTACTATGGCACTACAGTAGATTTTATCAATCCTTTCTGTACGTGGAGACGTTTCATGCCGAGAATAATCCACGATATGCCCAGTCAAACCGAACGTGGAAAGTGATTTCCAACCCGGTATGTTGGAATTGTAAACCAAGTTTGAGCTCGATTTACACGCCTGCACCACGCACTCCCCTTCATCCATTCAAATGTACACAGGTTATCTTAACTGATAATATGAGCGACATTGTAAGCAGTGTCACTTGTAGAAGTGTATCATTGTATTTGTGTTGTTCTCATGCAGAGTTTACGGTCCAAGTTGGAAATATGTGTTTTTTCCCGTCAAAGATATTAATGTTATGTTGCTTTAATATAGTTAATGAAACTTTTCATGGTTGTCCTCTTGCTCCAAGCTCCAATGTCCTGTGTAAACTAGCGCTATCGGTTTTGTTTGTGAACCTTCCTGTCATATTTTTAAACCGCTTCATTTGTTACTGCCAATATACGTGTGTCATGTTTTACCTTGTCCCCACTGTCTGTAGGATTCTATACATCTAATACATTGCACTGTTCGTACTTTGTGTAGTATTCTATATATCTAATTCAATGCACTGTTCGTACTGTGTGTACGATTCTGTATATCTAAGTCATAATATTGTGCTTACTTCAAGTAGGATTCTATATATCTGATTCATTACATTGTTCATACTTTCTATAGCATTTTATACATCTTATTTATTACATTATTGACACATTCTGTAGGAATATGTATATCTTCTTCTTCTTCTTCTTCTTCTTCTTCTGCGTTCGTTCTCAATCGCCCGCTACCCAAGTCATTGAACAGGGCTTTGCAAGTAGCAGGGCGTAGTCCGAAGAACAGAATGCGTTGTGTCGCTAGTTTAGAGTTCGACTGCGACATTTACACCTTTCGGTCCGACACATCCGTCTTCAGCAGCATGTATATCTAATTCATTAAAGTGTGCCTACTTTATGTAGCATTCTATAAAATTCATTATATTGTGCCTACTTTATGTAAAATGATATATATATATATATATATATATATATATATATATATATATATATATATATAATTCCTTATATTGATCATACTTTCTGTAGGATTAAATACATCTAATTCATTATACTTTGCCTACTATGTGAAGGATTCTTTACATCTCATAACTTACATTGTTCCCAAATTCAGTCAGATTTCCATATATGTCTTTCACAGTTATGTTCCAACTTTTCAATCCGATTTCATTGTATTTGATTTTCTCGTTCTACTCATTCTCTCTCTCTTTCTCTCTCTCTCTTTCTCTCTCTCTCTCTCTCGCTATCTCTCTCTATATTTCTCACTCTCTATATCTCTCTATTTCTATATATCTCTATCTCTATCTCGCTATATCGCTCTCTATCTCTTTATCTCTTTCTATATATATCTCTCTCTATCTCTCTCTCGCTATCTCTATCTCTTTCTCTCTATATCTCTCTATCTCTAATCTCTATCTCTATCTCTCTCTATCTCTTTATCTCTCTCTATCTCTTTCTCTTTTTCTCTCGCTATATCTCACTATATCACTCTCTATCTCTATCTATATATATATCTCTCTCTCTCTCTCTCTCTATCTCTCTCTTTCTCTCTCTCTCCCTCTTAAATGCTTTGCCTACACATCTCATTTCACAAGTTGTGTTATGTCGTTGTTGTGCCTTGGTCTAGTCCCAAGAAGTCTGCCAGTGACAAAAAGAGAATGTATTTTTGTCTCCTTGTAATGTTTGGTACACGTAGCAGTGGTGATAGCTGGTATATCGCTGCATTTGTTTCTTTTTTTAGGTTTTGCTTTCACCTTTCTGTGCTTTCTGCATCCATCTGCGAACATGCTTACAAGATATCTGAATTTTCTAACCTGTTGAAGAACAGTGTTTCTGACCTGGATATATGATTGCCTTTTTTACATTTGACGTTCATTGCTTCCGTTCTTGCTGTGTGTGTTTTCTGTTTTATCCTCAATCCTTAATGGTTCCTCAAATTGTTCTTCTCTCCAGTTTCAGATAATTTTTAAAAGCTTTTTTATTGTTGTTCTTGCCTGCCTTCGACGGCTAATCGATGTGTTAAAATTCCCTTGTGATGTGTGTTATTTACAGCATTCCCAGATTTCATTTCTCTCGAGTATCTTTCCCTGATTGCTCATCGAATTAGTTTTTTTTCTTTCTTGTCTATCATTGATGTCTCATTGAATGTTTATATACAGTTCTTGCTTTTCACTTATCGATCAGATAATTTTTCTATTCGTTTCTTTTCTTATACTTGAGTGATGAACACATTTTGTTCGTTTCCAGATGTTACCGATTTTGGATGTCTCATATTATGTAATTCTTCCTTTCCTTTTTGTGCTTTGCGGCATATCTAATTTTTTAGACATTGTGTCATAGTAGGCTATTTATTAAGAGTTTACTGATTCACAACATAGACTGTAAGACATTACACTTCGATTACAGAATACACTAAAACTATCGTTAACCATTCAGACCAAATGATATTATTTATTTTCACGAATAATTTTTACATAATTTCAAAAAAACGAAACGAACTTTTAAACTAAATAATAATTAATAATAATCATTGACACTTTTCGTTTCGTCGAACGATAGTAATTTGGCTTTTATCACAAAGCCCGGGCAAAAATAAAATAGATCATGTGTTGCCCATGCAGTATGGTCCCTCTCTTTGTTTGCCTTGCTTGCTCCAATGGAAAGCTGATACCAATACATTTGAAACAAGGCAAGCTGCAGAATATGCTGGATCATCAGAGCAATGCTCCCTCTGTTCGCCTGTCGGGTCTTCACTCTTAGACCAGTAGCCAACCAAGGCTAAGGGCCTGGTCTGCCCTGCCACACCATTCAGCTGAGTTTGCCTTACCTCGTTCTAGGATAAGGCATTGTATCCTCTTGCGTGTGCTCTTTCGCACATCGTCGGTTGTCAGGTTTGGTAGACGCTGACCAACTTTCAGAATTATCTGAAAACTGGTTGTACAGCTATATCTGACAAAACCCGACAAGATACGCCAGAATCTTATCTGCAAGGCTTCAGATGGTTTAAAATCAGGGTTCTCTTTCTCCTAGTTGAGCTGCCTTCCTAGGCTTTCGAGTCCTATCTGCTCAAAAGTAATGGTTTTAAGGCGCCAGTGGGCGCCTTCCGCACCTCACCTTCTCCTGTTAGTCAAAACAGCTCTGCCGCGCGAAGGCCATGAGATGGACTTTGTTGTCCGACCCAAATGAGACGCACGTCATGTGAGCATTTAGTTGGTGTTGAGAGTTCATCCTCAATCCCACCCTCGGGTAAAACAAAATTTAGAATCAATAATAATAATCATGTATATATTAAACTAACACAGAAGATAGAAGCAAGTGCTGTTGATGTTACTTCTGTAAACTAAATAAAACCCAGATTCTACGTCTCATATGAAATAACATAAATCCTAAGCTTAGTCTAATTCAATAGTATTACAAATCAGTGGTTATATTTAAATCGTTTCCTGTCGTCCTCCAGATAGTCTATATTGGTGATGATACACCGTTCCTGTCAGGGTTCCTGCTTTAGGCTGTCAACGTACAAACATGGTTTAACAACTGAGTTATTTTTTCCTTACAACTGTTAGCAGTTCTCAAGTAATGGACACATGCCACTCTGGTGCCCGTGTTACACCTGTGTCGAACAATTTTGTTTTCTGAAGGCTCATGTACCTTTAAGATAGCAGTCGCTGAGATTCACAGAACCCTTAATCGTGCCACTGGGAATGAAGTCCCTAGGATTATCTGAGTCCTTAATTGTACCACCGGGAACGCAGTCCATAGGATTCACTGAATCTTAATCAAACCGAACTAACGTACCTTTGTAATTACAGTCCCAAGGATTCTCATAATCCTTAAACGAACCGAGCTCTCGTACCACTGGGGATGCAGTCCCTAGGATTCGCTAAATCCTTAATCGTGCCACTGGGAATGCAGTCCCTAGGATTCGCTGAATCCCTAATCACACCACTCTGATCGTATAAGGGCCACCAGTCTTCCAACAAACACCAAATGCTATGGTCCTTTGGAAAACAGTTGGACTGCCTTCTAGATCAACTCAATTCATACCGAGGCGAATCTTCTCACTCGATGTGATCAGATCCCTATCTCATTTTGTTTATAGGGTATCCACCAGTCGCACCAACGAGCATAAGTGCATGGATCTAGGTGTATGATAGAATAACCACCCGTAAACGCGCTCTCTCTCTCTCTCTCTCTCTCTCTCTCTCTCTCTCTCTCCAATCTCGATTTCCTACGTGCATGCTCTTTTATAGCTTATTTACTTAGCTCTTGAAACACCTATGACTTTAAGTGGTCCTCCCCAGTTTGTTGGTTAGCGATCACTCTGATTTGGTTCCCCAAATCTAGAATCCCATTGGTTGCACTATCAATAGGTCATTGTCATGTTAAATGTGACAGCCTGCTGTGTACGTTGATATCTTCAATCTAAACCTCAACCCCCAAGTCTGATACCAGAATTGGTCAAACTGATAACCATCCTTAAACTAGCCACGTTTTCCAGTTGCATTAAATGCTCACCTCACGCTTTGGTCCGCGCGGTGATCGGGATTTGACCCGTGTCCCGTTAACTATTATTCACCCAACATTTCATTCTTAGCGAACATAGTCACCAGCCCAATCTCCCCTGCCCTAAACATGCAAGCTCTACTCGTAACTGTCACAACACACGCACTGATATTTTCGATGGGCTCATTTTGAGGTCACTAAATACAGTTTTATGAGATTATTAAATGAAAGGATAAATGAAACTATAACAAGTTTTTGTAAAAATATAACCACCTACAAGAAAAAGAGGACATAGCTGCAAATTAACTAAAGAAAGGTCCAAATTAGATATTAGGAAATATGTTTTTAGTCATAGAGGGGTGAAAGCTTACAACGCATCGCAACAGGCAGTAGTACAGGCAAGGACAATTCATGCATTTAAGAATAGTTTGTCTGCGCATAGCTTTAATAGCAAGGAATTGTAAATGAAACTGGTTGCGTTTAGACTCTGTAGAGTCTTCTAAACCAGCATAAAGACGTTAAGTTATTTTCTAATTGCAGATTCTCCATTTGGCAGAAAACGTTCAGTAGAAATTGTATTCTTTCTATTTATGTTCTGGTCAACTGCCTTGCCTGCTTCATTCTTCTTCTTCTTCTTCTTCTTCTTCTTCTTCTTCTTCTTCTTCTTCATCGTACGCAGTCAGACAGTAACCATTATTTTTTCGAAAAAAGCGGCGGTCATCCTGAGGCTGTCGACACTGCCATAGAGCTTGTCTTGTGTTGCCACTGGTGATGGCCACATCTGCTCTCTCTGATCCTCGTATGTTGGGCAGTTCTGCAGCAGATGCTCAGCGGTCATTTTCCCGGTACCACACGGGCATTCGTCGGTACCACCTATCTTCAATTTGTTGAATAGGTGGTACCTCAGTCTATTGTGGCCAGTCCGAAGTCTGAAGACAACGACCTGCTCTCTTCTGTTCAACTGGTAATAGGCGTCGTTTTTGGTGTAGCCGGTATGTTCAGTTTCCCATTTGGTCATGGATCTGGCTTTGATAAGCCGTTTTGACTCTTCGTACGTCATACTAGTATCTGTTTGTGGTAGTCTAGCGCCTTCTTTTGCCAGTCTGTCTGCCTCCTCGTTGCCTTGGATGTTGCAGTGTGATGGGACCCACTGTACCACTACCCTTTTTTGAGCGGACTGCTGGCATAGTTGACAGAGCACTGCTCTTAAGTCATTAAGCTCAGTGTTTTACTGGCTTTTTAGCGCTGTGACTTCGGCCAGAGCATCTGTAAGCAGGACTGTATGGCTTTCATTTTCTTTATGTGTCACCATTTCTTCCACTGCCACCCTCAGTGCCTCTGCCTCCGCTCTGAAATTGCTTGTGTATTTACCAGTAGCGAATGACAGTGTTATTTTTCTGCCATTTGGTAGGTTCAGGAATGCTCCTGCCCCTCCGTTCTGTGTAATGTTTGTTACAGAACCGTCGGTGTATGCATGGGTCCAGTCCATGCTTGGGTAGTTTTTCGATATAATGCTTAGGGTAGTATCTCTCCTTTCTGTTTCAGTCTGGCAGTTTTTGTTTCCAATACCTGGTATATTTTCTACCACTTCTGGAAATATATCCTGCCTCCAGGTAGGTTTTCGTACAGTAGTGATAGGCTTTGGTGTTATTAGTGCGTTTATGGGATCTTCGTGCATCTTTGCTTTGGCTATTTCTGCAAAGTTTCTCCGCTTTAGTTTCCCATTTCCCAAATTGTTTAGTTTCTGGTGCATTGGATGGTTAGTCAGTCTTTGGAGTTTCTCTGACTGCAGCTGGGCTCTGCAGTCTCTTCTATCGGTCATGGATTGCAGTTTTGTAATCTTTTCAAGTTCTACAATTGGCGTTGACTTCATGCCTCCTGTTATAACTCTCATGGCTTGGTTTTGAAGTTTGCTAACTTTATCGAAGTTCACCTTTGCTGCTGTTGTCCATGCCGCAATGCCATACTCGAGAACTGGTCTCACTCTTCAAGTGTACAGTTTCTTTAGTATACTTTCGTCTGCTTCCCAGCTTGTGCTAGCAAGTTTCCTCATGATTGCCATTCTTTCTCTGGCTCTCATTCGGTTTCTCTTGATCTGACTTTTCCATGTCATGCGCCGATCAAATGTGACTCCCAGATAGTTTGGGTTGTCGTTTGGCTGCAGGAATTTGCCATTTAGACTTAATTTGGTGTTTTGGGGATTGATTTAAAGCGAGAATATTGTACATGTGGTTTTTTCCTCGTTTATTTGACCAGCCCTGCTTCATTCAATTCGTTTAGGCTTTGTTTGGCTTCTGCAATGGTGTAGCTGAACGTTAAATTGTCGTCCGCTTAATGTAGGTTTTAAAGCATCTTGACATCTATGTTGACACATCAATCCTGCCAGTTTATGTGCCTAAAAACCTCTTCAAGTGCAGCTGTGAACAGTTTTGGGGAGATGTTATCTCCTTGTCGTGCAGGTATGGAAAGTGACTTGTGCAAAATGAGTGATCTCAGTTGATCAGCCCTCGTTTATCTTCTCTGTAAGCTGGACGTACTTTTCGTTGATACCTTGGCCCCTCAAGGCATTTCCCACTTGATTTATTTTCACGAAATCAAAGACTACATACACAATGCAAAGGGTCAAACGGACTTCCTGCGCTCTTGCAAACTTCAAGCTGCCTTTCTAATCTACAGGTAATGACTGTTTTGAATAATTTATAAATAGTTCATAACAACCAGATTATGAGTTGGTTCGCCAGAAATTTGATGCCATTTTTTGTGTGTAGATCTGGATTGTCTTCACGCACTTCCACTGGTCTGAAATTTGTCTTGTGCAAAGCCAGATGTTAAAAAGTATGGCCAGTTGTCAGGCAAGTGCATTTCCGCCAACCTGGAGGTTTTTTATAGTGATTCCATCTAGACCAGGCAATTTGCCAGATTATAATTGTTGAGTCGCGTGCAGTACCTCGTACCTATATCGGGTAGTGATTATGAATCTATATTTAGTGGTTTGTTTGTCACTTTTGTTTCTGATGCCAAGTGACCTCAGTAAAACTTTGAGCATTCTTCCACGATTTGCTCTCTATCTTTCAATATTGTACCATCTTCCTTCTTTTCTTGTGGTGTCTTCCTGGAGTGTATAAAACAATTAATAAGACACTATACGCTCTACTGCTCATAATCATCTTTAAGCCGGTGTCTGATCTACTTGTTCAGTTCGCAGAAGACGATCCTTTTTAGCCAAACGGGGACGGCGTGGGCTAGTGGTTAAGTGACACGGCTCACAACTAGAAGGTGCTGAATTCGATCCCCATCACAGCACCGGCCGTTACCCCGGGAAGCAGCTCTTAGAAAATGCAGGAGGAAGCATACCGTTACATAAAATGCACTCTGAAGTCGGATGCACTAGGCCGACAGGCGCAAAATAAAAAAACACAGTGCAACGCACACCGCCTTGGGGAATAGATAAATAAGGCGAACGCAAAAACAAACAACAACATTTAGCCAAACTATTCGTGAGCATTTTTCTTGTTGCAAGAAATGTATGTGTACCCACACCGATACGGTATCTTGCTGCTTTATGTTTTTGGGCGGCAGTGGTGTAGCTATTCAAAAGGTGCATCAATTGTTCCAGGTGATGGGTAGAAGATCCCGCGCATCGAAAGTTCTTGTTTTGAATAAAGTCTGCAAACTTCGAATCATCTAGTGTTGCCCTGGGGGCGCCATTTGAATGAGGCGTGTTCAGGTTCATTGCCCCCCCCCCCCTGATCCTGCTAGTGGTTGCTGCTTGTATCAAGTCGGTATCAGGTGCATCAATGCTGGTAACAAAAGTCACGTCACTAATGAGCACGTAGTCGATTTTACCTTTGCCCTCCCAGTTTGGCGGAGGCCATGCCCGTCGCTTCCCAGTGTGCTTTTGGGAAACATGGGTTCATGACGTGTTTGCTTGTGCATCGCAGCAAATATCACAAAACTCAGGTCAAGTCAGGTCAGGTCATCCCGTAACCGGTGAGGTCGTTGGGGCACACATGAAGATATCCTCACAACCCCACGTCACCCCTCTCTGTCAGATGCCGCTGCCTTTGACTCTTCTGGTCGGAGATTGGTCCATTCTTTTATGTTGTCCTCCCATCATTTTTTGGGCCGGCCTCTTCGTCGTCTGCCATGCACCTTTCCGTGGAGGATTGTATTTGCAAGACCATTTGATCTCGATATGTGACCGTACCAAGTGAGTTTCCTTCTTTTGGCAGTTGCCAAGAGGTCTTCGAAAGGCCCTATTGCTGTTGAAATTCTATCTCGTATTTCCTCATTTGTAACTCGATCTTTGTACGTGACGTTTAAAAGTTTTCGGAAACATCTCATCTCTAAGGCGTTTATCCCTCGCCGAAGGTCAGCTGTAACTGTCCATGTCTCACACGCACAGAGGAACACTGACAGGACCAGTGTACGCATAAATCTGATTTTCGTGCATAGTGACGATCACCTCTAATATTTCATGTGTGTTCCGAGAAGCTGCTTAAGCAGGTTTCCTTTTCCCGTTTCAGCCCGACACGCATGTTAAAAACTCCAATGATGATTTGTGTGTGTGTAGGAGGGAAGCTGTTATATTTGTTTCCTTAGCTCTTTGTCGTACTCATAGATGGGGGGGGGGGGGGGGGTCATTGGACTAGCATTGAGTTCATCTGTATTATCGGACCACTTTGGGTGTGTTTCTATCCGTGCGTGCGTCTCGCAGATTCCGATGATGTCATACTTGAACGGTTTGAATTGGTTCATAAGGAGGGTCTGCCTGGGTGGCCCACAACCGCTTTGCAGGTTGTATAAGGACTGGAAAGTTGATGGTATCGTAGTTACACTTGTATCATCTTCGTCGGAATCGTAATCGGGAGTCTCTTGACGCAGACGCCATTTGGCTATTTATAGAAGGCTTTTGGGTTTGCGTCAAGGCTAGGACCCACACCTTCAATAGCGTCATTATCCCAGGTATATCAATATGGTATGAGGAGTGGGATCTACGAAAATCAGACGTCAAGAAGCTCCGATTTACCGAAAAAGCAATGGAGCGAAGAGTTCTGAATATATATTTAAGAGATCACATCCGAAATACCGACATTCGCACACAGAGGTCAGGGATACTGTCGACTCTGCTTCAATGTCAAAGTACAGATGGGTCGGCTATGTGGTTCACATGAATGGCGATACGTGGACGAGGAGTGTGTATTTCAGGTGTCCATGCAACTACAACCGCCTGGGTGGTCGCCAGCCAACGAGATAGAGCGATGATCTGCACCACGCCTTTGGATCGTCATGGCACTCCAGGTGGGAGACACAGATGCAAGCAGCTCGGCATCATACAACCTTGTCTTATGGAATACCAAGATTCCAGCTGCTTGTGCTTCAAAACACTTTATATGTCTTCTTCCAACTAATAGAAGGCTGATAAATGCTCTATTTATTCCTACATTGTGTTATCAATATCAATATTGGTCCTTACTATAAACAAATGAGTGAGATCCAGAGCTGTGAAATGTGCTGTGTGAGAAGTGCAGCCGGAAAGACAATCCGTAACCTAATCGGCAAAACAACACTGATGCAAGCAGGGGGGACAAACCCAGTTAGACTCTCAACAAATCAAGTGGTTTGGTCATTTAGTCGGAATGCATTATGACCAGCCTGCATCAAGAGCATAACGGTGCATGAGCAAGGGACAGACCACGACGTCGATATATCGAGGGTGTCTCTGACACTCTCAAGAAGTTACACCTAACGACATAACAATTTTTCTACTTGGCGACATCAGGAAAACTGCTCATTACTCCATTTTGTGACACAGAATGATGAAAAAAGAAAGATGGCCGCGCCTTATCGGCTGCACTCTTAACTCGATCCGGTGTTTCTGTCGTTTTCCGATTTTTAGTGGTTCCTGTTCGATTTATATTTCATAACCCTCTCACTAGGTGATATCAGGGACTTTATTATGTGAAACTGATGTCCTTTCGATCAGTTCTTATTTGTTTTGCTGCATTTCACGCCTGGCTCAAGCCGTGGGAGACCAGTCTATGATGGAGCTCAACGTTCCGCTTAACTGCACACCAGAATTCAGTCCAGGTTATCCCTACTCAAGGACCTTTCTGCTCGGACTGAAGCCGACTTCCTCCGGCCCACCCTTCCCTCCACCGGAGGTTACACGCTAACTCCCCCAACCTCGTATTTTCAGCACAGCAAGGGTCACGCTGACCAAAAGGTGGACACAATTAGAAGCCTCGACGCCGCGAGACGAAAACACAGGGAGATATTCGAATATCTAATATATTTTTGTTGGTCTCTCACTGGTGCTTCATTGAATATTTCTATTCTTTTCTGTTCTTTATTCGTCATCGAATCTTTAAACTCTCGTCTATCTTAGATGCCCCATCGGGATCAAGGTGCTGAGCAGCGCATGACCTGCAGTGGTCAGCGATCCTTAGCTGACTGCTAGCGTCAAGGCCAACGAATCATAGCTGCCAAGACGCTTCTACTCCTCCACACGGTGATCATGGAATACAGGCTGCAATAGGGCAGACTGGCTAAGGAGAAGGGATCGAAGAGGGTATGCTAACCCGGTACTCAAAAAATGCTTGCGGAAGTCAGATGTGTTGGACCGAAAAGTACAAATATCGCAGCCAATCTGTAAACTACAACACAACGCATTCCGTTCTCTGAACTACATTCTGCTACTTAAGCCCTTTCAGGATTTGGTAGTGGGAGATTGAGAACGAACGAACAAGAAGAAGAAGATGCCCCATCGAATATTTCAGTTTCCATCTATTTTTGATGTCTTATCTAATATTTCAATTGTCTTCTTTCCTAGATGCTTCATCGAATATTTCATTTCTCTTGTCCTGTCTCCACCCATGCGTCATCGAATTTTTCATTTCTATGTTCTTGGCGGCTCTAATACATCATCGAATATTTCGTTTCTCTGTTCTTGTCTTACCTGATACGTCATCGAATATTTCGTTTCTCTTCTTTTCTTTGCTGCGTCACAGAATATTTAATTTCTCGTTTCTTGTCCTTTTATTGATATGTCATGGAACATTTCATTTCTCTTTTCAAGTCTTCACTAATGCGTCAGCGAACATTTGATTTGTTCATATTTTTACTAATACGTCAGCGAACATTGCATTTCACTTTTCACGTCTGCGCGGATGATTCAGTGAACCTTTCATTTCTCTTTTCATATCTTCACTGATGCGCCAGCGAACATTTAATTTCTCTTCTATCCTTAATGCCACACCAAAATGTTTATTTCCATACTTTTCTTGATGGCTCATAGCTTTTCCCTCTGTACTTACGATCTATTTGTTTATGCAGGAAAATTCCCTTTGGTCTTATATCCCCAAACTCTTTCATGTATAATGTTCTCTGTTTTCCGTTAGCTTTGTCTGGTCACCGAGTACGGGTCTCTTATGTCTTTTCCCCAATTGATTTTTGAAGGTGTTTATTATCGATTGTGATTTGTAACACAGCTAAAACTTCTTGTTTTTCCCCTCTGTTATTTAGTAGCGTTTATGTTATCGCTGTCAAACAACATGAAAGCGGACATTGTTTTGTGAATAATCAAACTGCTTCCTGGTTCTAGGCCAGCAGGGCCTGGTGAACACGATGCTGCAGACGGACGAGGCATTGGGAGACAAAGGAAGATAACCGCTGACACATCATGTTAATTTAAAAAAATTCAACAACGTGTCCCTGCTCACTTGAAATTTGGCATATACAACGATTGCTTAGCAAACCGTGAGGCACTATAGCGACATAGTGTGTAAAGAGCGAAAGAAGGCTCATGAAATAAATGACTCTCGTTTACCCAGGAGAAGAAAATAGTTATACGCACACAGTCACGCCCATACACATACGCTCATACGCATTCATATATGCACACACACACACATACATACACACATTATCATTAACACATGGATGATGTTCCACTTTCACATGTGATGAAGACCACTCTCTTTGTCAAGCTGAGTGAACTGTCTTTTCTCCTGTTGTGCTTGCTGAAATAGGTGACTTGCGCGGTGAATTGGATTACGTGTGGAAGAAACTGGGCATTTTGTTAACCTCACTTTCTTCTCCTGAGCTACCTTTGGCCACTGGTAAGATTTTATCGAGACGACCTGAGATAGCACAGGCTGCAGATTTTTCCGTCAGGGTTTACTCCCGAAGCCTTTCCCGTAAACAGGTATCCCGCATGGCAGTGGGGGGGGGGGGGGGGGGGGGGTGGGGGGGGTGGGAGGAGTTGACATCTATTTTTGTGTGTTGTGCCTTTGCTTAGCCACAAAAGGTCGTTGGAACTTTGCCATCTATCCCAGGCCGTGTTCTAGTCTATTAGAGCCGTGTCTAAATTATACATTCACACCAAAACCGATGCTGGGCGAAAAGCACCAAGCTCGTGAATTCAGCTGTGTGAATTAGACCGTGAAAATACGATACCGGTTAAAGTATTATGCTAATTCAGATAGCCGATGTCGAAGCCAGGAAAATCGGAGGGAAGAAATCACACACACAAAAGGACGAATTAACCGGTCAAAACATAAAATAACGACACGACTCCGTGAACACAAGTGTAAATCGTCGACTAGTGTGAATTCCAGACAAAACCGTGTCCTTGTGACATCCATTATGAAATAAAACACCAGAGCAATGTATATCCGCAGCCGGTAGGGCGCCTTCTTTGCTGCTTACAAATGCGCATTCATATATGCACACAAACACATACACATTAGCACCTTCCAACTCGTCATTCACACATTACACAATACACACACACACACACACACACACTACACAATGCATACACATACATATTACACAATGCACACACACATTACACAATGCAAACACACACATTACACAATGCATACACACACATTACACAATGCATACACACATTACACAATGCATACACACATTTTACAATGCACACACACATTACGCAATGCAAACACACACATTACACAATGCAAACACACACATTACACAATGCAAACACACACACACACACACATTACACAATGCAAACACACACATTATACAATGCAAACACACACACATTACACAATGCAAACACACACATTACACAATGCAAACACACACACATTACACAATGCATAAACACACATTACGCAATGCAAACACACACACATTACACAATGCAAACACACACACATTACACACTGCATACACACACATTACACAATGCACACACACATTACACAATTCAAACACACACACTTTGTCCAATCTAATTTGTTTTTGTTGGATTAAAGTTTTGCCTATCTGGATTCTGCTGGCTGATTAACTCTTCCTTCTACCCCAGAAACAAGTAATTTCGGTGATATCTAGACATATTGACCAGTGCATGCATGTATGTATGTATGTATGTATGTATGTATGTATGGTTGTGTGTGTGTGTCTGTGTTTGTGTGTGTGTGTTAGCGCGTGTCCGTGTGTCTGTGTCTGTGTGTGTGTGTCTGTGTTATTCTATGTGTGTGTTATTCTGTGTGTGTGTCTGTGTGTGCGTCTGTGTGTGTGTGTCTGTGTGTGAGTGTGTGTATGTGTATGTGTGTGTGTGTGTATGTATGTATGTGTGTATGTGTATGTGTGTATGTTTATATATGTGTGTGTGCGCATGTGTATGTGTGTATGTGTGTGTGTCCGTGTATGCGCCTGCGTGCGTTCGTGCGTGTGTCTGTCTGTTTGTAATATGTTCCACTTTGGCAGTAGTTTTACCAATCCTTTCTGTACGTAGTAAAGTGATCATTCCGAGAACAATCCTCGACATACCCTGTCAAACTGAACAGGCAGTGTTCTCCAACCCATTATGTCTGGATTGTAAAGCAAGCTCCCATTCGATTGTCTACCCCTACATCACACGTTCCCCCTACCCAATATACACATTAAACAGTTCTGGACGACCTTCCCCCACCTCCCCAACAACAGTAACCGTTAATCTAGTTAGGCCACGTTTCAACCATCTCTCCCCATACCCCACTCCCTCCTTCCACACCTGGAGCCTTGGTTGCTCACACTCTAGCACGAGCTGATGGTGACCAGGGCTGGACTTCTCTCATGAATTGGTATGCACTGCAAACCTCTTGTCACATCTAAATTTCACATATATTTGTAGCAATTGTGTTCACAATTCTGCATTGTGCTCTCGTACATGCCTCGGATTCAGTGATATGTGCTCATGATTCAAGATCGCTCCTTGTCCGTCATTGTCCAGACTAGAAATGCTTCAAAGTGGCCTTCATGTTTTTGTTATTTACATTTAATAAATACTTGCACACATATTCACTCACATACTTACATACTTACATGCACACATACCCACACATATACATACATTCTCACACACCTACATGCACATATACTCACACACATACTCACACACATACTCACAGACATTCACACATAGTCACACACATACTCACACGCATACTCACACACATACATGCACACATACGCACACACATACATATGGAATGATTTTCAAATAAAAACATGAAACTTATTTGTTTACAATTTATTAATAAAAAGTGGCACAATTCTGTGCAATTTTTCTACGTAGTCTCATTTGCGCTCGATACGATTCTCCCACCGCCTACAAAAATTCATAGATTTCTAAAGAAAAGCATTTTTTGTCACGTATACAACCACTTAAGTATTACCAGCTGCATCCCTTAATTAAAATTGAAAGACTTTCCTCTCACTGCCTCTACGTGATCCAAAGACGTGGCAATCACTTGGAAAAAGGTTTGCTGAGTACAACTGATGTAGAAGACACTCAAGTGCGGGTTGTCAACGGTTGGAACCGTTGCACGTGAAGTAAGGGGGCATAGTATTGTCATACTGCTACAAGACACATGTACTCAAAAGGTCATGTTTTTGGACGGTTTTATTTCCGGGTTGAAGATGATTCGAGAAAAGATCTGTATATGTGTTCTTCCTGGGCATATGATACTCTAAACTAATGCCTTGTTCATCCTAAAAGAGAGTTAACATAACTCTTCAAGCGGATCGTTATGCGCTGGAAGTCTTCAGCTTAGTAAGTGAGTATTGAGCCACAACCTGTCCTTGGGTTAGGCCACGTTAAGCTGCTGGTAGTAAATTCAGATTGAATCTCCAATAACGATTATCTCTGTGAAATTTAAAAAAATGTTGGTTTCAAAACGCCGCAAGAGTTCTTAGCACACATCAAAAGACGTTTGGTTATTGATCGAGAAGCTTATTGGATCTTCTTCTTCTTCTTCGTACGTTGTCAGACGTCAACTTGAATTTGTTCGAAGAAAGCAGCTGTCATCCTAAGACTGTCGACACTGCCATAGAGCTTGTCTAGTGTTGGCACTGGTGATGGCCACGTGTGCTTTCTCTGGTTCTCGTATGTCGGGCAATTTTGCAGAAGATGTTCAGCGGTCATTTTCCCTGTACCACAGGTGTATTCGTCAGTGCCACCTATCTTCAGCTTATGGAATAGATGGTACCTCAGTCTGTTGTCGCCTGTGCGGAGTCTGAAAACCACGACCTGGTCTCTTCTGTTTAACTGGTAATAGGCATCATATTTTGTGTAGCCAGTATGCTGTGTTTCCCATTTGGCCATGTATCTGACCCTAATAAACCTTTTGGACTCTTCGTAGGTCACACTAGAATCTGGTTGTGGTAATCCTGCACCTTCTTTTGCCAGTCTGTCTGCCTCCTCGTTGCCTTTGATGTTATAGTGGGATGGAACCCACTGTACCACTACTCTTTTTGGTGCGGACTGCTGGCATAGTTGACAGAGTCCTGCTCTTAAATCATTAAGTTCAGTATTTTTCTGGCTTTTTAGTGGTGCAACCACGGACAGTGCATCTGTAAACAGAACTATCTGGATTTCATTGCTTTCGCCTGTAAGCATTGCTTCTACTGCAGCCTTCAATGCATCTGCCTCCGCTCTGAAGTTGCTGCTTATGGGATCAAGATACCCTTCGGTCACAAAGACGTTTCAATTCTGGATTCAACTTGCCGGGGAACACACCTGGCATGGGCCTATGGCTATAGCACCTCATAGATGTTGTGAAGTGTTAAAGACTACATTCAAGAGAGCGAATATTTCTTTAACAATTATTCGGCAATGTTCCACCACGATTCGTTCAAATTCTGCAATCTACCAGGGCGAGTTTGACATCGATGAGGCCAGTATGTCACAGATATGATACTATTTCTGAATTTTCTACTTTACATCTACTGGATTGATAGGCATGCATCAATGTCGAAAATCTTCACTCGTCGATGAATGTCAAGAGATTTCACGCGTTCTCTGCTTAAAAAATTGAGAACAGACTGCAGCTCATCTTTTGTGCTTTTCACAATTGTTATGTAGCTTGTCTGCACTGTCATGCTACATGCTGAATGACGATATTGCCAAATTACAAGACACTGGCACGGTGTTTCAAATTTATTATCACAATTCCATGGTTTCAATTCGAAACACAACGTGAACATATATAGATTGTGGAAGGCTAATGAAACTGGTTCGGTCAAATGCCGTGCCAGAAGTGGTAGACAGAGATATGTACTCACTGACCAGAGCATTGCCGTTATCAAACAGTTGATATCAAGACAGGAAAATCACTGCCGTAACCAATGGAAAATTCAAAGAGATATGACAAATTCAGTCATCAATTCGAGATATCACATAATAGCTGAAAATTAAACATTAAAAAAAAACTATGTGCGAGTGAACTAACAGAAGTGAATACAGCGACACGATTGTTAGTTTCGCTAAACTTATATTCAGCGCAAATGGTCATTTTAATATGGTCAACTGATGAACAGTTGCTCACTGTTGATTACCTCCACGACCCCCCACCCCTTCCCAACCACCCCAACCTTTTTCCTCCATGCAATGAACATTATTCCTATCACGTCAAAATCGGGACTTGCAGACATGGAAAATGGTTGTTTCACTTGCAACCAACTTTCATCAGATCGAATAATGGGACAAACTTATGTTTTCTTAATCGATCCTAGTAAATGGTCGTGCAAATTCGATCCTCCACGGAAAGGTGCAAGGCAGACGACGAAGAGGCCGTCCTACAACGAGGTGGGAGGACAACATAAAAGAATGGACCAATCTCTGACCAGAAGAGACACAGGTGTTGTGAGGATGTCTTCATGTGTGCCCCACCGGTTACGGGATGACCTGACATGACTTGAGTATTAAACTAGTCGATGCATGCTAGGGGGAGGTTACGTTGAAGGAATATCTTCTCCAACTTATTCCAGCGTTTTCAAGCTTGTTGATTTTTCAAAAAGATGACACACCATATCAACGTTCTTGAGAAACTGTTCAATCTCTTGAGAGTCAAATTCCTGCATTTTAAATTACATTCCATAGCCAACGAGCAATTTTTACTTTAACTATGTTCACAATGTCATCTGGAGTCTAATGGTCGAAAAGGTGTACGCCTCGACAGTTCAAGACGTCACGAAGTTAAAACAACCACTTACGGACGCTTGAAATGAATTTCATCAAACCACAAACGACGTGGCAATCGCCCTTTGGAGGAATTGTGTGAGAACTTATGTTTCAGCAAATGATGAAAACTTTAAACACAAAATGAAATAGTAAGCATTTTTGTTGATTAAATATATACCTTTTTACGAATTTTCATTCAGAATCGTTATATAATAATAACTTTATGATACATTTGCATGGCTCCACTTTTGATGCTACTTTGAGTATATATTTGGAATATTTATAATCCTGGTATTAAAACAAGCAGGCGTATTTAAAAAGCAGGAATATATTTTAAAATTCAAAATAAGATCGACTGTGTTCCAATCACAATTTCCATATTTCTTAAGAATTAGTTCAAGCTTCAATAAATATTGAACTATAGACTTATCCTTACTTAAATCAGACAAGGAAATAAATTAGAGACATAACTATGTCATGCAGATCGACAATTCCTCGTATAACAAATATAGAGAATAGGTGATCGGTTGTAATTTTGAATGGAATCAATTCAACTTGGCATCGAGGCAGCTACACAAGAAGATAAAGAAATAGAAAGAAGAAATATGTGACATGTAAAACTGTATCAATCACGGATCAATAAAAATTTAACAAGAATTGGAAAAAGGACGAATGAAACATTAATAACTCCAGAATTTGTTAAGTTCAAAACACCAACATTGATAGATAGAGCGAGGTGTAAGTATTACATGTGTGGTAGCATCTAAGTTCAAGCAAATGAGTGAGGTACAGTAATATAGACAGCCATGACAGAGAGGGACATACACAGATCTTCAGACTCAGAACGGGTCATTGCAGACTCAAAGAACACCTTCACAGAATGGGTCTCAGAGACACTCTCATGTGCGATTGTGGAGCACCAAACAAACACCAAGCATATCCTGCAGCACTGCTCTATTTATGCAGAACAAAGAGAGGCAGTCTAGCCCGCGAAGGTCCATGATGTGGGGGACAGACAAAGACCTGAAATACAGTCTCCGTCGCGAACGTCACCGGGCTAGAAACATAGAATCAGTTGATCGAAGAAGAAGAAGTGAGTTACATCTATGTGTAATTGTAAGAGCGTGTCAGAATCTAGCTCCAAGCAAGCGAGTTAACAAAGTAAAGGGATTGTCCAGTTAACTTTTTTTTTTTCCATTGCGTACGCCTTATTTCTCTATTCCCCAAGGTTGTGTGCGTTGCACTACGGTTTTTATTTTGCGCCAGTCGGCCTAGTGCATTCGACATCGGCATGGATTTTATGTAAGGGTCTACTTCATCCTGCATTTTCTAAGGGTTTGCTTCCCCGGGGTAACACCCGGTATTGTGATGAGGATCGAACCCAGCACCTTCGGGTTGTGAGCCGTGTCACTTAACCACTAGCCAACGCCGTCATCTGTCCAGTTTACTAACGTAACGTAATTATACTGGTTTAGAAGACTGCAGTCTGTATACAACCAGTTTCTGCTTCTCCATGGCTTGTCTTGTCCCTCCCGTATCCCCTATAGGTTGAAGAGACATCACTTAGCATGTGAGTAATGTGTGTTGGACATCTTATTGACAGGACAGGGCCCAAAATCTTCCCAGCGATGAGCTTATCCATTATTGACTTGTGTGTATACACTAAAACAGCCACTGTTAGTAAACAGGGCAAAGAGTGGCAATCTCGTGAAGTTCAGCTGTGAGCATTGTGCCGAGGAAATACAACACACAGTAACCGAAATACTATTTCAAATAGCTGATGACCATGCCTAGATAATCGGAAGAAAAAACACCACAAAATGACCCAACTAACTAATACAAATGGAAAACGGCAGCACATTTCCATTGACATAAGTGTACGGCTTCAACTAGAACGAACGCCAGTCAATATTTGACTTGGCGGTATCCATGATGGATTAAAACACAAGAGCAAAATTAGACTCGCGGTCTGTTAGACGCTATCTTTGCTGCTCCTGTTGGAGCAAGTTGGTTAGATCCAATTGTGGCAAGATAGCAGGATCCGATCTGAACACGTTGGCAGGGCCAAATTAGGGCACGATAGCAGAATCCGATCTGAACACGTTGGCAGAGCCAAATCAGGGCACGATAGCAGGATCCGATCTTAACACGTTGGCAGAGCCAAATCAGGGCACGATAGCAGGATCCGATCTGAACACGTTGGCAGGGCCAAATCAGGGCACGATAGCAGAATCCGATCTGAACACGTTGGCAGAGCCAAATCAGGGCACGATAGCAGGATCCGATCTTAACACGTTGGCAGGGCCAAATCAGGGCACGATAGCAGGATCCGATCTGAACACGTTGGCAGGGCCAAATCAGGGCAATATAGCAGGATCCGATCTTAACACGTTGGCAGGACCAAATAAGGGCAAGATAGCAGGATCCGATCTGAAAATAGGGGCAAGTTGGCAGAATCCGATTTGGGCAAGTTGGTAAGCCAAATTGTCAAAACCAAAATCTTAGAAGGTTGGCAGGTAAAAACTAATTGCAGTCCCATATCAGACACTGATGTTGGGGATCAAGTGTTAGAGACGTCATTGTACGAGGCCACAGCTTGTTTATGAGGTCGGGTGGCCAGTTCCGATCTTTGCTGCTTTCCTTTTTCTAACAGTAAATCAGGAACCATGTACCCATTACAGCTAGGGCAACTCAATCGTGCCTGTAACAGGAATTGAACTCAGTGTCTTTGCTATGAGAAACGAGTCCATTACCACTATAATAATTAGACGTTCTTGATAAAGTCAATATTAAGCCCGCAATGATTTGGAACCCCAACAATGTAGTACTAGTTGTTTTAAATGGTATTGGGAAATCAGTATTACAATCAATATAAATGACAGACCAGAGAAATAAGCTGCAAGTCGCCGATATCGAAGACGACTGCACATTTATTGTTATCATAATATAAACGATCGTGTGACAATAGTTGTATTGATAATAGGGAAATGTAGTAGTGGCGGTCATCATGGGACAATGAAAGGCTGTCAGAGTGTCTTCAATAACCTATTCCTGGTCATCGATTTATCGAACTCATTGTAATGACTTTGGGGAAAATTATATGGAAATACCCGAGTGGAGAAGCTGTAAGGCTTAAACTTCCACGAAGGCGCTGCGTACTTTCTTTGTCTTCTTTCAGTGCTTTTTATTAAATTTGAAAGGTTAACGTTCTCTTTCGTCTGTTGTCTCTTCAAAAATGTATGCTGACTATTTTCTTCCCATTGTCCTTATTTCTTCACTCCAAGTATTTTAACACAAGTCAAAGTCATGCATTTCGCTTACAGTAACCATCTGGGGTAGTTGTCTCGCCGCAGCGACTCAATTTCAACCAGTGTTGGTAAAGCGATCTCAGTCCCGCCAGGCGGAGCGATAGCGCGGGCTTGCGGAAAACGCTCGCCTGCCTTTCCCCGTAGTGCGAATTGGGTGCGGTTTGTGGTAGTGGCTCCTCCACCGAGGTGCCCTAGTCTGGTCCGTATCAGGAAACGTGGTCCGTCCGTGGTGATTTCTCTAAGGCTTATAGCAGAGCTCGACAGTACGTCTCGCTGGTGGTCCGACTCTCGCAAAGAGCTTGTGACCGGCAAATGGAAAGCAGGAATCGTTGCCTCGAGGCCCTGCCGTTCTCTCCCTACGGAGAAGGGCAGGCCAAATGGTGTCTCTAGTCCCAGTGAAATTCGTCGCCGAGGTCGTTGGGATCCGTTCTGCACAGAGCGCTGCCATCCCTCCTCGAGCGAGCCCGGTCGGTCGGTCGTCTGGTGCGTGTAGAAGGCCCCTGTCAGGCGGTCCTAGGTCGACGGAGTGAGGGACGGGTGGAACAAACCGTCCGTCCCGTCAGTCGGTCCCTGCGGCCGTCGTCCCAGCAAGGCTTTTTACACACCCTTCCTCCGCCGACCGGTGTGTGCTGTACGTACGTCTCCGACAGATATCTGGTTGATCCTGCCAGTAGTCATATGCTTGTCTCAAAGATTAAGCCATGCATGTCTAAGTTCACACTGTCTCACGGTGAAACCGCGAATGGCTCATTAAATCAGTCGAGGTTCCTTAGATGACACGATCCTACTTGGATAACTGTGGCAATTCTAGAGCTAATACATGCTTACCAAGCTCCGACCCTCGCGGAAAGAGCGCTTTTATTAGTTCAAAACCAATCGTCGTTTCCCCTCGCGGGGTTGCGGCGTCCCCACTGGTGACTCTGGATAACTTTGTGCTGATCGCATGGCCTCATGTGCCGGCGACGCATCTTTCAAATGTCTGCCCTATCAAATGTCGATGGTACGTGACATGCCTACCATGTTTGTAACGGGTAACGGAGAATCAGGGTTCGATTCCGGAGAGGGAGCATGAGAAACGGCTACCACATCCAAGGAAGGCAGCAGGCGCGCAACTTACCCACTCCCGGCACGGGGAGGTAGTGACGAAAAATAACAATACGGGACTCTTTCGAGGCCCCGTAATTGGAATGAGTACACTTTAAACCCTTTAACGAGGATCTATTGGAGGGCAAGTCTGGTGCCAGCAGCCGCGGTAATTCCAGCTCCAATAGCGTATATTAAAGTTGTTGCAGTTAAAAGCTCGTAGTTGGATCTCAGGCGCAGGCGGGCGGTCCGGCTCGCGCCGGTTCACTGCCCGTTGTCTCCTGCCCTACCGTCTGCCGGCTCTCTCCCACGGGTGCTCTTCGCTGAGCGTCCTGGGTGGCCGGCGCGTTTACTTTGAAAAAATTAGAGTGTTCAAAGCAGGCCTCGGCTGCCTGAATAATGGTGCATGGAATAATGGAATAGGACCTCGGTTCTATTTTGTTGGTTTTCGGAACTGGAGGTAATGATTAACAGGGACAAACGGGGGCATTCGTATTGCGGCGTTAGAGGTGAAATTCTTGGATCGCCGCAAGACGAGCTACTGCGAAAGCATTTGTCAAGAATGTTTTCATTAATCAAGAACGAAAGTCAGAGGCGCGAAGACGATCAGATACCGTCGTAGTTCTGACCATAAACGATGCCGACTAGCGATCCGCAGGAGTTGCTTCGATGACTCTGCGGGCAGCTTCCGGGAAACCAAAGTGTTTGGGTTCCGGGGGAAGTATGGTTGCAAAGCTGAAACTTAAAGGAATTGACGGAAGGGCACCACCAGGAGTGGAGCCTGCGGCTTAATTTGACTCAACACGGCCAACACTGAAATGAGTGACATGCCGAGACCACTCTTCTGGGGTCTAATATGGAACTGGTGCTGGACTTAGACCCCCAGAATTCTGGGGTTATGCCCCTGTGGCTCGGTTCTGTCTGCATCCAGTGTGTGATAAAGGAATTGACGGAAGAGCACTATCAGGAGTGGAGCCTGAGACCTAAGTTAACTTACCACGCCAACACTGCGGAATGACTATCAAAAAGTACACCTTCGCGGGGTCTAATAGAGAACATGTGCTGGAATTAGACCCTCGAAAATTTTGGGGCTACCCCCTAAGAAACTTGATTGTCTCGCTAAGGGAATTGACGGAAGGGCACCACCAGGTGTGGAATCTGCGGCTAAATTTGACTGAACACGCCTATACTGTAGAACAACTGACAAATCGAGAGCACTGCCGTTTGGGTCTAATATTGAACGTACGCTGGTATTAGACTCACGGATGACAAGTCAGCTCCCAAACACTCAAATGAAAGAACGCTACGGAAATCGTGTTTTAACTCTGCGGAAACCGCAGATTTCAAATACCTGGTCATTGACAAACAAAAGCCCTCAATAAATTCGTCTGACCAAATAGTGAACGGGTGCTGGAAATAGATCATCTGAAGACAGGTCAGTTTTACCCTACAAATGACTGGGCGTTGCTACGGAAAACCAGCTCAAATCGAGAGGAGCCGCAGACACTTTGGTTCACGTACCAGGCTGATAAGCCAAGGGCGCGAGGCTACCATGTGGGGGATTGCGACCGAACCCTTGTAAGCCGCAATCCCGCCCAAAATCTCAGCACCACTGCAATGGGAGGCTCCTACATGCTCGGGACCTGGGGCTTGCGCCCCAGCCCTATCAGGTAGAGCCACAGTAAGAGGTCCTTGCCGCCCGCAAGTCAAAGCGGGCGGACAACTGCTTGATACTCACCCTATACGGCGATGGGGTGCGAAAAAACACCAACCAAAGACTTAGTACCTGGTCGGGGTGTCGAAAACAGTAGAGCAGCCACCTCACTGTGAACTGTCAAGACTCAACCACCGACCATGAGAGTTGTCCGCACACCAGGCGAACAACATCTCGGTGACATTACCAGGCTTGTCCTCTGGCTGAATGCACTCCGGCTACGATATCTACCTCTGTACGTTATCAGCCATATAACTATCATACTGGACGCAGAAGAGATGCAGACCAGCGGACATTGCACACCTGCCCCACTGTGTCAACACCCCAGGTGGCGGGGAATGCTAGGCGTACCATCCCTGCATAGAAGCCAAGAAAATAAAGGGAAAAAGAGATACCCCACTCAAATGCAAATGCTACGTTTCTGGCAGGACGTGACGATCCTGGGATACAGACACACTGGACTGCCTCTCTTCCGGGTAACCCAGTCCATCTCATATATCATATCATCAATGCACCCTATAGACACGAGTAGAGAAGACTCGATAGTCTGGTAAGACAACTTCCATAGGAGAGAAAACTCTGATCGTAAACAACTGCTGCCTTGCAGATAGGCTGGGGACAGCCAAAGGCTAAGGAGGGCATCCCTACAGAAACGCCTGTTGAAATCGGATGCACGGGGCCGCAAGCCTAACAAAACAGTGCAACGTAAATCACAGTATGACGGCAGTACAACCTATTCGAAAAACGTATGGCGCTCATCCTGAGGAGACCCGCCAGGCAGCGATAGCGCCGGGCCTCACGCCTCGAAGGGGCCCACCCTTGACTACTGGTGGTCACCCACCCATGTGTCGTGGAGTCAAGGCACATGGCTATGGGGTAACGTCTATTGGCCAAAACTTCAAGACCCTCAGAATATTACAGTGGAATGCGGAGGAAGTCATTAACAAAAAACTTTCCCTAACACACCACCTGCATGAAGGTAAGATTGACGTGGCATGTATCCAGGAAACGCACCTCAACAGTATCCATAAATTCTCAATCAGAGGATACCAGACCTTCCGTCTAGATAGAGAAGGCCACAAAGGAGGGGTCCTGATACTGACCAGAAACAGCATACCGAGTAGCGCGGTACCTGTCAATCACACCGGACAAGCAGAAATTGTAGGAGTTGACATAATGGCTCAAGAGACGAAGCTCCGCATTTTCAATCTGTACGGACCACCAAACAGAGACCTATCGCTCTCGAGTATGGAGGTCAGAGACTCCAACTGCATAGTAGTTGGAGATTTCAACAGCCACTCGGAGAGATGGGGCTACTCTGACACAGACAGCAGAGGTGACGAAGTGGAAGATTGGGAGATAGATGCAAATCTCTACCTAATCAATAGGCCGGAGGATAGCCCTAGCTTCTATTCAAGAACATGGCATACCACCTCGACTCCAGATTTGGCCTTCTCCACACAGGACATACACTATAAAATAGACCGCCAGGTGCTAAACCAACTGGCAGGTAGCGACCACAGGCCGATCAGGCTAACCATTGACATGGAAGTAGGCCCACAGGAAACAAAACCGCTCCCACGTTGGAATTACAAACGAGCCGACTGGGACAGATTTGCAACCCTGACAGATGGGCTGTGTGAAACCATCAACACACGAAACACCAAAATGAAGCCCATGGTAGAGAGCCTAAGCAAGGCAATAATGCAAGCCGCCACTGAAACCATCCCAAGAGGAGCTAGGAAAAACTATAAGCCCTACTGGAATGATGAGTTACAGAAAGTGGAAGATGCAGTAACAAATGCTAGGAACGTGGCAGAACGTGAAAAATCCATGGAGGCGAACATCGCCCTCAAAGCCGCCACGGCGAAGTACAAACACACTCTCAAGCAAACAGCAAGAGAAAGTTGGAAAAACAAAACGGAAAGTTTAAACCTGGACAAAGAAGGGAACAAGCTATGGAAGCTAGTCAGAGCCATGAACGACGAAACCCCGTCAAATAAACAAATTACTATCAAGCAGGGCGAGAACTTGATCACAGGTAAGAAAGCCGCAAACGCCTTTGTCGATCACTATGCCAGAGCAAACCACATCGAGGTCCCTGCAGATGAGCATACAGACATTAGCGAAGAGCTAAAGCGACACGAAAACATAAATACGGCTCCTGAAGAGCACATGATGGCCAAACTAACCATGCGTGAAATGGAAGAGGCTATGAGAACACTAAAGAAAAGGAAATCTCCCGGAAAAGACGGGATAACAAACGAAATGCTGATGGGGCTGGGCCAAACAGCGAAGAAAAAACTACTATCAGTCCTGAACCAAAGCTGGAAAAGGGGTATTGTACCCCAGGCATGGAAGGATGCAATACTGGTACCAGTACCAAAAACAGGAAAGGATAAAACAGATCCGAATGGATACAGGCCCATAAGCCTACTGAGCTGTGTCGGCAAGCTGATGGAACGGATGATAAACACCAGACTGATGTGGCATCTGGAAGAAAAACGAATTCTAATTCCACAGCAAGCCGGCTTTAGACAGCACAGATCCACTGAGGACCAGGTCATCCTCATAGCCCAGGAGATAGAAGATGCCTACCAGGCACAGAAGCACACAGTAGCTGTCTGGGTGGATCTGGAAAAGGCATTTGACAAAGTCTGGAAGGACGGACTTAGAGTCAAGCTGAGAAGAAGTGATGTCTGTGGGAAGATGTACAAGTGGATCAACCACTACCTCAAACAAAGAACGGCCAGAGTCCAAGTACAAGGGCAGATGAGCAAATAGGTGACACTCGAGCAGGGAGTACCCCAAGGGGGAGTACTGTCACCCACACTCTTTCTGGTATATATAAACGATATTACAGAGAATATACCAAGAAGAGTCCATAGCTCAATAATTGCAGACGATCTGGCTGTGTGGACCTCTGAAAAGAATCTCACCATAGCAAGAAACCGGATGCAAACGGCCCTAACATCGCTGGAAGAGTGGGCGAACTCATGGCTGGTAAAAATAAACGAGGAGAAAACCACGTGCACAATATTCTCGCTCTCATTAAAACCCCAAAGTACCAAATTAAGCCTAAACGGCAAAATCCTGCAGCCAAACGACAACCCAACCTATCTGGGAGTCACATTTGATCGGCGCATGACATGGAAAAGTCAGATTGAGAGAAACCGAATGAAAGCCAGAGAAAGAATGGCGATCATGAGGAAACTTGCTGGCACAAGCTGGGGAGCAGACGAAAGCATACTAAAGAAACTGTACACTGGAAGAGTGAGACCAGTTCTCGAGTATGGCATTGCGGCATGGACAACAGCAGCGAAGGCGAACTTCGATAAAGTTAACAAACTTCAAAACCAAGCCATGAGAATTATAACAGGTGGCATGAAGTCAACGCCAATTGTAGAACTTGAAAAGATTACAAGACTGCAATCCATGACCGATAGAAGAGACTGCAGAGCCCAGCTGCAGTCAGAGAAACTCCGAAGACTGACGGACCATCCAATGTACCAGAGACTAAACAATCTGGGAAATGGGAAACTGAAGCGGAGAAACTTTGCAGAAATAGCCAAAGCAAAGATGCACGAAGATCCCATAAACGCACTAACAACACCAAAACCCATCACTACTGTACGAAAACCTACTTGGAGGCAGGATATATTTCCAGAGGTGGTAGAAAATATACCAGGTATTGCAAACAAAAACTGCCAGAGTGAGAAAGAAAGGAGAGACACTACCCTAAGCTTCATAACGAAAAGCTACTCAAGCATGGACTGGACCCATGTATACACCGACGGTTCTGTAACAAACACTACACAGAACGGAGGGGCAGGAGCATTCCTGAACCTACCAAATGGCACAAATATAACACTGTCATTCGCTACTGGTAAGTACACAAGCAACTTCAGAGCAGAGGCAGAGGCACTGAGGGCGGCAGTGGAAGAAATGGCAACACACAGTGAAAATGAGAGCCATATAGTCTTGCTGACAGATGCTCTCGAAGTAGTCACAGCGCTAAAAAGCCAGAAGAACACTGAGCTTAATGACTTAAGAGCAGCACTCTGCAAACTGTGCCAGCAGTCCGCACCAAAAAGGGTGGTGATACAGTGGGTTCCGTCACACTGCAACATCCAAGGCAACGAGGAGGCCGACAGACTGGCAAAAGAAGGTGCAAGACTACCACAAACAGATACCAGTATGACGTACGAAGAGTCAAAACGGCTTATCAAAGCCAGATACATGTCCAAATGGGAAACCGAACATACTGGTTACACCAAAAACGATGCCTATTACCAGTTGAACCGAAGAGAGCAGGTCGTTGTCTTCAGACTTCGCACTGGCCACAACAGACTGAGGTACCACCTATTCAACAAACTGAAGATAGGGTGTACCGACGAATGCCCGTGCGGTACTGGTAAAATGACCACTGAACATCTGCTGCAGAACTGCCCGACATACGAGGATCAGAGAGAGCAGATGTGGCCATTGCCAGTGGAACTGCAAGACAAGCTGTATGGTAGTGTCGACAGCCTCAGGATGACGGCTGCTTTTTTCGAAAAAATAATGGTTACTGTCTGACTGTGTACGCAGAAGAAGAAGAAAAGAAGAAGCTTACAGTAACCACCGATTGGTATCCTTGTTGCCGTTAATATGCAGGTTAGTTTCGTAACAATCGTTTTTTTTTGTTTTTGGGGGGGGGGGGGGGCATGAGGTGCAGAGAAACTGAGATGCTAGTCATGTCAGGCAGAACATACTGACTAGGATGTCAATACACTGACCAAGACTACAATCTCTCTTTCATGTAGCGTTTCATGGAAAAAGGCTGTTTTCAAGGCAGCGTGGCTGACGAGATGTTTATCGATGTGATCTAGGTAGTAGTGACCTCCACGAATATGAAGCCAAGCATAGCAAAATCGCCTAGAGTACCACGGTCCACTTTCATTCGCATAAAATAAATCGGTCAATAAACATAAAATATATTAGCATTAAATAAGTCGGTCAATAAACATAAAATATATTTGCATTAAATAAGTCGATCAATAAACATAAAATATATTAGCATTAAATAAGTCGGTCAATAAAAATAAAATATATTAGCATTACATAAGTCGGTCAATAAACATAAAATATATTAGCATTAAATAAGTCGGTCAATAAACATAAAATATATTAGCATTAAATAAGTCGGTCAATAAACAGAAGATTTTTCATCACTAAAGAAGTCGGACATTAAACAAAAGATATATCATTAAAGCAGTCGGACATTAAACAAAAGATGTATCATTAAAGCAGTCGGACATTAAATATAAATCTACTATGAAAATCAAAAACAAAAATTACAATTTTCAATCAGAAAATATAGAACGATACACAAGAAAACAAATCCAGAAAGGAATGTAAGTACTAAATGGAACCGTCTAAAAATAAGCAGTACACAAGCAGTGTGTACAACTTTACGGAAAAAAGAGTTTAACAAAATTAAGCAAAATGAAATTAAAATAAAGAGTAAAATACACACCAGAATGTTTAATATTGAGCATTGCAGACATGACTATGTGCTGAAATGTAAAATAACAGGCGGCAAGCAAAATGCAAAAAAAAAATGAAACATAGGAACAAATCACATAACAAGAGCTTTGTATGAAAACCGGCGTAAGAAGAAGAATGCATTAAGAAAAAGAAAAGAGGCACCTTACTTGAGGAGAACTATATATCGAAGAGATGAGCGAAATATTTAAGTGAACGGTTCGACGGAAACAGAGATAAAAAACCATTAACATTTAATGACAATCCCATCCTTCTCAGATCAGGTGTAGGGAATGGAATAATAGATATGGGTAATGGGAAAACATTTATTGTGTGGGGACAACAAATATAGAAGTCTTTGAGGCTGTAGAGGAGTTCGGTGTAGAGGCGGGGGGGGCTCAGTGGTCTCGAGGTAAGGTGTCCTCCTCAAGTCCCATGGGTTGCGTGTTGGAATCACGATGGAGATTGGGATTTTTTTCACCTGGATCTTCTGGTAAACGTTTCCATGATCATTAGCTAGTGAGATCGAATTCCCGTGTTCAGTGTCGAACACTTTAAAAATTCCTTGGCAGTTGGAAATCGAAAAGAATAGGCTTAACGGCTGCTGCTAGGACAAAATTCAAATTAAAAATCTACTCATGTTATTTGTACCTTTCTCCAGATCGTTTGTTACGAGCAGCTAAATATGGCGCCTAACTGGCTGCGGGTCTACTAAGCTCTAGCGTTTCAGTCTATTAAAATGGGCTAGCACATCGGTTAAAACCATCCTCTAAGAAACTAGTTGTTTACAGACTCTATAGAGTTAAGTTAAGTTAAGTTAGTTTAGTTTAGTTTAGTTTAGTTAGTTGAATTAAGTTATATTATATCATTTATCCGAGTAGCGACATCTACTACGCAGGATCTATACCGTTCGAACTGCTCGCATCAGTCTTCATAAGACTTCCCAAGACCACTCGTGCCACTGAATGTTCTGATTTTCGAACAATCGGTCTGATGATCCACGCTATTAAGATACGTCTCATTTTCGAACAATCGGTCTGATGATCCACGCTATTAAGCTACGTCTCAAAGCTATACAGGAGAGAATAAGGCTTATAGTAGGCAACGAAGTTCTGGGTCAAACATTTAGATTTCGGCAAAACAGCGGAACAAGCGGAGAAAATGCGTGTGTAGACAAACAAAGGGGTTAGCTTGTTGTGACTTTGTGTGATGGAGGGATTGTTAAACTTCATGTCAGTCACCATTGCGTAGGAGTGTTGTTACCTACAGAATGTATGCTCTATCGGACCAAATAATCTGCTCGTTTAGATTTTACATTGTGAAGGGTCCGTTTATGTTCGCAACGTGTAAACATTACATCTGAGATTTTCGTCCATCTACGAGATGACTAGACAACAATCTCTCCTCCCTTGAGACAACTGGGAATTTGAAACGAAGAATTCGAACCACTCCCCGATTCTCGCTTTCGTTCATTCGTTTCTTGTGAGATGAGCGCCTCGTGTGAAAGAATACTGCCATATAAGATCTGGCACGATTTACTCACCATGTATTTATGTAAAATGAGCAGTGCGACAAGGACTGAGTGTCCTTGTCTTTTTAACATTTTACCACAATGCATTGCGTGACAAATAAAGTGAAAGTAAGAACTCATTATCGACGCAGTGTCAATAAATAGTATGAGATCTGTGGTGAATGACACAGTTCTGCTGGTTGAAGGCAAACAACTACTACAGGAATTTGTGAGTTAACTAAAGAATTAATTCGGGGGTTATACTTTACTTAACTTAACTTAATTTAACGTATTTATACTGGTTTAGACGACTACAGAGTCTGTATACAACCTATTTCATGGAGGGTGATTTTACCGATATGTGAGTCCATATTAATAGACTCAAACACTAAGTAGACCCGAAGGTACAAATAACTTGGGTAGATTTTTAACTTGAATTATGTTTGGACAATGGCCGTTAAAGGCTTCTCTTTTCGATTTGCAACTGCCAATGAATTTTTAACATGCTAGACACTGAGCATGGGAGTCCGATCTCACTACCCACAGATCAGGAAAACTTTTATCAAAAGATCCAGGTGAAAAAAATCCCAGTCTTCACCGTGATTCAAATTCACGACTTCCGGCCACAGAGGCGGACACCTTACCTCGAGACCACTGGGTCCCCCACCCGAGGTGGACACCTTACCTCGAGACTACTGAGTCTCCCACCAGAGGCGGACACCTTACCTCGAGACCACTGTCCCCCACCAGAGGCGGCCATCTTACCTCGAGACTACTGAGTCTCCCACCAGAGGCAGACATCTTACCTCGAGACCACTGAGTCTCCCACCAGAGGCGGCCATCTTACCTCGAGATTACTGAGTCTCCCACCAGAGGCGGACACCTTACCTCGAGACCAATGAGTCTCCCACCAGAAGCGGCCATCTTACCTCGAGTCCACTGTCCCCCACCAGAGGCGGCCATCTTACCTCGAGACCAATGAGTCTTCCAATTTGATTGAACGTTAACACCGAGGAAACGGAAAACTACCGTACTTGACATACTAGACATTACTTCTACTCAACAAATACAAATAAGCAACCAAACACTGCAACAAGTCAACAGTTTCTTATATTTAAAAATTGTAATAACATCAGATGGACGATGCCAAACGGAAGTTAGGTAGAGAATGGGGAGGACCAAATCTGTTTTCATTAGTAAAAAGTCAAGTAACCCATAGCATTACAACTGTTGGGGTGTGAGATGTTAGCGATCTCACATTTCAAAGGGCTCTGCTATGTGAGGACAGTGGCCATCTCTTCTCCCTCGTCGCTTTTACTTCCCGGACTGAACCGGTGCGGTCTGAAAAACATTTTCGCTTCAACTGAGGAATGAACCCAGGACCACTCAGATGAGTAACCACTGCGCTACGAGACTTCCTCATTTTTTCATTAGTATGAATCATAAATTGACATCCAAATTAGCAACTTGCAAATTAAAAATCTGAGTAATCAGATGTTTGGTATACTTGTCATTATTGATCGTTCCAGAAAAAAGGTACAATGAACTATTTAGTTGGAGAAGAGAAAATATTTCTTTGAAATGTGAAAATCGAATAATGGTATACATCTTGGGAAAGAAAAATAAAACAAATTCGGAAGTTTTGACAAAATTGAGGGAACAAAGAAAATTGATGAACAAAATCAGAGTTAGACAGTTAAGATATTTTGGTCACAGAAAAGATGTAACATAGTATCAAAAGATGGACTGGACAACGATGTTTAAAGAATGGCGTGAGTTAACGCAACAATATGCGGCTGACCTGGCCTCGGAAGATCTTTCGTTAACGCAGGTATTTTTCTTTAAACATCGTTTTCCAGTTTTTCACTGTTGTCTTCGATATACATTTGTCCCCATACACTGTCTGCATTCTGCGATGAATGTCAACTGGTCGATATCCTTCAGCTGTTAGAAACCAAATCACCGCTCGCTGATCAACTGTGAATGGATTCCGTATCGCACCCGCCATGTTTTCGACGGTCTGCTGAGAAAACTATGAGTCGGAGTATAATGGAATTTTCCGAATTTGACGGTTAGTATGTGCTGTTTACACCAGAAGTGACGTCATCATGCACATCATACGTATGAGCACTTGTCGCAGTTAGTTCCGGTTGTATTTGAATGCGCCTCGTATATTCTAATCGATACATGCACACATAACATCAAAGTGTCTATATAAAAGAACAGGTGGAAAAAAAACTTTGATATCAACATATCCTGCACCCCAACAAATAACAACTCCAAATTGGTAACAATACTCTGTCCCATTACCTAAATGTGTAACACAACTGTGTCTCATTGCTTCAATTTGTAACATGGATATGTCCCACTTCAATTTGTAACACCTTCTCTCCTATTGCTTCATTTTTGTAACACATATGTGTTTTATTATCCTCTCTTTCTATCTTGATCTCTCTCCCGCAAGTACTCATCTCGTCTCCATTATTTCTTCTCCTTCATACGTTCTAAGATGTGTGTTCGTCGTTTTTTCTAGCTGACACATATCGGCTTCAGCAATTCAAACAGATGCGCACTCACACATGAACAAGTGCGCAATAAACACACTCTGTCCTCGTAATTTGAGCTTACATTCTACAAGCACTCGAACACACAAACGGGTGCACACACACACGAGCGCACGGATATATATACATGTATATAACCCATCCTGAAAAAGTAAAGTGTCGCCTCTCTTCACACTCTCAGCTTGCGCGTTCCAATCTCGTGCTTACCCATATATATATCACGCGCCACCAATCATTCGCTCTCATGGACAAACTCATCTGTTTGACAACAAGCTCGTGAGGCGAGAACAGATCAAACATTTACAGCAAACCCACAAATTGAACAAATTGAAAACACAAATCAAACACTTATATCAAACACTCACAACAAACACTTAATCAACCACTCATATTAAACACTTACATCAAACACTCAAATTAATCACACAAGTCAAACACTCATATTAAACACTCATATTAAACACTCACAACAAACACACACATCACACTTATATTAAACACATACATCAAACTCTCATATCAAACATATACATCAAACACTCATATTAAACACTCACAATAAATACTTACATCATACAGTTACATCAAACACTTACATAAAACACTCACACCAAACAATTTTATTAAACACACATATCAAACACGCATATTAAACACTTACATTAAACACTTACATCAAACACTTATTTTAAACACATCAAAAACTCATATTAAACACTTACATCATACACTACACCAAACACACACATCAAACAATCATAGTAAACATATACATCGAGCATTCATATTAAACACTCCCATAAAACATTTACATCAAACACACACATCAAACACTTACATCAAACATTTACATCAAACAATCGGGGAAGGAAGACTAACGTCTCGTCAGGCAAAATATACATATATCAGACATGTTAGTCAAGTTCAGGCAAAATATACATATATCAGACATGTTAGTCAAGTTCAGGCAAAATATACATATATCAGACATGTTAGTCAAGTTCAGGCAAAATATACACATATCATACATGTTAGTCAAGTTCAGGTAAAATATACATATATCAGACATGTTAGTCAAGTTCAGGCAAAATATACACATATCAGACATGTTAGTCAAGTTCAGGCAAAATATACATATATCAGACATGTTAGTCAAGTTCAGGCAAAATATACATATATCAGACATGTTGGTCAAGTTCAGGCAAAATATACATATATCAGACATGTTAGTCAAGTTCAGGCAAAATATACATATATCAGACATGTTAGTCAAGTTCAGGCAAAATATACACATATCAGACATGTTAGTCAAGTTCAGGCAAAATATACATATATCAGACATGTTAGTCAAGTTCAGGCAAAATATACATATATCAGACATGTTGGTCAAGTTCAGGCAAAATATACATATATCAGACATGTTAGTCAAGTTCAGGCAAAATATACATATATCAGACATGTTAGTCAAGTTCAGGCAAAATATACATATATCAGACATGTTAGTCAAGTTCAGGCAAAATATACATATATCAGACATGTTAGTCAAGTTCAGGCAAAACATACTGGCCAAGCCCCTCACATTGGCTTCCTCGTTTTCCTTCCTAGAAATGGGCTGTTTTCATGGCAGCATGGCTAACAAGGTGAAGGATCGATGTGATCCCCGTAGTAGTGAGCGACCCACAAATCAAGCCAAGAATAGTCCAACCGCCTGGAGGACCACAGTCCACCTTCATCAGCCCGCTCGGGATGGGAGGAAAGCTATGAAAATTCGCCACTTAACGTCCTTTTTAGGGCGCACAAAAGAATATCCCTACTCATTGTGGGCAAACAACAACAATATTTAACACTTACATCAAACACTTACATCAAACACTTACATCAAACACTTACATCAAACACTTACATCAAACACTTACATCAAACACTTACATCAAACACTTACATCAAACACACACAGCAAAAACACTTACATCAAACACTTACATCAAACACTTACATCAAACACACACATCAAACACTTACATAAAACACTTACATCAAACACTTACATTAAACACTTACATCAAACACTTACATCAAACACTTACATCAAACACTTACATCAAACACACACAGCAAACACTTACATCAAACACTTACATCAAACACTTACATCAAACACTTACATCAAACACACACAGCAAAAACACTTACATCAAACACTTACATCAAACACTTACATCAAACACTTACATCAAACACTTACATCAGACACTTACATCAAACACTTACATCAGACACTTACATCAAACACTTACATCAAAAACTTACATCAAACACTTACATCAAACACTTACATAAAACACTTGCATCAAACACGTACATTAAACACTTACATCAAACACTTACATCAAACACTTACATCAAACACTTACATCAAACACTTACATAAAACACTTACATCAAACACTTACATAAAACACTTGCATCAAACACGTACATTAAACACTTACATCAAACACTTACATCAAACACACACAGCAAAAACACTTACATCAGACACTTACATCAAACACTTACATCAAAAACTTACATCAAACACTTACATAAAACACTTGCATCAAACACTTACATCAAACACTTACATCAAACACTTACATCAAACACTTACATCAGACACTTACATCAAACACTTACATCAAACACTTACATCAAACACTTACATCAAACACACACAGCAAACACTTACATCAAACACTTACATAAAACACTTACATCAAACACTTACATAAAACACTTGCATCAAACACGTACATTAAACACTTACATCAAACACTTACATCAAACACTTACATCAAACACTTACATCAAACACTTACATCAAACACTTACATCAAACACTTACATAAAACACTTGCATCAAACACGTACATTAAACACTTACATCAAACACTTACATCAAACACACACAGCAAAAACACTTACATCAGACACTTACATCAAACACTTACATCAAAAACTTACATCAAACACTTACATAAAACACTTGCATCAAACACTTACATCAAACACTTACATCAAACACTTACATCAAACACTTACATCAGACACTTACATCAAACACTTACATCAAACACTTACATCAAACACTTACATCAAACACACACAGCAAACACTTACATCAAACACTTACATCAAACACTTACATCAAACACTTACATCAAACACTTACATCAAACACACACAGCAAAAACACTTACATCAAACACTTACATCAAACACTTACATCAAACACTTACATCAGACACTTACATCAAACAATTACATCAAACACTTACATCAAACACTTACATTAAACACTTACATCAAACACTTACATCAAACACTTACATTAAACACACACAGCAAACACTTACATCAAACACTTACATCAAACACTTACATCAAACACGTACATTAAACACGTACATTAAACACTTACATCAAACACTTACATCAAACACTTACATTAAACACACACAGCAAACACTTACATCAAACACTTACATCAAACACTTACATCAAACACTTACATCAAACACTTACATCAAACACTTACATCAAACACTTACATCAAACACACACAGCAAACACTTACATCAAACACTTACATCAAACACTTACATCAAACACTTACATCAAACACACACATCAAACACGCACATCAAACACTTACATCAAACACTTACATCAAACACTTACATCAAACACTTACATCAAACACTTACATCAAGCACTTACATCAAACACTTACATCAAACACACACATCAAACACTTACATAAAACACTTACATCAAACACTTACATTAAACACTTACATCAAACACTTACATCAAACACTTACATAAAACACTTACATCAAACACACACAGCAAACACTTACATCAAACACTTACATCAAACACTTACATCAAACACTTACATCAAACACACACAGCAAACACTTACATCAAACACTTACATCAAACACTTACATTAAACACACACAGCAAACACTTACATCAAACACTTACATCAAACACTTACATCAAACACTTACATCACACACTTACATCAAATACTTACATCCAACACTTACATAAAACACTTACATCAAACACACACATCAAACACCTACATAAAACACTTACATCAAACACTTACATTAAACACTTACATCAGACACTTACATCAAACACTTACATCGAACACACACAGCAAACACTTACATCAAACACTTACATCAAACACTTACATCAAACACTTACATCAAACACTTACATCAAACACACACAGCAAAAACACTTACATCAAACACTTACATCAAACACTTACATCAAACACTTACATCAGACACTTACATCAAACACTTACATCAAACACTTACATCAAACACTTACATCAAACACACACAGCAAAAACACTTACATCAGACACTTACATCAAACACTTACATCAAAAACTTACATCAAACACTTACATCAAACACACACAGCAAAAACACTTACATCAGACACTTACATCAAACACTTACATCAAAAACTTACATCAAACACTTACATCAAACACTTACATAAAACACTTGCATCAAACACGTACATTAAACACTTACATCAAACACTTACATCAAACACTTACATCAAACACTTACATAAAACACTTACATCAAACACTTACATCAAACACACACAGCAAACACTTACATCAAACACACACAGCAAACACTTACATCAAACACTTACATCAAACACTTACATCAAACACTTACATCAAACACACACAGCAAACACTTACATCAAACACTTACATCAAACACTTACATCAAACACACACAGCAAACACTTATATCAAACACTTACATCAAACACTTACATCAAACACACACAGCAAACACTTACATCAAACACTTACATCAAACACTTACATCAAACACTTACATCAAACACTTACATCAAACACTTACATCAAACACACACATCAAACACGCACATCAAACACTTACATCAAACACTTACATCAAACACTTACATCAAACACTTACATCAAACACTTACATCAAACACACACATCAAACACGCACATCAAACACTTACATCAAACACTTACATCAAACACTTACATCAAACACTTACATCAAACACTTACATCAAACACACACAGCAAACACTTACATCAAACACTTACATCAAACACTTACATCAAACACTTACATCAAACACACACAGCAAACACTTACATCAAACACTTACATCAAACACTTACATCAAACACTTACATCAAACACACACATCAAACACGCACATCAAACACTTACATCAAACACTTACATCAAACACTTACATCAAACACTTACATCAAACACTTACATCAAGCACTTACATCAAACACTTACATCAAACACTTACATCAAACACTTACATCAAACACTTACATCAAACACTTACATCAAACACTTACATCAAACACTTACATCAAACACTTACATCAAACACTTACATCAAACACTTACATCAAACACTTACATCAAACACTTACATCAAACACACACAGCAAACACTAACATCAAACACTTACATCAAACACTTAGATCAAACACACACAGCAAACACTAACATCAAACACTTACATCAAACACTTACATCAAACACTTACATCAAACACTTAGATCAAACACACACAGCAAACACTAACATCAAACACTTACATCAAACACTTAGATCAAACACACACAGCAAACACTAACATCAAACACTTACATCAAACACTTACATCAAACACTTACATCAAACACTTACATCAAACACACACAGCAAACACTAACATCAAACACTTACATCAAACACTTACATCAAACACTTACATCAAACACTTACATCAAACACACACAGCAAACACTAACATCAAACACTTACATCAAACACTTAGATCAAACACACACAGCAAACACTAACATCAAACACTTACATCAAACACTTACATCAAACACTTAGATCAAACACACACAGCAAACACTTACATCAAACACTTACATCAAACACACACATCAAACACAAATTCAGGATACTCATATCAAGCCGACTCTCAACGCAAATTCTGACAAAGGCAACAATGATGGTATTGTTCTTTGCACAATTTGAGAACTAGGGAGCACAAAGGAAAACTAAGGAAAGTTGCTCTGTACTCGGTTTTCATAAGTTTTAATAAGTGATCAAATCCTCATAAACCTGTTTCTATTTTTTATTTCGTTCGTCTGATTTCCGTTGTACAATGCCTGTACACATATGGTCCTGTGTACCCGACTTCAGCACGTACTTTTAATGCGTTTTTTTTCCTCAATAGGAACACGACTTTGTAGAATCCGAATATAGTATGATTGAGTTGAGCTGCGACGGTAAGGCCTTCTGTGTGTCGCCTTCCCCCCCCCCCCTTTCCCCACAAGTTCATCCAGTCATCCATCTGGTTCACCACTGGAGCACAGGAACGCAACGAATGCTTTCCATCTGTTCATACCCAGAGCCATCCTTGTTAGTTCCGACCACGAAAGCATAGCTACACTGGCCTTTTTTTCCACCTTTTCCCTCACGGTGTTCCTTGGTCTTCCCCCTTATCTTTTTCCCTTTAGGCTCCAGCCCATCCAATATCTGGTAAAATTTATATCACCTTTCTGACGGTATGCGAAGTTCGTCCTGATTTTCTCTCCGGCACTCTCCCGATGCATATCTTCCTGTCGTGGCCTTTATATCTTCCTGTATTGGCCTTTATATCTTCCTGTCGTGGCCTTTATATCTTCCTGTCGTGGCCTTTATATCTTCCTGTCGTGGTTTTTATATCTTCCTGTCGTGGCCTTTATATCTTCCTGGCGTGGCCTTTACAACAGATCTGTGCTCGCTGGTACATGTTGCTATCTATTACAAAGTATGTGCTGAAGGGGAGTAGATGTGATGTTCTTAGTTATGGGCCATGTTGCCAAGCGATTTAGCTGGATCTACGTTGCAATATTATTGGTCAGCCTAATTTTACTTTACCGGGAGAATACTGCAGGGTTCCATATTTGGTCAGAGCAGAAAGTAAAAATAGCTTTGATTTTTCTACTGTAAATATCTTTCCTATAACTGTCAATGTTACTTCCCAGATAGATATATTGTGGTCTTCAAATATCCAAACTTCACTCTTGAAGTGGTCTTTTTTTAGTGGCCCCCTAAAGTCACCGACCTTGGAGTGGTAAGTATCTTCTGAGTTTTTGGTTTTTCTTCTCCAAGCGGCGTTGTTATTTCCCTTCTCCGTGTGACAAGATCGTCTTTTCACCCAGCAATAAGTCACCCAGCAATAAGTGATGTTTAAGGGTGAATCTCACAATAAATGATGTTTAAGGGTGAATCTCACAATAAGTGATGTTTAAGGGTGAATCTCACAATAAGTGATGTTTAAGGGTGAATCTCACAATAAGTTATGTTTAAGGGTGAATCTCACAATAAGTGATGTTTAAGGGTGAATCTCACAATAAGTGATGTTTAAGGGTGAATCTCACAATAAGTGATGTTTAAGGGTGAATCTCACAATAAGTGATGTTTAAGGGTGAATCTCACAATAAGTGATGTTTAAGGGTGAATCTCACAATAAGTGATGTTTAAGGGTGAATCTCACAATAAGTGATGTTTAAGGGTGAATCTCACAATAAGTGATGTTTAAGTGTGTCCACTTGGATATGTCTGCAGTTTCGTCTTCTCAGAATGTGTCTCTCGTGCACAGGGCCTTTATGTTAAACTTACACACGTCAACAACTTCAACGGTTGTTGACAGATTGTTATTTTGCCATCTGCCAACTGTCCATATAGGATATCTTTAGGGATGCGCTATCATCTTCCGCCCGACGAACCTGACCAAGCCACCGTAGTCTTCTCTGCCTAAGGAGAGTGAACATACTTAGGAGACCGGTGTGAGAGTGCACCTCTGCCTTTGTCACTGTGTCCCTCTAAGCAATTCCAAAAATGAAATACATGCGCCATAAATGGAAAGGTATTGCCTGTGTTTTTGTTCGTCACAAGCTCATGCCTTGCTATTACATAGGAGCATACTAGCGACACATGATTTGTAAACCGCTTCCGTGATTTTGATTGTCAGTTCAGGACTTTCAGACGAATAGCGATATACAGTGTAGCAGCTGCAATAAAGTGTCCACACTACACCATACACATACAAGTACAGAAAATCCAGAACTGTTTATATTTCTCGCAATAGATCAGTTAGTAGTGGAAAATTATGAATGCTAAGATGGTTAGGTAGAACCCAGCAAGAAGCTATTGTTTTTTGGGATTCTTTTCTAAGTCGCAAAAACATTATCAATTTTCTTATTTTATTTTGACACCTAGAAATGTTCATTAGTATTGACGGGCTAAATGTTAGTATATGTATAATTTAGTTTGGTATATTTATTGAAATCTGTGGATGACGAAAAACAGCTTGGTATTTCTTTAACACCATTTAAGCTCATACTCTAAGAGATGTAGGAGCACGCACTTTCAATTCCACGGTCATTCGAGCAATGATTTAAGGGTGCGAAGGGTTGAGCTTGCACAACACATTTGCCGAGAAGCTCAGAGTCACTCAGAGAACAATGGAACGAGCGTAACAAAAATAAAGACTAGAAATAAAACTCGTTACAAAAAAGTCAGAGATCAAACTTTGATTCTGGGCGTTTTTGATGCAGCCACATCACGTAAACTTTGCTGGGCTGGACATATAATGTGCATACTTCTTCACTTCTTCTTCTTCGTACGCAGTCAGACAGTAACCATTATATTTTCGAAAAAAGCGGCGGTCATCCTGAGGCTGTCGACACTGCCATAGAGCTTGTCTTGTGGTTCCACTGGTGATGGCCACATCTGCTCTCTCTGATCCTCGTATGTCGGGCAGTTCTGCAGCAGATGCTCAGCGGTCATTTTCCCCGTACCACACGGGCATTCGTCGGTACCACCTATCTTCAATTTGTTGAATAGGTGGTACCTCAGTCTATTGTGGCCAGTGCGAAGTCTGAAGACAACGACCTGCTCTCTACTGTTCAACTGGAAATAGGCATCCTTTTTGGTGTAGCCGGTATGTTCAGTTTCGCATTTGGTCATGTATCTGGCTTTAATAAGCCGTTTTGACTCTTCGTACGTCATACTAGTATATGTTTGTGGCAGTCATGCGCATACAACAAATAGCCGATTTTGGGGCGATGCGCCTCTATTGTGTACGGGGTTGTCAACCTATGCGACGGCGAAATTGACTGACCAAAGACCTAGGCCGTTACAAAAGATCGGGTTGCATACACAATATTATTGGCGTTCTCGTATACCGCACATCTGCCAGAATGACGCGAAGGATAATGTGAAATGTGGCATATGTAGATGTTTTAATATATTGAAGGAAAAGTTATAGGGTTTTAGGGTTTCCTTTTCATTCTGTCTTGGTACGATAACTGGGTCAGATGTATGAATATATATATATATATGAACTGGGCCCATCAGGAGACCAAAGAAGAGCACACCTGTTACCGGCCAGGAATGTCGTAACAAGCGGCAAAGGACGATGGGGCCAGCTATTCCCTTCTGTGGAAACCGAAAGCCATAAAAACATAAACAAATATATACAAATTAATACAACAATAAAATATAACTCTATTATCGTGTCTTGATATTGTTCATCAAACCTGGTATAGATCGTGGCCCTTACCATAATGTTGAATAGTTTATCATCTTCTATTTCTGCCATTTTCTGGCCTCCGGCAGAGGATGATAAAAGGAAAACTTCTGTTGAGTCTACTAGCATAACACGATTTGACGTAACACGGACGTAAAGTAAACGGAAGTGACGTGTATTTTAAAATGGCTTCCGAGTGGGTAATTATATCTATTTTCACAGAAAGAAGAGGTCTGTGTGTGCTCTGGTACCGCCACTAATGTAATTTCTTTCAGAGGTTGGCACATGATGGTTCTAGGATTGGGCCACTAATGTCATTGTTTAGGGCTCCCCCAGGACATAACCTGATGGCGCCCGTATGTTGTCATTTAATTAGGTTGTGGGTTACACAGTTTAAGACAAAAACATGGTGTCCTGCATGCAAATGTTTCTGATCGCTTGGTCTTTTTCTTGCTAGTACTTTTAAATCTGGCCAACTGTGCATGTTGTCTATATGTGTGTTTGTCTTTGTGTTTTATTACACTTCTGTGAGATTGTCTGTCTGTTGTCTGTCTGGGTATTTTTATTTTGGTATGCGTGTATGTTGTTTATATGTTTGTTCTTCTAATGTGTGTTGCCTGTACGCTATTTTGTCTTTGTTTGTCTTTATGTTTGTTGGCCTGTGTTTGCTGGGTGCACTTTAGTTGTCATGAGTGTTTTTATTCTATATGTGCGTTTGTCTCCGTGTTCGTTGTCTACACGTTTGTCTGTTTAGGTGTCCATAGCTCAATGTTTGCAGACGATCTGGCTATGTGGACTTCTGAAAAGAATCTCACCATAGCAAGAAATCGGATGCAGCAGGCCCTAACATCGCTGGAAGAGTGGGCGAACTCATGGCTGGTCAAAATAAACGAGGAGAAAACCACATGCACAATATTCTCGCTTTCAATAAAACCCCAAAATACCAAATTAAGTTTAAATGGCAAATTCCTGCAGCCAAACGACAACTCAACCTATCTGGGAGTCGCATTTGATCGGCGCATGACATGGAAAAGTCAGATCGAGAGAAACGGAATGAGAGCCAGAGAAAGAATGGCAATCATGAGGAAACTTGCTGGCACAAGCTGGGGAGCAGACGAAGGCATACTAAAAAAACTGTACACTGGAAGAGTGAGACCAGTTCTCGAGTATGGCATTGCGGCATGGACAACAGCAGCAAAGGCGAACTTCGATAAAGTTAGCAAACTTCAAAACCAAGCCATGAGAGTTATAACAGGAGGCATGAAGTCAAAATATTACAATACTGCAATCCATGACCGATAGAAGAGACTGCAGAGCCCAGCTGCAGTCAGAGAAACTCCGAAGACTGACTGACCATCCAATGCACCAGAGACTAAACAATTTCGGAAATGGGAAACTAAAGCGGAGAAACTTTGCAGAAATAGCCAAAGCAAAGATGCACGAAGACCCCATAAACGCACTAACAACACCAAAACCCATCACTACTGTACGAAAACCTACCTGGAGGCAGGATATATTTCCAGAGGGGTAGAAAATATACCAGGTATTGTAAACAAAAACTGCCAGACTGAAAAAGAAAGGAGAGATACTACCCTAAGCTTCATATCGAAAAGCTACCCAAGCATGGACTGGACCCATGCATACACCGACGGTTCTGTAACAAACACTACACAGAACGGAGGGGCAGGAGCATTCCTGAACCTACCAAATGGCAGACAAATAACACTGTCATTCGCTACTGGTAAGTACACAAGCAATTTCAGAGTGGAGGCAGAGGCACTGAGGGCGGCAGTGGAAGAAATGGTGACACACAATGAAAATGAAAGCCATATAGTCCTGCTTACAGATGCTCTCGCCGAAGTCACAGCGCTAAAAAGCCAGACAAACACTGAGCTTAATGATTTAAGAGCAGCACTCTGCAAACTGTGCCAGCAGTCCGCACCAAAAAGGGTAGTGGTACAGTGGGTCCCATCACACTGCAACATCCAAGGCAACGAGGAGGCAGACAGACTGGCAAAAGAAGGTACAAGACTACCACAAACAGATACTAGTATGACGTACGAAGAGTCAAAACGGCTTATCAAAGCCAGATACACGACCAAATGGGAAACCGAACATACTGGTTACACCAAAAACGATGCCTATTACCAGTTGAACCGAAAAGAGCAGGTCGTTGTCTTCAGACTTCGCACTGGCCACAATAGACTGAGGTATCACCTATTCAACAAACTGAAGATAGGTGGTACCGACGAATGCCCGTGCGGTACTGGTAAAATGACCGCTGAACATCTGCTGCAGAACTGCTCGACATACGAGGATCAGAGAGAGCCGATGTGGCCATCACCAGTGGAACCACAAGACAAGCTCTATGGCAGTGGCGACAGCCTCAGGATGACCGCCGCTTTTTTCGAAAGAATAATGGTTACTGTCTGACTGCGTATGAAGAGGAAGAAGAAGAAGAAAAGGGTAGGCCATATGCTACAGTGCGAACATATTGCAATCGGCAACTAAAGAGGGTTGTTCATCGGGCTAGGAAACTAATGATGTAAAACCACTGCTATGGAACGACCTATGCAAATAATCTGAAATAAGTTACCTGTAATAAGGTCAATTGTATTGGGGACCCTATTCTTCCATGGCGCAAAATGTCAATATATTCCGTCTGTATATATGTTTATTGTTCTAAATCGCATTTATGGACGTTCACTAGAAGGATTTTTTGAGTATGAGATCTTGACTTTACATTTTCATTTTACATCATGACTTTACATCTCAACTTTACATTTTTGCTTTTACATCTACCTTTTTACATCTTGACTTTACATCAAGCCACGAACAGAATCATTCCAGTTCAACATTCAAGCCACGAACAGTATCATTCCAGTTCAACATTAAAGCCACGAACAGTATCATTCCAGTTCAACATTCAAGCCACGAACAGTATCATTCCAGTTCAACATGTATGCCATGGAGAGTATCATTCCAGTTCAACATGTATGCCATCGAGAGTATCATTCCAGTTCAACATGTATGCCATCGAGAGTATCATTCCAGTTCAACATGTATGCCATGGAGAGTATCATGCCAGTTCAACATTCAAGCCACGAACAGTATCATTCCAGTTCAACATTCAAGCCACGAACAGTATCATTCCAGTTCAACATTCAAACCACGAACAGTATCATTCTACTTCAACATTAATTCCATGGACAACAAAACGTCCTCTTGAGTAACACAGCAACCTGCCAAGCATGTCGCAATATACAAGAAAGGAGGGTAGGACATGGGGCTGATTTACACACTGAGGACACTTGAAACCACCAACACTTTAACAGTTTTGAGCAAATCAACATTTGATGACTTGGCGTAGATGTGTTGAAGACATGCTCGATAGGAAGCTAAAAACGTTATAATTGAATGAACGGCTTTTATTGAATGAGAATGATCTTGGTTCGTAAAAAAACGGCCTCTTGCTGTAGATGGGGTGCAAAGTTTGACGTGAACTAAAAAGTAGGTCAAATGAAGGTGAATTGTAAGTGTAATTATTATAAGTATAACCTAGATTGTCTGATATGGATCCGGAGTTCCATTGCGAAGTGGTTAAGCCGTCGGCCTCGTGATCAGGTGGTGTGGGTTTGACTCCGGACTTCGCTGTCTTTTTCACGGATGCTTGATGCGGAGTACACTGCATCTCGTAGTCCTCGCCTTGCCACTGGGGTCGGGCGGCTCGAGACGAGAGAGTGAGAATAATAAGTAGCGCAGTTAATTTTGGACTAAAAATGTCGCTGGGAAAATTAATTATGCCATCATCGTCTACGATGGACGGCAGCCTTTGGTTTGCCTCTGCTTTTGATATGTCCGATATGGAAGCGTGTTATAGTTGCATTAGTGTTATGCTTCACCAACTCCCACTAACGAACACCCACTCATAAGAGCGTATTAATTTGTAATAAGAACCATTTCAAATGAAAACGAGTTATCTCATAAGAACAATTACCTAGCATGTGATGTATACAAACCAGTCAGTCTGTTTCAATGTTGACATGATTTCATGTTTCACTTTAGTTTTATCTCGAGTGTCGTGCTTATCGAAGCTCTTTGAAATTGTTTATATGAATCTGTTATATTTGTGATTGTAATATTCATAAAGTATTGTAAGGGTAAGGATGAAGCTAGAAGTCACCGTATGCCTCCCAGTTTGAATGGGGAAGGTGAGCTAATCAAACTCAGTGACCAAATCACGTGTATGTGTGAATTAGACCACACACTAGACTTTTCATAATCAACAATTCGTGCAATTCTTGAGAATGTATTTAGGGCTGACAACTTTATTTACAGACAACTGAATTATCGTCATTTAAAATATGCATTTTCCCCTCTTGCAAGAATTAAAAAATGTAAAGTAACATTTCTTTTATTTATTTTTATTTTGGTGCGCGTGAATTTATAAGTGATATATAGAGCTTTATTTACTTTTTACGAAGGTCAAAATGCATTTACAAGGTAAATATAATTACTGAATTCCACTTTACGATCACATTCACTTTACAAACATGCTGTGGTTCGCGTAAGCTATTGTACAATGCAATCTGTCAGGGGTGGCATAAGGAAGGCTAAACGTAAGGCGGCTATACTGTCCTAGAGAAACTATTCCCAACAGGAGAAAGAAAGGAAGACCCCTACACCCCATTGTAGAAAAGGAGCGACATATGATTGGCTACTACATTCTGCCAAAAACCAAAAATCATGATAATGAAAATAAGGCCTCTATAGCCCATAGTACAATAGAAGGTACTCATTTTCTTTATTAATTTATACTGCCGACACAGATATGAAAGGAGCAAGTGGGTATTTCGGTTAGGATAATTGCTCCTTCATCAAGGGGCACGGAATCATAGCATCAGTTAAGAATAGTCTGTTTTTTAAATAAAACACATCCTTGGATATACACTCTACCACAACTGTATGGAAAGCAACCTTTATTCAGCTATCATATAAATATCTCTGTACCTCAACAATGGAATGTTTCACGATGATAGAATTCACACACATATTTACTGGATAGGTTTCGTGAGTGAACACTGAGAACAAATCTGCATTCTGTGCTATCTCCAGTCGTCTCGATAATGTCTTACCACTGGTAGAAGTAGCTGAGTAAGGCAGAGTAAGGTTGGCATATTGCTCAATCTTCCTCACTTGAATCCAAATCACTGCGCAAGTCACCCACTTAAGTGGACAGAGCAGCTAGAAACTATTGTCCCCACGGCTGAACAGAGAGAGAGAGTGGTCATCATTACGCGTGAGGGACGAACATCATTTCTAGATGTATAAGTATGTTTTTAGATGTATATTTCTAGATGTAAAAGTATATTTTTAGATGTATAAGTACATTTTTAGACGCATAAGCATATTAATAGATGTAAGTAGATGTATATTTATAGATGTATAAGTTTATTTTTTAATTTACAAGAATGCATCTAGATGTATAAGTACATTTCTATATGTATAGGTATATTTCTAGAGGGATAAGTATATTTCTAGATGTTTCAGTACATTTCTAGATGTATAAAGATATTTCTAGACGTATTGTATATTTAAAAATGTATAAGCTCATTTATAGATGTATAAGTATATTTCTAGCTGTATAAGTATATTTCTAAATGCATGTGTATTTCTAGATGTATAAGTAGATTTCTAAATGCATAAGGGTATTTCTAGATGTATAAGTATATTTCTAGATCTACACGTTTATCATTAGATTTATAAGTATATCCTTACATGTATAAATATGTTTATAGATGCATAAATATATGCTTAGATGAATAAGTATTTAGATGTATAAGTGTATTTTTAGACGTAAAAGTATATTTCTAAACGTATAAGTATGTTTCTTGACGTATATATCTGAATATGTAAATATATGTTTAGATGTATAAGTATATTTCTAAACGTATAAGTATAAATATCAATACGTAAGTTTAATTTTATATGCACAAATATATTTCTAGACGTTCAAGTATATTTCTAGATGTATAACACTATCTTCAGAAGTATAAGTATATTTCTAAATGTATAAGTATATTATATGGAAACGAAATAGGGATGCGTAAATGGGCATCATTTTTTCATAAGATCCGTGGTCACAGATTGACTTTGACGTCAATGACTCAATCACAGACTCAATCACACGTCTTTAACGGAAGCAAGGAACACCCTCCATTTCACTAAGTTTACAGCCATACTTAGTACTGTGTTCCAACTCTGGATCACGATTTCGATTTCGTCTTCTATAGTCCTTCGACAAGTAATTGTGCATGTCAAGTCACATTTGCCGTTGTTTCATGCAAATATTGCATCAACGTTTTTACACGCGGCACATAAACTCATTGAGCTGGAATAACTAACACGCATTTTTCATTAATGTTTGAAGATGTAATTACTCGGTCTGATTCCATTTATTTGATCGATATTGATATTTACAAGGGATATACAGCCTTGTCAAATCCAGCTTCAGTAATCGATACCAATATTTTTTTTCAATATTCCAAATGAGATAGCCAACAAAGTTACTTACACGACTAAGGAAGCGAACGAGAGAAGCCAATGTCATGCTGAGATGATCAATATTTCTAATAAAACTGATGGTGTAATCAATTTTACTAGGTTTCAAGAATAATCAAAAGTCCGCTGCTCGGAAAACAAGGTGAATAATTTATGCAGATAATAGCATAAACAACACAGCGACATGGACACAATTGAGAGGTCTATTACCTGGAACCTAGAAAAGCTTGTCTCCCTCTATTAATGCATCGCTCCTAACGCCGTTTCTGCCCCTAAGGCCGTTTCCGCTCCTAACGCCGTTTCCGCTCCTAACGCCGTTTCCGCCCCTAACGCCGTTTCCGCTCCTAACGCCGTTTTCGCTCCCAGGGCCGTTTCCAGTGCTGAATGAACTCATGGTAAGCAGCTTCTTCAAGTCTAAAATCGCGCCCTTTCACGCGAGTAGACGGGCTCGCACAATACACTTGACTTCGT